>CM062805.1:978280878-978817308 GCA_031772625.1 Pinus tabuliformis | reverse complement strand
TTTCATTGTCATGTCTTGGAACGTGACAATCTTCTTCTTGTAAGGGGAACATCAAGAGTTTCTTTTCTGTGTTTAAAATGAACGGACCTAATTCCTTGAACCAAGGTCAACCAAGAATTATGTCAACATCTTTTTGTCAAGCATAGTTACAACATGGAATTGAAATATGTACTCATAATGATCAATTGTCACTTGTAAATTTATTAATTTCATATTCCTTTTCGCCAAAAAGACCTTTTCATCTCGTCTATATTTGGCTCTAGAACTAATAATTGATTTGCCAAATTAATACTAATGTAATTATCCTTGATGTTTAGAGTCTAGACTAATTGCGATACTAATCTCTTTTCCTTTAGATACACCCTTTTAATGTAAATAATCTAAGATCTACAATTGGGATACCTTTATAGGAGAACTTCCTTCCTTTATTTTCGAATTAGGCCCATTTTTTTCTTTTTTCAATGATTGAACCTATTTGTATTAGTCAATAATTTGGTTTTTCTCCTCCCTTTACTCTTGAAAAATGTCTCCTTAATTTTGATTTATTTTAATTACTTCTTTTATAATTGAATTGGAATTTTCCCCTTCCTTCTTCTTACTTCAACCCTTTCTCTTATTTTTTTTATAATTTTTTTTAACTTTTTTTTCTTTTTTAACCTTATTTCTTTTTTTATAAACTTTCTTTTCTATATATATTTATAATCTTTTTTTTTCTTTTTGAAAAGTTACAACCCTAGTGAAACGTGGCTATTCACCTCTTTGGGGTATAATATAAAATATATGTCCACTTATGTGTCTTTGACTCGGTGAATTTTCTCCACGTAAAAAGTAAAACTTACCATTCACATAAAGAGATTTTGTATTCCTTTTGTTCTTCTTTTACCTTGAAAATACCATGGGCAATTACCATGGGTTGCTAAAACAACGAGCTTGTAAACCACTTAATGAAGAATCAAGATAATCTTATCTACTCTTCCCTCTTACGTATAGTTTTAAAGATATTTGGAAAGATTCCCTTTTGACTTTATCATGCACTTTTTATCAATAATGTAGAACCTCTTTATATATATGAATGATCACATTCAAAATTTACATCAAACTAGTTTTTCTACTAGAATCATTGAAATGTCAATGGCCAAAGGCCTTATTTATTTACTTATTTTTTATTAATTAAACAAAACAAAAAATTAAATCTTTTCTTTTATAATCTTTTTTCCAATTCTTTTATTTTAACTTCTTTATTTATTTATTTATTTATTTTAAGTGGCCAAGGTCCTGACCGAAAACGGAGAAACTCCAACTCGTGTAGCGAAACGTTTTAGTTGTGACGAATAGTTGATGGCCAAAGACTTGGAAGACGTAAACATCCATAATAGGATAGTAATTGTATATTAAATATTATATAAAAATTGATGAGATATGATATGATTACAATGACGCTGAGGGTCGGCTTATATACCCTAGATAGGTACCTTTTCACCAACAGTTATGTCCTTAGGGAAATACCTTTCATTAACTAGTTACTAATTAATCATTATTTATTATTATTATAGGTTTACATCATTTATATTTTTTACATATATTTTTATTTATAACATTTTATCAGTTAATAAAATGGCTCAGCTCTTGGTACAATATCTAGTGCAATTTATCATTATGTTGATGTGTTAGTTTTATGGTTACATGTTTATGCTTTATTTGTTGTTATCACTTAATATTTCCCACAAGGAATATTACAAACCCACATATTTGATGGCCATATCCCTTAAATGCAGCTCGAGAAGCAAAAGCATTTGTAGAAAATCTTGTAGATTCACAAGCTAATGCAATTTGCTAAAGCAAGAGACAAGAATCTACTTCTACTCTTTACAGTGGAAGCCCATAAACATCGAGCAAACAATAATCAATAGAGGAAGAGAATAAAAGGCACATAACACAATAAATATCTGGGGAAAGCCACAACTCAAAACCCCACTATCTATTTTGTATTAATCCGGAAAATCAAGATGAAATTACAATGCTTGTTCTCTCTAGAACAATCCCAGCACTCAGCAAATTCAATCTCCAACTCATATAAGCAAGTTTAAGGCCAAATCTTAGCTCTTCACAAGCTCTCCAAGTCTCTATTCCAATGTGTAATTCCTATGAAGGATAGCTTGTATTTAAAGGGAAATAAAGCCTCTAAAAATAGTGCAATCCCTCAAGGATCAGTTCCTGAATGCATGCACTATCAGTGCAACTCAGAAAAATCTAAAACAAATAGTACATTGTCCTTGCACTCTAGTCTCAACTGGGTCTTTCTCATAATCGACATGCATGAGTTTCTGATGAGTAAATATTCAGTTAACTAGAGTAGCACTGGTGGAGTTCATTAGTGTCACCATTGACTGTTAACTCACTATTAGTTCTCTCAATCAGTTTGAGAACTAATTTAACTGAACTGACTCATGAAACTAAGTCTTCTATTTTACAACTCACAATTAACTCACATTGGACTCCTACAAAGTAGGGAGAACATATACATGACTTCCAAAAGACTTCCAACTCGAATTTCCTAAGTTAAGTAAGTTTAATAAACTTAATTTAACTATTTTAAGTTGCTATGAGAATAGAATTTGAATTTAATTCACAGTAATTCAAGGACAAATTAAACTGGAATTTCTTGTTGCCATTTCTCAACACTCCCTCTCAACAAGAAAGAGATTATCAACTACCCCGATCCTGTCTCTGTGAAACTCAAATTTACATCTTGACAATGACTTTGTCAAGATGTCAACATCTTGCTCCTCTGTGGGAATGTAATCTAACAACATGATCCGCCTCAATACACAATCTCTAAGATGATGATACCGAAAATCAATATGCTTGGACCGATCATGAAATAATGGATTTTCAAAGAGTTTGATACAACTCCGATTATCACAATAAATCATTGACGGATCCATCTACTGACCAAACAAACCAACCAGGATCTTCCTCATCCAGATAGCCTCACATGTTGCCTGACTTGCAGCCATGTACTCTACCTCTGCCGAACAAAGTGCAACCGATCTCTGTTTCTTGTAGTACCAAGAAACTATCGCTGACCCAATACTAAATATCCCTCCTGATCTGCTATTCTTGTCGGATGGACTCCCTGCCCAATCGGCATCGGTGAAGCCTTGAAGCTTCACTCCCTTTGTCCGTCTATACCATAACCCAAACTAATTAGTGCCTCTGAGGTATCTCAATACATGCTTTGCTGCCTTCCAATATAGCTTGGTAGGCCTAACCATCGCTTTACTAAGTTGGTTATCTGCATAGCACATATCCGATCATGTGTTCACCAAGTGCATGAGTGAACCCACAAGCTGCCTATAAATAGTAGCTTCCACTACTTCCCCTAAAGTAGCATCCTCCTTCTTCCAGTTACCAACTAGAGGAGTCTCCATAGGTTTACTACTCTCCATGCGGAACCTCCTGAGTATCTCGTTAGCATACTTGCCCTGATATACAAACAACTCCTCATCTCCCTGCCATACCTCCATGCCAAGAAAGTAATGCATGAGCCCCATGTCCTTCATCTCAAACACTCTTGCAAGGTCCTTCTTGCAAGATTTGATGAGCTTCTCATCACCTGTCAGTAAGAGATCATCTACATAAAGTACAATGATCAACAGCTTACCTTCCACCACCATGTGATACTGGTTTGCATCCACTTCACTCTTCGTGAAACCCAACCCAGTGAAGTATCTATCTATCCTAGTGTACCAAGCACGGGGTGCTTGCTTCAACGCATACAACGCTCTCTTGAGTCAACACACATGCGACTCACGATCCAATGTTTCAAAACCTTCGGCTGGCTCTATGTACACCTCTTCCTCAATCATGCCATTGAGGAAGGCAGTCTTCACATCCATCTGATGGATCTTCCAACCCATCTATGCTAATAGTGCCAAAATATCTGATTGACAAGTACCTTGCAACAGGAGCAAAGGTCTCATCATAGTCAATTCCCTCTACCTGTGAAAAGCCACGGGCCACAAATCTGGCCTTATGCTTCTCCACACTACCATCTGCAGCTTGATTTACCTTGTAAAGCCAATGGGAGCTCACAACTAACTTGTCCTTCGGTCTCGGGACCACATCCCAAACACTGTTTCGAACTATGGAGTCATACTCCTCCACCATCGCATCAACCCAAACCAGTTGCTGCACTGCTTCCTGAAAGGAAGATGGCTCTGTCACAACACATGCACCCATAAGTGCCATGTATCCAGTGTACCTCTCTGGTAACCTCCTTTGTCTGCGCTGAGAATAGGGTGCTCCCACATTCTCCCATGTATCATCCAACAATCTGTCAGTCTCTCTAGTGCGCTTTCTTCCCTCTCTGGAAGACTCTACCTGAGTGGATGTCTGCACTCTCTAAACCTCTACACGTGGCTACTCCACATCAATCTGAGGCCCCTCAACCTTAGGAGCTAAAAGCTCCTCATCCGCATGTAGCTCAAGCTCCCTCTCAAGGGATACTCGCATGGCCTTCTCCTCATCGAACTTGATATCCCTATGAACCACTGTCATCCGACTGGTCGTCATGTACACCAAATAGTTGTGGGGTGTATCAGTGTACCCCACAAAGATCCCCAACTCTATTGTTGGCTCAAGCTTATTTCGTGCATCTTTGGTCACATGGAAATAAATCGATGACCCAAAAATCCTGAAGTGACCAACATCTGGCCTCTTACCAAAATAAGCCTCCTCTAGTGTCTTCATCTCAAGTATCTGATGTGGGCTACAGTTCTGAACATAAGGCCCTGTGTTGCGTGCCTCAACCCACAAGTGTAGTGGTAGGCCCTAATCATCCAACATCTCCCTTGTTGCCCCTACTATGCTCCTATTCTTCCTCTCGACAACCCCATTTTGTTGAGGGTTATGGGGTGCCATCAACTCTCGTTTAATCCCTTCCACTGCACAGAAGTTCTTAAACTCATTGGAGACATACTCACCATCGTTATCACTCCGTAGAGCTTTAACCTTCTTGCTAGACTCTTTCTCTACCAATGCTTTGAACTCACAAAACTTTGTGAAAGTTTGATCCTTTTTCTGCATAAAAAATACCTAGCATTTATGAGAATAGTCATCAACAAATATATACATGTGTTTGGTCGTGGATGTTGTCGAGAATGGTCCACACACATCTGAATGGACTCTCTCTAGAATAGACTCTATTCGAGTGTCTGTCTCCAAAAGAAGACTTGGTGTATTTTCCCAAAGTACAACCCTTGCATGTATCAACTTGCTCAAGTGTACCTTTGGGAAGACCGGTAGAGATTTGTTGCAATATCTTCAAAGCCCCATGATGCAAGTGGCCCAATTGCCTGTGCCACAACTCACCGACGTCTCAACTCAACATCTTTTCCACTTTTGAACTCAAAACAACACAATCCTCTACCTCTATCTTATAGATATTCTGAACTCGAATCCTTATCTTCTTTACTTGACCCGTGGCTATGTGTCGAAGGAATGTCTTTCCTTTCGAAAAGATCACATCATAGCCTCTCTCCTCAAGCATGGCTATGGATACCAAGTTCTTCGTCAGTCCGGGTACATGCATAGCATTCTTCAAGGTGAGTGGAGCCGTATGCTCCCTCTGAAAAGTAATAGTGCCCACACTAGTAACATTATACTTACCGTCATTACCCATCTCGATATGCATTTTGAGATCTTTCTCCTCTAGTTCACTGAATAACTCTTTGTTGCCAATCATGTGGAAAGAAGCTCAACTGTCTAAGTACCAAACACTTCCCATCATTGAAGACACCATGCATGCAATGAGAGAAAAGTCCAATTCGAATTGGGAGGCCAAAGCCTCACCTACCGCTCCTCCTAAAGACTTCTCCTTGGACTTTTTCAAAGGACAATTTGTAGCAAATTGACCCATCTTGTGACAATGAAAGCATTTAACTTTCGTCATGTCCTTCTTCTAACCTCCATCATAAGAATTTGAGTCGGAATGGGAAATTTTACCTTTCCCCTTCCTCGCCTTAATCACTAAGGCACGGTTCTCTTCATCATCAGTTTTTGATGAAAAGCCATCCCTAGTGTTCCTCTTGATCTCATCCTACATCAAATCCGACCATAATCGTTCCCAATCTAGCAACTTCTACCGACCATTAACAGAGTCCTGATCACTATGCCAACTCTTTGGGAGTCCAAGAAGAGCAAGACTCATCATATCCTCCTCGAAAACCGTTATTCCAACACTTCCAAGTTCATCCCCACATTGATTAAACTTGGTCAAGTACTTTGGAATCATCTCGCCTTTCTCCATCTTGATTTTACGAAGTTTATCCTTCAGTGCCATCTTCCTTTGATCACTACTATTCTGATACAAGCTCATCAATGTTTTCCACATAGCATGTGGAGTTTCCTTTCCATGGAGACTCGAGACAATATGATCTCGAACTCCCTCAAAGATTATCCGCATTGCCTTCGCTACACACTTCTTCCACTAGGCCAAGTTCTGTGCATCAGTAGCTGCTGGCTTAGGAATTGCTTATTCAACAAATTCCTTCAAGCCATTGTCCTCTAGCACAACCTCCATCCTGTCCCTCCAGGCTATGAAATTTGAGTTGCCTTCCAAGGCATACTCAAGCCTCAACCCATGGAACGCCATCTTCCAATCTTGAAGTATGTATTGCAAATTCGACTTTCACCTGTAACCCAAAAACTCAAAACTTCGAAATCTCCTCTAGAGAGCTGATTTTAAATCAACGATATCTCCCTCATCCGAACTCCGATTTGGCCGATTTTTTTTTTTGAATTTGGGTATCTTTTCCCAAGGAATCCAGATCTACAATTTGTTTCTGAAAATTTTGCACATAAATTTTCAGATCTTCTCTACAAACTCTCGGCCCAAAAAACAATCTTGCTCTGATACCATGTAGAAAATCTCGTAGATTCACAAGCTAATGCAATTTGCTAAAGCAAGAGACAAGAATCTACTTCTACTCTTTACAACGGAAGTCCAAAAACATCGAGCAAACAATAGTCAATAGTGGAAGAGAATCAAAGGCACATAACACAATAAATATCCGGGGAAAGCAACAGCTCAAACCCCACTATCTATTTTGTATTAATCCAGAAAATCAAGATGAAATTACAATAGAACAATCCCAACACTCAGCAAATTCAATCTCCAACTCATAAGCAAGCTCAAGGCCAAAGCTTAGCCTCTTCACAAGCTCTCCAAGTCTCTATTCCAATGTGTAATTCCTATGAAGGATAGCTTGTATTTAAAGGGAAATAAAGCCTCTAAAAATAGCACAATCCCTCAAGGATCAGTTCTTGAATGCATGCACTATCAGTGCAACTCAGAAAAATCTAAAACAAATAATACATTGTCCCTGCACTCTAGTCTCAACTAGGTCTTTCTCAGAATCGACATGCATGAGTTTTTAATGAGTAAATATTCAGTTAACTAGAGTAGCACTGGTGGAGTTCATTAGTGTCACCACTGACTGTTAACTCACTATTAGTTCTCAATTAGTTTGAGAACTAATTTAACTGAACTGACTCATTAAACTGAGTCTTCTATTTTACAACTCACAATTAACTCACACTGGACTCCTACAAAGTAAGGAGAACATATACATGACTTCCAAAAGACTTCCAACTCGAATTTCCTAATTTAAATAGGTTTAATAAACTTAATTTAACTATTTTAAGTTGCTATGAGAATAGAATTTGAATTTAATTCACAGTTTAATTCAAGAACAAATTAAACTGGAATTTCTTGTTGCCATTTCTCAACACTCCCTCTCAACAAGAAAGGGATTATCAACTACCCCGATCCTGTCTCTGTGAAACTCGAATTTACATCTTGACAATGCCTTTGTCAAGATGTCAACATCTTGCTCCTCTATGGGAATGTAATCTAACAACATGATCCGCCTCAATACACAATCTCTGAGATGATGATACCGGATATCAATATGCTTGGACCGATCATGAAAGACTAGATTTTCAAAGAGTTTGATACAACTCTGATTATCACAATAAATCATTGTCGGATCCATCTGCTGACCAAACAAACCAACCAGGATCTTCCTCATCCAGATAGCCTCACATGTTGCCTGACTTGCAGCCATGTACTCTACCTCTGTCAAACTGAGTGCAACCAATCTCTGTTTCCTGTTGTACCAAGAAACTGTCGCTGACCCAATACTAAAGATCCCTCCTGATGTGCTCTTCCTGTCAAATGGACTCCTTGCCCAATCTGCATCAGTGAAGCCTTGAAGCTTCACTCCCTCTGTTCGTCTATACCATAACCCAAACTGAGTAGTGCCTTTGAGGTATCTCAATACATGCTTTGCCGCCTTCCAATACATCTTGGTAGGCCTAACCATCGCTTGACTAAGTTGGTTAATTGCATAGCACATATCCGGTCGTGTGTTCACCAAGTACATGAGTGAACCCACAAGCTGCCTGTAAACAGTAGCTTCCACTACTTCCCCTGAAGTAGCATCCTCCTTCCTCCAATTACCAGCTAGAGGAGTCTCCATGGGTTTACTGCTCTCCATGCAGAATCTCCTGAGTATCTCGTTGGCATACTTGCCCTGAGATACAAACAACTCCCCATCTCCTTGCCATACCTCCATGCCAAGAAAGTAATGCATGAGCCCCATGTCCTTCATCTCAAACTCTCTTGCAAGGTCCTCCTTGCAAGATTTGATGAGCTTCTCATCACCTGTCAGTATGAGATCATCTACATAAAGTACAATGATCAACAACTTACCTTCCACCACTATGTGATACAAGTTCGCATCCGCTTCACTCTTCATGAAGCCCAACCCAGTGAAGTAGCTATCTATCCTGGTGTACCAAGCACGGGGTGCTTGCTTCAGCCCATATAATGCTCTCTTGAGTCAGCACACATGCGACTCACGGTCCAAGGTTTCAAAACCTTCGAGTTGCTCTATGTACACCTCTTCCTCAATCATGCCATTGAGGAAGGCAGTGTTAAGATCCATCTGATGGATCTTCCAGCCCATCTATGTTGATAGTGCCAAAATATATCTAATTGACGAGTACCTTGCAACAGGAGCAAAGGTCTCATCATAGTCAATCCCCTCTACTTGTGAAAAGCCACGGGCCACAAATCTGGCCTTATGCTTCTCCACACTACCATTTGCAACTTTCTTTACCTTGTAAATCCAATGGGAGCTCACTACTAACTTGTCCTCCAGTCTCAAGACCACATCCCAAACATTGTTTCGAACTATGGAGTCATAGTCCTCCACCATTGCATCAACCCAAACCGGCTACTGCAATGCTTCCTGAAAGGAATATGGCTCTGTCACAACACATGCACCCATAAGTGCCATGTATCTAGTGTACCTCTCTGGTGACCTCCTCTGTCTGCGCTGAGAATAGGATGCTCCCACATTCTCTCGTGCATCATCCAACAATCTGTCAACCTCTCTAGTGTGCTTTCTTCCCTCTCTGGAAGAGTCTACCTCAATGGATGTCTCCACTCTCTAAACCTCTGCATGTGGCTCCTCCACATCAATCTGAGGCCCCTCAACCTTAAGAGCTAAAAGCTCCTCATCTGCATGTAGCTCAAGCTCCCTCTCAAGGGATACTTGCATGGTCTTCTCCTCATCGAACCTGATATCCCTGCGAACCACTGTCATCCGACTAGTCGGCATGTACACCGGTAGTTGTGGGATGTATCAGTGCACCCCACAAATATCCCCAACTTTGTTGTTGGCTCAAGCTTCTTCCATGCATCTTTGGTCACATAGAAATAAACCGATGGCCCAAAAATCCTTAAGTGACCAACATCTGGCATCTTACCAGAATAAGCCTCCTCTAGTGTCTTCATCTCAATTATCTAATGTGGGCTACGGTTCTGAACATAAAGTATTTTGTTGCATGCCTCAGCCCACAAGTGTAGTGGTAGGCCCTAATCATGCAACATCAGCCTTGCTTCCCCTACTATGCTCCTATTCTTCCTCTTGGCAACCCCATTCTATTGAGGCTTATGGGGTGTCGTCAACTCTCATTTAATCTCTTCCACTGCACAGTTTTTCTTAAACTCATTGGAGACATACTCACCATTGTTATCACTCCGTAGAGCTTTAACCTTCTTGCGAGACTCTTTCTCTACCAATGCCTTGAACTCACAAAACTTTGTGAAAGTTTGATCCTTTTCTGCATAAAAAATACCCAGCATTTAAGAGAATAGTCATCAACAAATATAACATAATACTTGTGTTTGGTCGTGGATGATCTCGAGAATGGTCCACACACATCTAAATGGACTCTCTCCAGAATAGACTCTGCTCAAATGTCTTTGTCTCCAAAGGAAGACTTGGTGTATTTTCCCAAAGTACAACCATTGTATGTATCAACTTGCTCAAGCGTACCTTTGGGAAGACCATTAGAGATTTGTTGCAATATCTTCAAAGCCCCATGATGCAAGTGGCCCAATTGCATGTGCCACAATTCGTCGACGTCTCGGCGCAACATCTTTTCTGCTTTTGAACTCAAAGCAGCACAATCCTCTACCTCTATTTTACAGAGATTCTGAATTCGAATCCCTATCTTCTTTACTTGACTATGTGTCGAAGAAACGCCTTTCCTTTTGAAAATATCACATCATAGCCTCTCTCCTCAAACATGGCAACGGATACCAAGTTCTTCGTCAATCTGGGTACATGCATAGCATTCTTCAAGGTGAGTGGAGCCACATGCTCCCTTGAAAAGTAGTAGTGCCCACACTAGTAACAGTATACTTACCGTCATTACCCATCTCGATATGCATCTTGAGATCTTTCTCCTCCAATTCACTGAATAACTCTTTGTCGCCAGTCATGTGGAAAGAAGCTCCACTGTCTAAGTTGAATACACCATGCATGCAATGAGGGAAAAGTCCAATTCGAATTGGGAGGCCAAAGCCTCACCTGCCGCTCCTCCTGAAGACTTCTCCTTGGACTTCTTCAATGGACAATTTGTAGCAAAGTAACCCATCTTGTGACAATGAAAGCATTTAACTTTCATTATGTCCTTCTTCTTACCTCCATGATAAGAATCTGAGTCGGAATGGGAAATTTTACCTTTCCCCTTCCTCGCCTTAATCGCTAAGGCACAGTTCTTTTCATCATCAGTCTTTGATGAAGCGCCATTCCTGGTGTTCCTCCTGATCTCATCCTACATCAAATCCGACCATAGTCATTCCTAATCTGGCAGCTTCTCCCGACCATTGATAGAGTCCTAATAACTATGCCAACTCTTTGAGAGTCCTAGAAGAGCAAGACTCACCATATCCTCCTTGGAAACTGTTATTCCAACTCTTCCAAGTTCATCCCCACATTGATTGAACTTGGTCAAATACTTTGGAATCGTCTCGCCTTTCTCCATCTTGATTTTACGAAGTTTATCCTTTAGTGCCAACTTCCTTTGATCATTGTTATTCTGATACAAGTCCGTCAATGTTTCCACATAGCATGTGGGGTTTCCTTTCCATGGAGACTCGAGACAATATGATCTCGAACCCCCTCAAGGATTATCCGCCTTGCCTTCGCCACACGCTTCTTCCACTCGGTCAAGTTTTGTGCATCAATAGCTGATGGCTTAGGAATTGCGTGTTCAACAAATTCCTTCAAGCCATTGTCCTCTAGCACAACCTCCATCATGTCCCTCTAGGCTATGAAATTTGAGCTACCTTCCAAGGCATACTCAATCCTCAATCCATGGAACGTCATCTGCTGATCCTGAAGTATGTATTGCAAATTCGACTTTCACCTGTAACCCAGAAGCTCAAAACTTTGAAATCTCCTCTAGAGAGTTGATTTTAAATCAGCGATATCTCCCTCGTCCGAACTCAAATTCGGCCAATTTTTTTCTAAATTTGGGTATCTTTTCCTGAGGAATCCAGATCTGCAATTTGTTTCTAAAAAAATTTCACAGAAATTTACAGATCTGCTTTGCAAACTCAGCCCAAAAAACAATCTTACTCCAATACCATGTAGAAAATCCTGTAGATTCACAAGCTAATGCAATTTGCTAAAGCAAGAGACAAGAATCTACTTCTACTCTTTATAGCAGAAGCCCATAAACATCGAGCAAACAATAATCAATAGTGGAAGAGAATCAAAGGCACATAATACATTAAATATCCGAGGAAAACCACAGCTCAAAACCCCACTATCTGTTTTGTATTAATCCGGAAAATCAAGATGAAATTACAATAGAACAATCCCAACACTCAGCAGATTCAATCTCCAACTCATCAGCAAGCTCAAGGCCAAAGCTTAGCCTCTTCACAAGCTCTCCAAGTCTCTATTCCAACTATGAAGGATAGCTTGTATTTAAAGGGAAATAAAGCCTCTAAAACTCAGTGTTGTGAAAATCGCGATTAAATCGCAATTTTTTCAGCTTGCCGATCAAATCGCGATTTTTATACGAAAAAATCCCCTACTTTTTTTTTGCCAATTTTTACTGAAAAAATCGCGCTTTTTTCAAAAAATCGCGATTTTATAAACTTTTTTTACTGAAAAAATCGTGCGGGGTCAGGGCAGCACGATTTTATAAACTTTTTTTTTGGTTTTTCAGTTGCTCATTTGGACAGTGGCGCGCGCGGAGGGATCAAGTCTGGGCCCTAGTATGGATATGCTATTCATGGTAATGTTAAATTCTTAAAGTAAAAGTGACATTCTCCTTAATCTTCATTTTCATCCTTTTACTTAAATTTTTAACATTACCATGAAATGACTCAGGATGTTTGAGAGTGGTTCCAGCCTCATTAGATTTCATATGGAGAAAGTAGAATTTTAGATTTCATTCAAAATCCAGCAGACTTATCAATTTTTCAGGATTTCAGGATTGGGAGATTGTAATGTTTCCAGGTGACACCACCTGCCCGGGCTACCCCTGCCACCAGTAGAGGACGTGGTCTACCTCCTATAGCTCCTACTTCTAGTTCTTCAGCTTCTAGAGCACATCAAACTCCACTGCCATCTCCACCAACACAGGCACCAGCGTCTACATCTAGAGGGAAAGGGAAAGCTGTGGCATTTTCTCGCAAGAGGGGCAGAGGAAATCAATAGGATTAGACTTTCATTTTATTGTATATGACATTATGACATGATGAGATACATTATCATATTTTTTGTTGATATTTTGAGGCTGAGTTGGGACTCAGGAGTCAGGACTTACTATTCAGGACATGATTCAATGTTATGTGTGATTTTAGCGCTAGAAATGATATTAAACATCTTATATATTAGTTTTTTTATCATATTTATGTGTCAATGTATTTATTTTATGTTGTAGATGGTTTAGATATTAAAAAAATTGAAAAAAAATGAATATTTTTGTACCAAATGATTTTTTCCCTATTTTTTCAGATTTTTTCCCGATTTTTCCGATTTTTCCCGATTCGTTCCCCGCGTCGATTTAATCCCGATCGCGCTTTTTCACAACACTGCTAAAAATAGCGTAATCCCTCAAAGATCAGTTCCTGAATGAATGCACTATCAGTGCAACTCGGAAAAATCTAAACAAATAGTACCCTATCCCTGCACTCTAGTCTCAACTGGATCTTTCTCAGAACCGACATGCATGAGTTTCTGATGAGTAAATATTCAATTAACTAGAGTAGCACTAGTGGAGTTCATTAGTGTCACCACTGACTGTTAACTCTCTATTAGTTCTCTCAATCAGTTTGAGAACTAATTTAACTGAACTAACTCATGAAACTGAGCCTTCTATTTTACAACTCACAATTATCTCACACTGGACTCCTACAAATAGGGAGAACATATACATGACTTCCAAAAGACTTCCAACTCGAATTTCCTAAGTTAAGTAAGTTTAATAAACTTAATTTAACTATTTTAAGTTGCTACGAGAATAGAATTTGAATTTAATTCACGGTTTAATTCAAGGACAAATTAAAATAGAATTTCTTGTTGCCATTTCTCAACAGCATTGATGTAGTTGATTAACTCTTAAGATATCTAATAACATAATAGAATCGTAGAAAAACAGTTATTAAGTGACTGCTTACAATGGCCCTCAAACTGCCTATATTATTTCTGAGATCCTTGTCAAAAACCAAGAAAGGTTTTGTTCTAGTTTTGATGCTCCAAAATTGACCCCAAATGCTTGGCCCTCCTCCACAAGCAGAAAATGTAATCTACGGCAATTGTTGAGTTTGTTGCTCCCCAAAAGTGCTGGAAAATCCAACAAAAATTCCCCAGACTCCATCTCAAGTATCAACCACAAAAATCAATTGATTCCTCAACTTCCCAGCATGCCTCCTCCAAGAATTGTGCAATCCCTGCGTTGTTGTTGTTGAGCCTCTCTACAAACTCACACTCCCTGCTGCGGGTACAAACCGAAATAGATGGAACTCCCTCCTTGAGTTGGCACTCAAAGTCCACTGAAGCAAGGGTTGATATTTTCGCTTGGGAACACTTGTGTGCTAAACAGCACTTGCAAACTTGGCTTTTGCTCAAGCATGCTATGTCAAAGACAATTTTCACAAAAATGAATGGATGACCAAAATGAGTGCCTCTTGTTCTTTTTATCAAAGAGCCTCCAAGATGCCCATGTGGGCCCAGCTCAACTTTCCCCCACTAACTTCACTCCAATGAGAGTGTGTTGCCCATGTGGGCCGCAATTCTCTGAGTGGCCCCCACGTACCACTAGTGGCTCGATTTTCTCCTCCATCCTCTAATGTTTGGGCTCACATTTGATCAAAAATACATGTAGGGCCTCTAAACCCACACTTCCTAAGTGCTAATGCGAATTAATTCAAAACTGACCAAAAATTGATATTTCCCTTAGCAATGTTGCTAAGTGGGAATATCACAATGGACTTCTGCATTGGAGGTAGCTTACTCATGGTTGCTAGACTTCACATGGATGCTTGATTGGCATTCTTCCCTTATAAAGAATTTTGGCCACATGGAGGAGGTTGTTTGTTATGAATATAATTCATAACAAAATAAATAAATATAAATAATATAAATACTAAGTAATCAAGTAGTGATTATGTTAAGAAGACATTAGTTAAGTGAAAAGGCATGTCTAAAAGACATGCCCATTCATGAAAAGACACCTACTTAGGTATATATATGCGGGTCCTCATTGTAAACATTCGTCTTATACATTCTATACATATTAATAAATTATTATTATCAAATACCTGTGTATTTTAACATATTAAGTCTTCAAGCTATCAGTTTTCTTGCTTCAGCCATAGTTTTTATGCTTCAGTGGTATCAGAGCCATGGCACACGATATAATCATGCAGGTCTTTGAACATTGTTCGATGCACAATGTGCCATTACGTTCACAACCTGATTACGTTGAACAGTTTAGTATTCCAGAAGCATTTCAGCGATTAGAAAAATCATTTGCAGAAGTTAAAGCATGTCAAAAGGAAATCAATAATAAGGAAGATGATAGCGATGGTGAAACAAAACTAGATGAAGCGTTAGATGATTATAATGTTGAAGATGAAGATGTCACAGAAAATGATCTAGATGATGATCCGGATGAAGTTGATACAGATCAAGATGATGATACAAATGAATCTGGTCTTGAGGTGAATATTTCTGCTATGGCTATCTCCATTCAAAAAGTGGAACTGATAGAGCCTGAATCTGGTCCATTTAAGGTGGTGCCAGTTACTTACAGCAATAATGTGGTATCTATTCCACTACATGATTCCACAACCACTACCATATTTGAGAATCTGGATAGCTTGGCAATTCTTCTTCATTCTGAGCCCAAATTGTCACGGACAGTGACTAGCCTAGTGTGGCCAATGCACAACCAAATTAGTAAAGGACAGTACAATCGTTTATTGTGCTCAATTTCCTCTGTACTTTGTTATAACTATATGGAAGGTCCGTTGGAACTGATGACCCGTGCAGGGGTTGTGAGCCGAATGTTTCAGTTATTGGACTACGCCACACTGGACGAAGATCGATGAGAAGAATACCCCTTGGGATGGGATGCGAGGGATAGGACAATCTCGCAAGTAGAAGACGAGGATATAATAATGACGTGCTTTGAGATTTTGTATTTCTTCAGTTCGGTTAAAATTGGGTGTCTGGAGATGGTGAGAGTCATGAAATATAGCGGTTTTAAAGTTTTTGATGCTTTCCGCTCAGCTATCCAACGATTCCTTTCCCCTGAGACTCTGGAATCTCATGTCATACCGACGTTATCTGTTCTTTGCACCCTGTTGGAAAATACTCGTTATATTGAGATGGAGAAAACAGACGATGGGGACTTAGATTCATTGGGAGAGCTGGATTTTGGAATTTTCGATTACGAGGGATTGACTACGATTGCGATAAGACTTTTTGCGGCCGTTGAATCGAATACAACACTGCCTTCGCATAATCTGGCTTTCTTGTTTCCCTTGGACCTTCCACGGGAAAATAAGGCCTGCTTGCGGGACCACTATATGTCTGATTCGATATAATTTCGCGTCTGCACAAATGTTTTATGATGACTGCATAGTTTGTCTGCCAATTAGTCAAATGCATGCAAACTTCACAATAATGGCATTTGCAGATAGCATTGGAGAGATGATGCATGCACACATTATGTTCATCCATGTATATGGGCAGAGCCAAATAAATGAGAATCTTTTGACCAGACACAGTCTACGGGATGGCCAACACAAATCACCTCACTTTTCCTTCCCAACTGTCACCATCTCCATCCACGAGGACGATGATGCCCTTGTGTCCAACTAAGCAATATCTCTTCCACCTATTACACTATTCCTCTCCCCTGCTGTAACGCTTATAATTCCATTTGACCACGGTTGCCTTGCTAGCTTCATGGTCTAGTTGGACCTGAACCGCCACGACATCAATTCTTATAAGTGATAAACAAGAAGGGCCTCCTCCTGCTTCCTGCCGCGCCTACCTGTCCGAGTTATCCCTGTCAGCAAGGGCCAAACAAGACAACTGCCTTTAACCACTCGTCGTGCTACCCGGTTGTCCGCTCTGTCATTGTATTAGTGTCGGTCAACCCAGTTCCACTGTTTTGTATAGTCGTGTCCGGCCAGAAAACTATATAACTTTTAATATAAAGTTAATTATAAAAACATCAAACTATATAAATTTTAATTATATAATTATATTTTATATTATATAATTATATAATTGTAATATATATATAGTTTACAATTATATAATTAAATTATAAATATAAAAAAACTATTATTAAATTTAAAATATATATATATATATATGTTATTACAAAAAAATTGAGTTAATAAAAAAAAATGAGTTATAAAATATATATATATATATATATATATATTAAAAAAAAATTAAAATAGAGTTATAAATAAAAAAAATAAAAATCACTAACCCTGGACTCAAATCAGAGTTACTAGCAAATCATAGAAGATGAGCTACCAATGACGCAATGAAATGAAGAAAGTATTAGCAGTCAAGTGAAAAGAAGACGTTTGTGGCAAATAAGAGATCAAGTCCTTTCATCAACAAGCTTTGAGGACAAAGCTTTTGAAGGAAGGGGCTATGTTATGAATATAATTCATAACAAAATAAATAAATATAAATAATATAAATACTAAGTAATAAAGTAGTGATTATGTTAAGAAGTCGGAAAACACATTATGGAGAGAGGGGGGATAGGGCAGGACTGAGGCGACGACAGGTAAGAGCTAGGGTTTACAAAAAATTATTCAGGCATTGAACGCCATGGAGGGGTGCAAAGGGGGGAGCTCCACTCCCTCCTACAGTCAGCCAGTCTCCAGCCGAGGCAAGAAACCGCTAGAGGTTGAAAGAGGTCTTTCAAGAGGAGGGAAAGGGAACATTGACAATGCATAGGAGCAGACCAATAAAAGGGAGGAAGACAGATTAAAAGAAAAAGAGGAAGAGGACAAGAAACAGGAAGCAGAAAACAAAAAACAAAAGGGTCCATGTAAGCCTAAGACCGCGGTCACACCCAGAGTGGTATTAAGTGATCCAGCACTGCAGGCACATAGGGATCACATGAGGACTTATGCTATCATTTGTAAATTCATGGGGTTATGGCCCACAGAGAAGGCGCTACAGACATGGATTAAATATCACTGGAAACCTAAAGGGAATATAGACTTACATCTTGGGTCAAAGGGTTTCTTCACTGTAGTCTTTACTAATATTGAGGATAAAGACAGGGTGTTTGAAGAAGGGCCCTACTTCTATGTAGCTGCAGACCTCTATATGCGGCCTTGGATGATGAATTTTGTCCCGGAGCGCGAGACTTTTACTTCGGTCCCGGTTTGGATACGACTCTACTCCTTACCTCTAGATTACTGGCAACCAGAATCTTTCTCAGCAATAGGAAATAAATTAGGGCGTTTTGTTAAAATATTTGAGGCTACCAAAAGGGGAAAGTACACCTCCTTCGCCCGTATATGTGTGGAGATGGATCTCTCCGGAGCTCTACTGGATGAAGTAATCCTGGAAGTTTTTGATGAAGAATGGGTGCAAACGGTGGATTATGAACATATTCCTTTTAGATGTCGCAAATGCCATGAACATGGGCATCTATTCAGAGAATGCCCTCTCAACAAAACAGAGAGCAGAAGTAAAGTTACAACAGTGAAAGACACTGAGAGCTTTCATAAAGTTGGAAATAGAGGAAAGGGGGGTAAAAGGTTGCAAAAGAAAAACCACACAGAGGGACAACAGGCAAGTCCGAACAGGTACCAAGTACTAGAAGAAGAGGAAGAGGTAACAAAGGTAGATCAGGTCATGGAGGGCAGCCCAAACGAGAAGGAAAAGGAAGTAAACACTAAGAAGACACAAGACATTAACCAGCAAAATGGGACTATGTTGAGCAAAATGGGACTATGTTGAGCAACATGGAAATGGAAATGGGGCAAGAAATGACCCCGAGTGAGGTGGAAACGGAAGATCATGAACTGCGGGATATTCTCGAAAGAGAACACCTAGATCTGGAAAGATTCTTGAAACAGGGGACCATGGGAGGGGTGGATTCACTACCTCAAGAGGAGTTTAATAGAGTGCAGCAATTGTTTCTATGGAGAACTCAGGCTAAAGGGCTGGGAGGGAAAAGAAACCTCGAACTGGACAATGAAGGGGTGAAAACCATGAAAACCACATCAGGACTCGCTCCCAGAAACTCAGGAAGGAAAAGGGGTAGGAAAAAACAAAATGAGTTATTGATGGAATGTGGAAAACCAATGATAGATTCAGGTAAGATGAAAGATCTGACCAGCTACTCCTCTACAAATCTTTCATAATGAAGTTCACATCTTGGAATATTAGAGGTCTATGAAGTAAAAGGAAACAAAGGATTCTTAACAACAGAATGAAACTCCTGATATGATTTTTATCCAGGAAGCTAAATGTTCCATTCAAAAAATAAGAGAAATACACAGTAAATGGCTTGACAGATATGAATTTCTATAAGTCAAGGCAGACAAAACAGCAGGAGGCATTCTTACACTTTGGAACCCCCAAAAGATTGGCATAGTGAATGCAAAGGCATCTAGGAATTATTTATCAGTGGTTATTCAGTCTGTGGGAGACAAGGAGATTTATTTAATCACAAACGTTTATGGCCCTCAGAGACCTGATGATAAACTCAGGCTTCTTGCTTCTCTTGAAGATCTAAAAGACAGACATTCAGCAATACCATGGATTCTGGGCGAGGACTTTAACATGATCAAATCCCTGTCGGAAAAAAAAAAAAAAAAAAAGGTGGGACCAAAACTATAAGCAAAGACTCTATAGCATTTCAGAATCTTATAGACAACATGAAGCTAGTTGACACAGATACAAGTAATGGCCTCTTTACCTGGAACAACAAAAGAGAAGGAGAGTCTTAAGTAGCCTCAAAGTTAGACAGGTTCATAATCTCAGAAGACCTTATGCTCACAGGCCTTGATATGACAGTGAGAATTCTCCCCTTCAGTGGCTCAGACCATTGGCCTGTTCAATTTGAGGTTAATGGCATTGGAACCCCAAAGAACAGACCCTTTAAATTTGAAAATATCTGGCTCACCCATCCAGAATTTATTAGCAACATTGAAAAATGGTGGAAAGAAGATTTGCAGATCCAAGGAACGAGAATGTTTCTATTACACAAAAGATTGAAACACATCAAGCTCAAGCTCAAAGATTGGAACAAGAAAGAGTTTGGCAATATTTTTGAAGCGAAAAAAGTTGTTGAAAGAAAAACGCAGGAACTTAATCAAACCCTTATCACAAATGGTTTTGATGGGGAAAGAAATGAACAAGCCAACAAGCATCAACAGGAGTGGGAGGATTTATGTAAACAAGAGGAAATATTTTGGAGACAAAAATCAAGAGTTCAATAGCTAAAAGAAGGGGAGAGAAACACAAGGTTTTTCCACAGATCTACAATGGAGAACAGGTCTCACAACAGGATCTCGACGATCAAGGACTCCATAGGCCAACTTCTCAACACCCATAAAGATATAGAAGCTATGTTGGTTCAACATTTTCAAAGCATAGCAGAGGAACCCATCTTAGATAGAACTCAATTTATCAGGGACTTCACAAAGCACATTCCTAAGTTAGTAACAAGAGAAGATAATTACAATCTTAATAGGTTGGTGAATGAAGAGGAGGTTAGTGATGTCATCCATGAAATGCAGAATGGAAAAGCGCCAGGCCCTGATGGTTTCAATGTAGATTTCTTTAAAGCATGCTGGAATATTGTCAAGCAAGATATTCTGAATGTAGTGGAGGACTCCAGGAATAATAGAACCATATTGAAGGTGCTCAATACATCCTTCATCTCCTTGATTCCCAAACAGGACAATGCTATGACTCCAGACAGATTCAGACCTATAGCTTTGTGCAATGTGGTGTATAAGATAATATCCAAAATAATTGCCAACAGACTTAAACCCCTTCTTCCTACTCTGGTTTCTGTGGAGCAAACGGGATATGTGGAGGACAAATAAATTCTCAATAATATCATTCAAGCGCATGAGGTGGTTCATTCATTGATGAGTAATAGGAAGGCGGGAATGATTATGCAATTGGACCTAGCAAAAGCTTATGATAAGTTAAATTGGACCTATATTAGGAAGGTCCAAGCCTTTGGATTTGACCACAACTAGGTAAGTTGGGTAATGGCCCTGGTGACTTCCTCTAGTTTTTCAATTCTGGTTACTGGTTCTCCATCTAAGACTTTTAAACCTTCAAGAGGCCTCAAGCAGGAAGATCCTCTCCCCCTTTCTCTTTATTCTCATGATGGAAGGACTTGGACGAACCATCAAGTTCGCTAAAGAAGCAGGTAAGATCCAAGGCCTCAAACTTTCCGAGAACGAGCAGGGTTTGACCCATCAACAATTTGTCGATGATACCATGCTACAGGGCATTCCCACGGTCAAAGAAGCACTAGCTTATAAACAAATCTTGAGTGACTTTGCTATGGCAGCGGGTACAGAGGTAAGCCTCTCCAAATCAAAGATTTTCTTTTTTAATACTAACATTGCTATTCAGCAAAATATCTCCAAAATTCTGGGCTTTCAAAGAGATATGCTACCTTCCAAATATTTGGGAGTACCGCTTACAGACAAACCTCTAAACAAGACTGTTTGGGAGCTAGTGATTAATAAGCTACAGGACAAGACTCGAAAATGGACAATCAGATCTTTGAACTTGGCGGGCCGACTGGTGCTTACAAAAGCTGTCCTTCAAACAATCCCCATATTCATGTTTTCAGCCCTTCCAGCTCCTAAAAGAGTTATGCAACAATGTAAAAATATTCAAAGAGACTTTCTTTGGGGTAAAGTGGAGAGGAAGAAATGGGCCTTGGTAGCTTGGGAAACTATTTGTAAACCTAAAAACCATGGAGGTCTTGGACTGGATGATCCTGAAGTGCTAAACAAAGTTTTAGAGGCAAAATTATGGTGGAGATGGATAAAAGATTCTGATGCTCTGTGGGCTCGAATTTGGAAAGAGAAATACGCTAGTAATTGGCAAAACAAGGACCACATAAGGATGTCTGGTACCATAAAAGGCTCTCACATCTAGAATAAAGCTTGGGAGAATAGAGGCATAGTTCAAAAGAAAAGCTTCTGGGAAATTAGAGCGGGAGACCTGGCATGGTTTTGGGAGGATAAATGGCAACAGGAACCTAAATTGTTAAGGGAGGGCTTTGTGGATCTCAAGAATGATACTAACACCAAAGGGTTACTAAGGGTAAATGATTTTTGGGATTAGACAAATAGTGAAGGAAAATGGAGAACCTGGAAGAAAATGGAATACAGGGATGACAGCCCCTTGAAAGCAAAGGTTGATGCCCTTATAGCAATGTTGGACCAAAGAAAAATACTGATATCAGCTGATCATGACCAACTTAGATGGGGCGATAACAATGAAGGCACCTTTAACCTTAAAGTGGCAAAGTGCTTAGCCCTGGAGCTTGATTCTACAGAACTGGATTGGGTTTGAAAGAATCTATGGAAGGACAAAGGATGGATGAAAACCAAACTGTTCATGTGCTTGGTACATCATAAGAAAATTCTGACTTGGGAGAACATCTGGAAGAGGGGCGTTTTAGGCCCATCTAGATGCCAGCTCTGTGAGTCACAAGAGAAGACAATGGAGCACCTCCTCAACACCTACATATTCATCTCCGCGCTGTGGGATGGCATTGCCTTAATTTTCAGACAAACAGATAGGGACAGAGGAAGCATTACCAATACCCTTAGCAACTGGAGAAGAAACTTCTCTGATTATTAAAAGATAAACAGAGCTTGGGATTTAACTCCAAGCTTCCTAATATGGAATGTCTAGAAAGAACGCAACAATAGAATCTTCAAAGATAAAAAAAGTTCCTCCCAGAGCATCATGGAACAGATCTTAAGACAGCTTAAGAAGACAGTTGGGACTTTAGTGCAAACATCCCCTAAAAATACCCCTTCAAATGTTGATATGCAGATACTTCTTCAGTTGGGTATGCAGGGGCTTATTCCTCAGGGCAAGATCAGGATGGTAAAGCAACCAGTCACTGAGAAAGACTTCTGGCATCCTCCCCCTCAGGGATTTATGAAATGTAACATAGATGGGGCCTCTAAAGGAAATCCAGGTATAGCTGGTTATGGTGGGGTGTTAAGGGATGAAAAGGGTTGCATACATTACATTTTTCACTTCAATTTGGGAAGGGCCACAAACAATATGGCGGAGCTTATGGAACCTAAGCAATGTTTAGAAATCCTGAAGCATGACAATCTTCAGAATATCATAATTGAAGTTGAATCTGAGCTGATCATCAATTCGATCAAAAGAATCTGTTGTGGTTCAGCTCCAGAAAAGGTCTCGAGACACTGGAGGCTGCTTCAGGTATATCAAAAAATTCATCTCCACCTTCAGAACATGAGAACCTTAAGTTTCACACATGTGCGAAGGACGGCCAACAAATTGGCGAACATAGTTGCTAATAAAGGGGCTCTCTGCACTGAAAGCAGCAATAAGTATAGATGGCAAGAGGTTCCACAGGGCAGATTGAGGGATGATTGTCTCAAGTTTCAACCAAGCGAATGAGGACCGAGCGATATATCAGAACAGAGACTGTCAACAGTTGCAGAGGCTGGGTTTAGCAGATACACATTTAATATGAAGTGGTTTTCCAGAGGCAATTTTGCAAATGGTACACAGGCCTTTGCTAGCTTTTTCAGCCCAAAACAGCTTAGACACAGAGTTCTTGGGGGGCAGTTGTTGGGCAGCCTGGGGTTTTTTGCTAAACCTACTCCTAATATAGATCATCTCAGTTTTGCTCAGTGGAAAAAGGGGATGAAGAGCATTCAGTTAGAAGGTACAGCAGAGTCCCACCTTAGGTACATAATTGGTGGCATTCGTTACAGTGAACTGGCGTGGTTGGTCTACAGGTTTTCGGGTGCTCGGACGGCGAGAATCCCTCCTGGTTTTCTTCTTAAGAAGACTCCTCTCATCTATTGGATCAAGCGACTGAGGATCAAGGGTGGAGAGTCAAATTGCAGTTCAATGGGTTCAGGCCAGAGTCTTTGGTTCCTCAACAGACTCGAAATTTTCCTCATAACAACCTGTTGTGTCAATACCGCCCTCAAGGTGGTTTACAGATTATCGGAAGCTCTCAACACCGGGAGTGGTTTCACTGATTTGAGCCCAATGCCACTCAACATGCAACACATGGCTATAGTAGGAGAGAGAATACTGCCCTCATCAGGCAGGTATTCTCTGGGCTTCTTTTCCATCCAATATGTTCCTCAACCATTGGATCTGGCGAGGCGGATCAACGACCCAGATGCATCATGTAGGTTGGTGGGTCCGGGTCTGAGGCATGTCTCTCAGTAATCGTCCGTGCGTGTCTAGCTTCGTGGCAGGCTCCAAGGAATTTCGGGCGGGCCACATACGCATGGTTTATTCCCCTTTTACGGACCCGAAATCTGAATAGCTGGGGTTGTATTCCTTTTCAGGTCCGGTTACAGTTCCATCTTGGGTGGTTTTCTTTCGCTCCGTTGTTATGGATTATAATGCATATGTTTTGTGAATGACCTTTTGTTAGGGAAGTGTACCCATGGCTCAATGGTTTAGCCTTTGGTTGGTTGCCCCAGACCCTGGGGGGAAAGTTTTTTCTATGTCCCCAGTTTCCTCTGGGTTGATTGTAATTTATGTAATTAATTCTTTTTGGTTATTTTGAATAGAAGGCACGACTATTGCATTAGCAAAAAAAAATTATGTTAAGAAGTAATTAGTTAAGTGAAAAGGCATGTCTAAAAGACATGCCCATTCATGAAAGGACACCTGCTTAGGTATATATATTCGGGTCCTCATTGTAAACATTCATCTTATACATTTTATACATATTAATAAATTATTATTATTAAATACCTGTGTGTATTTTAACATATGAAGTCTTCAAGCTAACAGTTTTCTTGCTTTAGCCATAGTTTTTATGCTTCATTGTTTGCTTGGAAAATGCCCTGGATTAGAGGAGGAGCATTTCACATTCTAGATGGGGCCATTGAGCATTAGACATCATTTATATGCTTGAATTCTTGCATGGAGACTTGGAGTCGACTGGGGATGCCTCAATTGTGACATTGATCAGGTAGGTGGAGTGGGCCTACAGGAGCACATGGTCTACGAAAGGCACTTGAGCAATGGGGCCCTTGGAGGAGCATTGGACCTTGGATGAGAATTGCCCCTATTTTGGAGCCTTGCTTGCATATGACCAAGGTTACCAAAGCACGGAGCAAAGCAGGAGCAAGAGAATTGAGAACATCGTGTTCCAAAAAACCAAGAATGAAGCATCTCAGGAGATATATATAGAAACATGCAAATTGCCAATTTAGTTGTAGAACATATCAAAACATGAATACTTGTATATTGATGAAGATAGAAATGGCATCCATAATACATTAATAATTAATCATTTGAGTATCAACCATCTGGGTTCTAGCAATTACAAACAAACAAACAAATTAAGCCATATAATAGAAATTAGACCATTAACTTATGGAATGAAATAGGTTATCTATCAACTATCAACAAGACCAAATAGTTATGTTTACAAAATAGGCCATCTACACAGAAATGAAGATTGACAGGTTCAAAACACTAAACTGAGATAGTTGTCAAATTCTATGGATCTATTATCTATGAAAAATAAAGCAGTGAAATAGGAGAAACAATTATTTTAATATCTATGATTCTATCTACTAATCATTCCTCCTTAAAAGACCACAACTGTTGTGTGGCCTCCACACGGTGGTAATGGAGCCAAAGCAAGAAGAAATTGTGAAGCAAATGGAAATGAAATTGAAGATGAAGCCCCTACTACCATAGCTAGAGTCTTGGACATGGGGAAGGTTACAACAAAATATTGTTTTTCGAGATAAAGTCCAAAAATCAAGTGTGAGACCCATTGCACCTTAGAGAGGGCCATTGTCACCTCACCAACCCTCTTCTCGCTTCTACCTAGCTCTCCTCCGGCAAAAGGGGAGTTCTTCTTAGAATAAGATTGTTAGGGTTTGGTAGTTCCAAAATTCAAGTTCAAAGGTTCCTATGGCTCAATCTAAAGGCTAAGATCAACAAATAGAGGATCAAATAGGTTCCCAAACACACACAATCAAGGAATTACTGGACAAGGGATAGTATTGGAGAGGAAACCCTAGCAAAAAAAATTTATAGATTGGAAGAAAAATGGGTGATGGGCAATAGAAGATCAGGGTCTTAGAATACCAATATAATTTTTTAGGGCATATAAAGTCAAGGAGCAAAACAATTGGAAAGAAATGGTGATGGATGTCGGAGAAAGGAACCAAGGGGGACAAGTATGTGTTCCTTAAACCTTCAATCCTAATGTCCTTAAATCTTCAAAGATGGCATAAAGGAGCGAATTTTACCAAGATTATCTCAAAAAGAACTTGATGGGAGGCTCAAAGAGCCTTGGAGTAGATCTAGCTTCAAGGACTAGGGTGGACTAACTAGTGTACCCTAGAGGATTGAGCAAGGACTAGGGTGGACTAACTAGTGTACCCTAGGGGATTGGACTAGGCGCCTTGCAATTTTAAGGATAAATATCTAAGGGAGCTTAACCAAGGTCACCTCAAAGAACTTAAGGACAATATGTCTTAGGACAATAAAGAGATAAAACACCAACAAAACTATGGTGAATATTAATAACCCTTTTCCATCAACAAAAGACAAGATTGAAAGAAAATAACTCGCATTTGATAGCCTACATCATCGAAATTCACCAATAATTATCCATGAAAGTAGTCTACCCACATCAACAAAGCCTTCTCATTAAAATCTACCAAAACCCATCAAGAAAAGAGAATCATCCATATCACAAAAATTCAAACAAAGTGAGAGTGAACTTGTGTGAGAGTGAGTGAATGCTCCAAATGAATTTGATCTGCTTGTATATATAGGCTTGAGGTGAGGTCGAATTGCCCTGTTTGAGGCCAACTTGATCTCCTTGAGGCTGACTTGGTGTGGAGGTGTCAAATACCTAATTTGACTAAATAATAAATATTTTTACATGATTCAAAATCCCAAGAAGGATCTCATAAAATGTAAAATGACTCTAATGACTCAATATAAATCCTAGGAGTCCACAATGGGGACTTTTACTAATAAAAGATGACCCATGCATGAAATCCATGCTTTAATAAGTCATTGTAATAATAATAATAAAATTTCTTTTTCATTCTTTTGACAAGTACATTACATAATGACTCAAATACATTTATGAAGACCGAACCTAGTTACATTTTTCAACACTCCCTCTTAACTAGGGAGGTATTCATAATAACATATACAAGTACAAGGAAGATCTCAAAACATATGAACTATGAAGAGTTTAGGCACCGCAATGCCATGGACTAGATTCTTGACCAGGGCAATCTATCCAAGGTCCTCCAACAGTTTAGGCACTCACGATGCCATGGACTAGATTCCTGACCAGGGCAATCTATCCAGGTGGGACTAAGATGGACTAAAGCTTTCAGCCTCTCTAGGTACCATCAAGCTTACTTGCTAACCATCAACCCAGGGATCCAGGTGTGTATCCGAGGTCAGAGCTCCATGACCAACGCCACCCTCCCTACTTCGGGATCCAGACATCAACACATAATGTCGGTGGCCAGATGTCCTTCCAGGCAATGAGTCTCACACACAAAGCCTCAACAAATCTCTTCCAAACTTTTAGCATCATCAACAACATCAGCAATATGAACTAAACCAAGCATGGTTCTAAGATATTCAAACTTCTGATTAGGAAGAGACTTTGTTTGTATATCAGCTACCTGATCATCTATCGAGACATACTGTAGCTTCATCATCCCTTCTTGCACCAAGTTCCTAATGTAGTGGAACTTATTGTTGATATGCTTCATCCTAGCATAAAACACGGGATCTTTAGACATCTTGATGCAACTTTGATTGTCACAATTGATCACAGTAGGACGCAGAGGCTTTTCTAACAAATTTGTCAGAAGCTTCCTTAACCATACAGCCTCCTTTCCTACTTCACATGCAGCCACATATTCTGCTTCAATACTATGCAAAGCAACGGGATCTCGCTTTCTACTAATCCATGAGATCATGGTAGATCCCAAACTAAAGCATCCACTTGTAGTGCTTCTTCCATCGGTCTCACTGCCACCCCAATCAAAATCTGTAAAGGGATTTCCTTGCTATCATACTTTAGGCAGTGATGTATAGTGCCACAAAGATATCTCAATATATGCTTGACAGCTATCCAGTGATCATGACGAGGCTCCAACTGAAACTGACTAAGAATGTTCACAGCAAAGCATATATTCGGCCTAGTATTTACCAGATACATTAGAGAACCCACCAACTTACGATAGGAGGTAGGATCTACGAGACTTGAGTCAGAGCTCCTCAACTTCTTGATATTGGTGATCATAGGAGTAGTCATGGGCTTGGAATCCATCATCCCAAATTTCTGCAACAACTTGATGATATACTTTCCTTGCCCCAAATATATCTCCCCAAGCTTCTGCCATACTTCCAGACCTAGGTAATAGTGCATCAGTCCCAGATCCTTCATCTCAAATTCAGCTACTAGCATCTTCTTGCATTCTTGTATCCTTCGCTCCACACCTATAATGAATAGATCATCCACATATAGTAGAATAATGACTAGCTCATTATCCACGACCTTAGTGTAGGGATTTGGATCAGAATGCTCTTCATGAACCCAATTCTTAGAAGGTATGCATCCATTCTTGCATACCATGCCCTTGGAGCTTGCTTCAAACCATATAGGGCCTTCTTGAGTCTACAGACATGTGTATCTTTGCTATTTATTTCAAAACCTTTGGGTTGTTCAATGTATACTTCGTCATCGATGGTTCCATTCAGAAATGTTGTCTTCACATCCATTTGATGGATATTCCATCCCATTGTAGCAGCCAATGAAACCAAAGATCTAATGGCAGTATACCTTGCAATGGGTGCAAAGGTTTCTTCATAATCTATGCCTTCCTTTTGAAAGTAACCCCTTGCAACAAATCTAGCTTTGTATTTGTCTATACCTCCATCAACAGTGTGCTTGACCTTGTAGATCCATTTGGATGTGACAATCGATTTGTCACTAGGTCTAAGAACAATTTCCCAACTCCCATTCTTCATGATGGATTGATATTCTTCCTACATTGCCTTCTTCCATACTTCTTGATGAGCAGCTTCTTCAAATGTAGATGGTTCAGCTTCAATCAGTTTTGTCATATATGCAACATATCCAAAATATCTTTTCAGCCTTTTACTTTCTCTAAAGGTTCCTTTCGTAGCTCCATGTCCTTAAGCATCTTCAAGAGTAGCTTTTAACCAATTTGGCCTCTTCCTTGTGTTCGGTATGATCAGAGGTTGAACAGGCTCACTTGGTCCTTCTTCTTCGAATATTGGTATATCTTCGTCATTGGAATCAATAGGAATGTCCTTGGATCTTTTGTAGGCATGATTTTCATCAAATATAATGTCCCTGCTTACTTCAATATGTCTTCCTTCCTTGATGTAGATTCTATATGCCTTTGAGGAGAGACTATAGCCAACGAAGATCCCTTTGATGCTTGTAGAATCTAACATCTTTCGTTTGTCCTTTGGAATGTGGATATAGGTAAGACTCCCAAAGATTCGGAGATGGTCCACACTTGGCTTCTTCCTTGTGAATGCTTCCTCAAGTGTCATATTCTCAAGAATTCTATGAGGACTTCTATTTTGAATATACATTGTTGTCATTGTTGCTTCTCCCCATAGAAATTTTGGTAAGTCTTAATCAAGGAGCATTCTTCATATACCTTCTTCAATTGTCCTACTCTTTCTTTTTGTCACTCCATTTTGTTCGAGATAGTAGGGAACAATGAGCTCCCTCTTAATTCCTTCTTCTTTACAATATGCAATCAATTCTTTCGAAGTGTATTCCCCACCATTATCGGATCTCAAAGTCTTTACTTATTTTTTTCAGTTAGGGTTTCCACTCTAGATCTAAACTCCTTGAATTTTTCAAATACTTCATCATTTTTCTTGAGAAGGTAGAGCCATGTATTTCTCGAGTGATTATCAATGAATGTTACATAGTAAAGACGACCTCCAAGTGATTTTTCAGACATGGGCCCACACACATTAGAATGAATGAGGTCTAATATTTCTTTAGACCTTGTTTCACTATTTGAAAATGGTTTTCTTGTATGTTTTCCCAAAGAACATCCCTTGAAAACTCTGTCACGATCTTCTTTGATATCGGGGATGTCGTGAACTAGTTGATTAAGAGTTGGAATAACCTTGTAGTGTAGATGACCATATCTTCTATGCCATAGCTTAATGGGATTGATTTCCATATGAACTAGGGCTTGAGGAGGTGGTGTAATGACTCTATATAAGCTTCCTTCACGAACTCCAATAACCCTAGCTTTATCAATGCTTGAATCTTTTCCCCAAACCAAAACCTTTCCATCAACAAAAGCAACTCTATCCTCTTTATCTTTTTCAAACATGGAACATATCATATATCGTTGAGATGTAGTTTAGCTCCATTCTAGCTTCAAAGATGTCGATCCCAAGCCTTTAACAGGATAGCTTTTGTTGTCTCCCAATTCCACTGCATGAGAAGATGGTTCCTTTGATAGAGTGTGAAGTTGTTTACTTTCCCTTGTCATATGCCTTGACGCTCCACTATCAATAATCCATGCATTATCATCATTAAGTGTGTGATACTCCCACTTAGCAATATTGCTAAGGGGAAATATCAATTTTGCCCAATTTTGTCTTATTTCGTACTTTCACTTAGGAAAAGTGGGTTTGAGGGTCCCACTTGAATTTTGGAGTTAAGAAGAGGCCCAAACATTAGGAGAAGGGGAGAAAATCAAATTTTTGGTGGTAAGCGAGGACCAATCATGGAGAAATACGGCCCCATAGGAAGTATGCACTCATTGGAGGGAAATTGGTGGGGGAAAGTCGATGGTTGTGTCCACATGGGAAATTGGGAAGCACTTTGACAAAAGAGGAGGCGGCAATCACTTTTGGGCATTCTTGATCATTTGAGTTTTCTCTTAGACTAGCACGCTTGAGCTGAAGCCAAGTCTGCAAGTGTTGTTGAGCACAAGAGATTTCTAGGCAGAAATCTCACCCCTTGCTTCGGTGGACTTCTAGTGCCAACGCAAGGAGGGAGTCTCATCCTTTTCGAATCGATCCAGGAGCAGCGTAGTGGGAATTTGGAGGAGTTCCAGCAGCAACAGCGTAGGGACTGCGTTGTCCTTGTTAATGCCACACGTGGGACTTGAGGAGAGAAGGGAGTTTGGGGTTGAGATTTGGGAGTCCGGGAAGGAGAATTGTTGAAGATTTAGCCATTTTGGGGACACCCAGCAGCAGGACTTATAGTAGGGTCGAAATACCCAGCAGCAACAAGAGCTAGGGGAAATTGGGCCGAAATTCCAAGGTCAACATTTGGCCAATTCCTTCATGGGTTTTGTGGGTTATTGGAGGAGACCCGAGGTTAATTTCCAGGAATTTTTTGAGCACCAAAGGAGGCCCTAGCAGCTATTGTTTACAACTAGCAGCTCATTTTCTGGCAATTTAGCGTAGAGCCAAAGGGAGATCAGCCAGCAGCTTTGGGGGACTTGTCTTCTTCACTTGGGCTTTGCTAACTTGCCTTAGGCAAGCCCAAGTGCACACTTTCCAAACAACAAATTGTAACCCCATACTTTCATAATAAAATGGCTTAGCACAACGCAATTTTTGGCTCTATATCGTGATCTAACTTGCGTGCAATTTTTCTATGTATTTTTACCATGCATGCTTTGTTTATCACTGTACATTTTCCTTAGGGATATTACAGTGGTATCAGAGCTCATAAGCTTGGCTCAGCCTATGGCAGTAACATCGGTCTATGACACCAGTAGACCAACAAAACGTAACTTTCCGGAGGCAAAGGTACAAAAGCAGAGAGAGGCAGCTACAAATTACCCCAGTTCCAGTGATAGTTGAACCAAAGGTCGAAAGGCCAAACATGGGTGATAACGAGGGAGACCAAAGGAGTAAAGAGGAGGAGTTTGCCCAACATCTTCTCAAGGTCGTGCAGGATTTGTCTAAGGGTATTGAGGAGTTGAGGCAGCAAAATTGCAGTAACAACAGGGGAAAGGGATTCAAGGAGAAATTTCGTACCATGCTTCCGAATTTCAAGGAAGCAGCAAAAAATTCGGAAGCGTGCTTCCGGCCAAGCTTCCTAGGCGCTTCCGTACGGGACGCGCTTCAGGGCTTGGAACCGTGGGGGGGGGGGGGGCGCTTCGTGCAACATCGCTCTTACCCTCCACAGACTGTTTCGGCCCACAGGATGGAGGCTGATTTGAGGCATGGTGACATTGAGTGGGTCCAGAGTGGGTCGTGGAGTTGAGGATTTTTTAGGCTGGGGGTCAGCCCAAGCCACCGCACCAAAGCATACAAGCTATTTTGGACAGGTACCTAGTCGTGTTTGGAGACATACCGCTTGGGCAACCACCTAATCGAGGTTTTGAGCCTACTATTGAGTTGGAGCCAGGGGTACAATTACTACCTCGTACAGACATACCAGGGCATATAGGGATGAGATTGAGAGGGCCATTCATGAGTTGTTGGCAATTGGGCTCCAGCCCTTTTGCTTCATCAGTTGTCCTGGTGAAGAAGAAGGATGGGACCTTACGCATGTGCATCGACTACTGAGCCCTCAACAAGAAGACCTTGAAGAACTTTTACCCTATCCCGTGCATAGATGAGTTGATGGACGAACTGAGGGGGGCTAAGTTCTTCTCCAAGATTGACTTATGTTCGGGGTACCACCTAATCAGAGTGAGGGATCAAGACATCCCTAAGACAACTTTCTAGTAACACTATGGGCACTTCGATTCTTGGTTATGCCTTTCGGGCTAACCAATGCACCTATGACCTTCCAATTCTGCATGAACGACGTGTTTCGTGGGCAATTGTAGAAGTTCTTGTTGGTGTTCTTCAATGATATTTTAATCTATAGCCAGACCTGGGAGGAACACTTGCAACATTTGGAGACAGTATTGCGTATTTTGGAGGAGCAGCAGTTTTACGCTAAGTTGTCCAAGTGTGAGTTCAGCTTGACGAAGATGCTCTATCTAGGGCACATTATTGGGGAGGACGGTGTGAGAGTCCATGAGGAGAAGATTAGGGCCATCTGGGACTGTCTAGAGCTTCGGAATGTGAGGGAGTTGAGGGGCTTGTGGGTATATGCACCTACTACAAGGCATTCGTGAAGGGCTTCTCTCAGTTGGTAGCTCCCCTCACCAATTTGACGAAGAAGGGGGCATTTGAATGGACAGATGGGGCACAGCTTGCAAGAGGCCCAGTGTTGGCACTCCCAGATTTCGCACAGCCCTTTGTACTTGAGTGTGATGCATCCAGAGAGGGTGTAGGAGCAGTTTTAATGTTGGGGGTACACCCGATAGCTTTCGAGAACCGGAAGCTACTGCTCCATGAGAGGTTGTACTCCATTTATGACAAAGAGATGCTAGCAATCATGCATTTGCCAGCCAAGTTTAGGCAATACTTGCTGGGAAACAGCATCCGGGTCAAGACAGATCGCAACAGTCTCAGATTCTTCTTGGAGCAAAAACAGTTGCAGCAGAGGCAACAGAAGTGGGTGAGCAAGCTCCAGGCATACGACTTTGATATTGCGTATGTCAAAGGAACGCATAATGTGGTAGCTGATGCGTTGTCCAGGAGGCCAGCTACCATTTCACTGATGAGCAATGCACCAGACTAGAGGGCACAGTTACTGGCGGAGTATTCCAAGGATTAATTTGCATGTGACACCCTTGATGGTGCAGTGGCAGATGACTAGTACAGGGTGATGAATGAGGTGATTTACTTTCGAGACCGGATTTATTTAGTACCCAGCTCCTAGTGGAGGGAGAAGATCATGCAAGTTGCCCATGACTCACCATTAGCAGGGCATCATGGGTTTACCAAGACATACAGGGCCATCAAGGAGCGTTTTGCATGGAGGGGCCTTAAGGATGATGTTCTGAGGCATGTCCGAGAGTGTGACACATGTCAAAGGAACAACGGTGAGAAGACACACCCTATTGGGTTACTACAGCCTCTTCCTATCCCTGAGGGGAAATGGGAGAGTGTGTCGATGGATTTTGTTATCGGGTTGCCCACAGTTCAGGGAAAGGACTACATATATGTGGTGGTGGACCGATTGACGAAGTTTGCCCACTTTTTCGCCATCTCAGCCCAGTCTTCGGCCTCATAGGTGGCCAAACTGTTTTTCAGGGAGATATTTCGACTTCATGGTCTCTCGAAGACCATTGCCAGCGATCAGGACAGCAGGTTCATGGGGGGATTTTGGCAGGAGTTATTTCGACTAGTGGGCACAGAGCTCACTCTGAGTACCAGTTATCAAGCCCAGACCAATGGGCAGACAAAGATAATCAACAAATGGCTGGAGGGTTACCTACGCAACTATGTGACACGCCATCAACGTGCATGGATACGGTGGTTGCATTTGGGCAAGTACTACTACAACACAACGTATCACATGTCCATAGGTATGTCCCCATTCAGATCTTTGTACGGTTATGATGCATTATCTTTTGTTGATGTGATGTTTGGAGACAGCAAGGCCCCTAGCGCCACGGATTGGATACGGGAGAGCCAAGATATCTTGCGGGCTCTCAAAGATAACCTACAGACTACGCAAAACCAGCAAAATCTCTATGCAGATAGAGGTCGAGTCAAGAGGCAGTTTGAGGTTGGGGATTTGGTCTTCTTGAGACTTCAGTCGTACAGACTGTCGACACTCAAACAGAAGGCGGTCGAGAAGCTCAAGCCTCGCTTTTATGGGCCGTATAGAGTCACCTGGAGAGTTGGGGAGGTAGCATACGAGTTGGAGCTACCCGAGGAGTTGAGTTCATAACATTTTTCATGTGTCTTGCCTGAAAAAGGCATTGGGTCAACAGGTGACCACAGCTACAGAGCTACCACCCATGGATGATGAGGGGCACTTGGTTTTGGAGCTGGAGGCTATTCTAGACACCTGTGAGAGGCACTTGCAAAACAGGGTTATCAAAGAATTTTTTATCAGATGGAGGAACCTGCCACTTGGGAGGGAGAGCAGACACTTCAACATCCTTCATTGCAGTTGCTTGAGGACAAGCAACGTTTTGGCAAGGAGGACTGTGATATTCCCACTTAGCAATATTGCTAAGGGGAAATATAAATTTTGCCCAATTTTGTCTTATTTCATATTTGCACTTAGGAAAAGTGGGTTTGAGGGTCCCACTTGAAGTTTGGAATTAAGAAGAGGCCCAAACATTATGAGAAGGGGAGAAAATCGAATTATTGGTGGTAAGTGGGGGCCACTCATGGAGAAATAAGGCCCCATAGGAAGTACGCACTCACTGGAGGGAAATTGGTGGGGGAAGTCGATGGTTGGGCCCACATGGGCAATTGGGAGGCACTTTGACAAAAGTGGAGGCAATCACTTTTGGGTATTCTTGATCATTTGAGTTTTCTCTTAGACTAGCACACATGAGTTGAAGCCAAGTCTACAAGTGTTGTTGAGCACAAGGGTTTCCAGGCGGAAATATCACCCCTTGCTTCAGTGGACTTCGAGTACCAGCCCAAGGAGGCAATCTCATTCTTTTCAGATCGATCCGGGAGCAACGTAGTGGGAGTGTGGAGGAGTTCCAGAGCAACAATGTAGTGACTATGTTGTCCTTGTTAGCGCCACACGTGGGACTTGAGGAGAGAAGGGAGTTTGGGGCTGAGATTTGTGGGGGAGTCCGGGAAGGAGAATTGTTGAAGATTTCAGCCATTTTGGGGACACTCAACAGCAGAATTTACAGGTGGGTCAAAATACCCAGCAACAGGAGGAGCTAGGGGAAATTGGGCCAAAATTCCAAGGTCAACATTTGGCCAATTCCTTCGTGGGTTTTTGTGGGTTATTGGAGGAGAGCCCAAAGTTAATTTCCCGGAATTTTCTGAGCACCGAAGGAGGCCCTAACAGCTATTGTTTACAGCCAGTAGCTCATTTTGTGGGCAGTTCAGCGCAGAGCCAGAGAGAGATCAGCCAACAGCTTTGGGGGACTTGTCTTCTTCACTTGGGCTTTGCTAGCTTGCCTTAGGCAAGCCCAGGTGCACACTTTCCAAACATCAGATTGTAACCCCATGCTTTCATAATAAAATGGCTTAGCACAAAGCAGTTTTGGCTCTATATCGTGGTATGATTTGTGTGCAATTTTTCTATGTATTTTTACTATGTATGCTTTGTTTATTACTGTAAATTTTCCTTAGAGATATTACAATGTGAACCTATAAGTGCAGCTAAGAGCCCTTGACTTTTGACCTTGTTGAATAAGTAGTAGAAGATCTTCTTGATCCATCTTCCTGCAATATTGAATCCCTTTCAACATATCATTGAGGGAGTAACCATTTCCTTCAAGCCAACAGAGTGATCTTCAATCTTCCTTGACCTTAGCTCTGATACCATGTTGAGAAATTAATGCTAGTAGAGTTAGGGTTAGATTTCGCTTTCTTGATAATTACTTGTGAATTATGTTGTCTTCTTTTACTTCTTTGTTATATGATCTTTCATCAAACAATTACCAAATTATGTATGTATGAAGATCACAAAAACACAAGACACAAGATGTAGGCACTCTACCAAGATAAAACCCCTATTTAGGGGAAAACCCAGTCAAAATCTCTTCAATAGTTTTCTTGAGACTCTTCAACCTAGACACAAACCTCCAACCACCAAGTCAGCCTCCTCTTGCAGCAACTTCGACCCATAACTTCGACCTTGAAGCAACAACACTTCGACCCAGCAAATGGCAGTAGTAGCAGCAGCACTTCGACCCATCAAATGGCAGCAGCAGCAACTTCAACTAGACAAGAAAGACTTTGATCTCCTAGAGGAGCCCACACGAGAGAGAGAGAGATAGCCCAAAATTTCAATCTTGCCTTCTTCTTCCTTCTTCTCCAACTTCGCACTCCTTTTAGCCTCCTTTCCTACTTCGCACTTTTCCAGCTCTTTCTTCTGGATATTGAACTTGTGTGAGAGTGAGTGAATACTCCAAATGAATTCGATCTGCTTGTATATATAGGCTTGAGGTGAGGTCGAATTTCCCTGTTTGAGGCCGACTTGATCTCCTTGAGGCCGACTTGGTGTGGAGGTGTCAAATACCTAATTTGACTCAATAATAAATCTTTTTACATGATTCAAAAGCCCAAGAAGGGTCTCATAAAATGTACAATGACTCTAATGACTCAATATAAATCATAGGAGTCCACAATGGGAAATTTGACTAATAAAAGATGACCCAAGCATGAAATCTGTGCTTTAATAAGTCATTGTAATAATAATAATAATATTTATTTTTCATTCTTTTGACAAGTACATTACAGAATGACTCAAATACATTTTGAAGACCGAACCTAGTTACATTTTTCATCAACGGGATCATGCAACCAGACCCCTTGTTGGATCCAAAGGACTCCGATAGTGAGCCAACACCATTGTTGCCCCCCTAGCTGTTTCCTATCAGACTAGGGCACTCTTGAGTCTTGACATCATCGACCTCCAGCCCTAGACTTATTCACTTACCCTTCTACCTGATCCAGTAATATACATGTTTATGAAGTTGTTCTATTATTGTATCCTTTTTCATTTTATCCTAGATTTAGCTTTGGCAATTTTCTAGGAGTTTGTGTTTACACTCCCACATCATACTCGTATTGGTTGTATCCTTTTGTCTCGTTGACCTATTTATAGTCATTCGTTGGACATTAAAAAAACTATAATCTTAGTACAAAACATTTTCAACAAATAGAATCATCTTTTTCACCCATGCAACACAAACTCAGAAACATTATGTTCTTATGATTAATTTTAATTATGCCTCAGAATAGCATGAAACAATAAGTAACTATCATGCAGGTTTATGGTAGCTATCCAAACACGTCACTCATTTGGAAAGTAGCAAATGCCTGGGAACAACATGTTACATGACAAAGGTACAAGAAGGCAGAAAAGAAAAGCTGTCAACCATGTTTCATGGTCCCATTCAAGTCAAAGGCAACATTTTCTAAAGAGCAAACAACCAGGATACATATAAGAAAAGAACCAAAAGGCAGAGAAATTCCATGTCATGACCAACTAGTTAGAATACTTGATCAAGCCCATTCTCAAGGAAGAAAGATTAAACTGTCACAGAAGAGTTGCTAAATGATGACTTCGATTCTTCAATCATATAACCAACAATGAAAGCTAAATATTTTGTTGAAGTTTTTGAAAGCATTCATCAACTTATCAACTTATTACGGATGCTAGAAGTGAAATTTTCCATATAAAGAATACAATACTATATCATTGAATGTAGAATTCACAATCTCAATATAATATGTACAAGTACCAACTTCGAGGCTGTTGTTTCTGAGACATTTGTCAAAACATTTTGTACCTCATTTGAACAACTTTGCATGGACAATACAAGCAGAAACTTCCAGGAATTGTATGCTATATGTTTTTTGATGCAGGAATTACAGTTTCAACTTAAGTAGCACTCAATGTAACACGAACAATCTGAATTAAACAGCAACCACTCTTACCAGAATGCATGCATCATTTTCACAACAAAGTTAAGTTGACCAATATTTTATCACCTGGTTACAACTCTCTTAGTTATTTACTAGGCCAATACCAATATATCATTGTGAAACCACGAAAGTCTGTAGGGACAAATACCTGGTGATCCTCTTGCACTTTGCAGAACCGCAAAAAGTTGTTTCCTCGCTTCACGAGAGAATGAGACATTTCTACCATTGGAATCATCACCAGTTGCGACATTCTATCACAGAAATCACCGAAGCTTTAAGGTATCATCTAAAAGGCAACAGCTATAAAGTCCAGAACTTATAAGCCAGGTAGATTTAATTGGGATATTCTACTCATACTGACCGAAAATAAGACTGTGGATAAATTCAATTTAGGATGTACAAGCAAATCCTTGATGCGTGGCAGTGGGTAAACTGCTTCTCCACCATTTTGAGAGAGTATCTTGGCAATGTCAATTGATTCAATCCCTGCATGGATTGAAAAAAGATTAGTTACACTGTAAATATATAGGTAATCAGTATCTCATGTTGAAAATGCAGACCCACTCTCACATACATTAGAACGTACTAATAAAGCAGCAGACGGCAGGTGAGACAACTTAAGATGCCAACACATATTTAGCTATCACAATAGTATGAAATAAATAAAAATTTACACACTTAGGATGCAAATGCATGAAATAACCATTTTTTTCTTTTCATTATCTCTTTAGCTATCACAATAGTACGAAATAAATAAAAAATTTACTCACTTAGGATGCAAATGCATGAAATAACCATTTTTTTTCTTTTCATTATCAGGAAAAGCTCATAGCGTAACAATTTCTAATGTTTCAAGATTTTTCATAAAAATCAGATATCCAAAAAGCTAGAATTTCTTAACATGCACACAAAATACTCACTACTTCACAGCAGATTTATTTATATTGACAAAACCTACACATCCATTTCTTGTGAAGTGTTGTTTCACATGCATCTACTACGTGTATTCATTATCTTGTACATGGGAAGGTCATCTGGGCATACCAATACATTTTCACCACATGTTTCTCTTTGAATATCAAAGATGAGGGAAGATAAGTTTATCAGTGTCCAACAAATGACTCAAAAAGTATATAAACAGGATTAAAAGTTACAACCAGTGACACAAGGTACACTGTGGGAGTGCAAAGGCAGCTCTTCAATTCATGCTAAAGTTAGAAAATCTAAGCGCATGTTCATCTACTAAACACCTAACTAATAAAGCTAACAATGCTTTTATGAATATAATTTATAGTGAAATAATAGAAAATAATGTAAGCAATAGTAATCATAATTAATGATTAATTAATTAAATAGTTAGTAATCATGAGGTATGTCCCTAAGGACATAACCGTTGTGAAGAGATACCTACCTAGGATATATAAGCAGGTCCTCACTCTCATTGTAATCATCTCATCAATTCTTTTATATATTATTCAATTCACAATTACTTGTCCAACAATGGATGTCTTTGTCTTCAAAGTCTTCCGAAGATTACTCCATTGTGTATGTGAACTGTGTTCGTTACATTGGTATCAGAGCATTCCTCTGAGTAAACGAACTTTGTTCATTACATTAGTATTAGAGCCACGTTCTCTGATCTGGACCATTGGACATTAAAGTCTTCATCAACGTAGTTGTCGTCACGATCAAGTGTTTTGCTATATAGCTGGAGGTTTTCCATTCTGTTGGATTCGCTATCAGACCTTTGGCCATAAAATTATTTTTAAAAAATAAATAAAAACAAACAAAAATTATATATATATATATAAAGAAAAAAAAGTCTTAAAAAATAAGAAATAAGAACATATAAAAAAATAGTATATATATATATATATACTATTTTTTAATATATATATATATATATATATATATATTAAAAATAGTATATATATATATATATATATATATATTTTAAAATATATATATATTTTAAAATATATATATATATATTTTAAAATATATATATATTTTAAAATATATATATATTAAAAAAATATATATATATATATATACTATTTTTTAATATATATATATATATACTATTTTTTTTAATATATATATATATATATATATATATATATATTAAAAAAAAGAGAGATTAAAAAAAAGGAAGTTAATAAAAAAAGAAAAAAAGCAGAAAATTAGAATTTAAAAAAAAAAATCAATCAAAAAAATTTTAAAAAATAAATAAAGAAAGAAAAGAAGAAAAGTAGTGCTTACCTCACACTTGCTCAGTCGTCAATGACCATCAATGTCAGGCTGAACTCGGCTTACAACCGTCGTCCGTCCACACTACCATCGCACTGCTTCCCCATTGCAATTCGCAGCCCCACTGCACGAATATTGAATCGATTATAACACCGTCACCTGACAAGTCGTGGACTATCTTCCAAATAGCCAGACCAAGTCACCGCCACCACCGTGGAACGTCGCCAGCCACAGGTGAACCAGCTGCCACCCAATGGGCATCCGCAACTGATCCAGTTGCAAACCCTACAACTTGAAATCGTGTAAGGAAAGAAAGGAAAAAAAAAAATATATATATATATATATATATACACACACACACAAACAAATAAGAATCGAATCTCTCTAGTCGTCAGACAAGCAGTGAAGAATCGTCTGAAAAAATTGGGTTCAATTGTTATGTACAAGGAACGAACTACTCTTTCTCGATATTAAAGTTAACATTGAGGGTACACCATATAGATTAACCTAAGAAATACCAAACGTCACGACCAAAAACCATGTCGGTTACCATTAATGGTTTTTATTTTAACTTCTTATCAAGATTAACGCTAAGGGTACAACGATGAAATTAGTGTAAGAAATCTCAAAGCTGGAAACCGGAAACTTGCTAGTTTACAATGACTAGTTTAAAATTAAAAGAAAATTAAGAATTTGTTGGAGCATTATCACAATCGAGGGTGAATAATACAATACACGGTGCATATATGGCTTGAGTGATAGCTATATATAGGAATTATTATTACACTTATATATTAAAAAGTGAAAGGAAACTCCTTATAAAGTGAAGGAATCTCCTTTTATTAAAGCATAAGAGTTTATGCTACATAAAGAGTAATAGCTAAGGAAAGTATCAAGGTATTTTTTTAAGATTGAGAAAATTAGAAGGGATATAACACTCTTAAGGCATCAAATAAGTTTATTATAAGGGCATTCAAGTTATAATTAAAAAAAAAAAGTAATTGAATTATTTACTTCCCCAAGTTTTCAAGGAAAGGCATAATACAAGGTGTTTAAGAAGGTAAAAATAAAAAGAAAAAAGGGGTTTTGAAGTACAAAGTTCAAAGAAACTTGAAAATATATACCTAAAAACAAGTCTTTAGTTAGAATTTTTTTTATAAATTATCAACAAAGCAAAATGGAGTCCAATTCGAACAAAGAAACTATGGATTCCATACATAACTCTACATTTTGGTCCAGATGTCCATTTTTTCGAACAAAAGATCAGTATTCATCAATTTTCAAAAATCACAATACTTTGTCCAAAATGTCAAAGATTGTTTACTTTGGAAGAATATCAAGGTAATACCCATACACAAATTAAAAGATTAAAAAAAGAAATCGCAAAAATTCCACAAAAGAACGAAGCAAAAAGAAGTATAAATACTTTGTCCAAAATGTCAAAGATTGTTTACTTTGGAAGAATATCAAGGTAATACCCATACACAAATTAAAAGATTAAAAAAAGAAATCGCAAAACTTCAACAAAAGAACGAAGCATCAGAAAAGAAGTATAAAGATCTTGTAGATTGGTTTTATGAAGATCAAGAAGTCTAAAGATACAAGGAAAAAATTAAAAGAAGAAAAAGAATGTCTCAAGAAGAAATTCAACAAGAATCTATCCGAGAGAGAAAAAGAAAATTTGCACTTAAAAGCCCTGAATCAAAGGTTATTAGAACAAATCAAGTGTTTAAAAGATGAGAAGCTTGAATACCAAAATAAAGTTGACTCAGAAAATGAAGAACTCTTACGTCTCAGAAACCATAATCAAAGTCTACTCACTCAAATTAAGAAACTTAAGGATGATAAGAAATCATTGAAAAACAAATTAGAAGAACTTTTCACGAAAGAAGTATCGAAGTCTTCAGTCCAAGTCGAAGAAAAGGGAACAAACATAGATCCTATTAATCTCACAGTTCAGACAAATCCAAATCCAATTGAAGTGAAGACATACTCAGAGGTTGCAGTTCAAACAATGGAAATTCCAAGTGATGATTTAGTAACTGTTGATTTGTGGTACATTGGATGTGCTCTAGCCACGAAATTTGGTGGAGAGGTTGGGGCACATGAGATCTCCAATGCCCAGAAAGGGTTTGGGCAGATTCTAAACAGTTCAGGAGATATTAAAATAATTAATATTTTTAATGGAGTCCCTAAGTCTAAACTTAGGGAAATTAAAATATTAATGTGGATTAATATAAAACTGTGTTATAATGGTCCAAAAGACATGGATCAAGCCAGATCTAATCTTAGCTGTTGATTAGGGACTTAATCTCGATCATTGATATGTCAACGAGAAAAGTATAAGAGGAGACTTGAGGGTCACTTGGAGAGCACACCAGATGATCAGTCATTCTATTCTATAAAGTGGGGTTTGCTAAGAGAGAAAAAATTAGTGATCGGATTTGCAGTTGAGGGGCATTGAGTACAGAGAGACAAAGAGGCAGAGATAGTGCCGGGAGATCAGCACAGGAGCCAGAAAGAGTGACGGAGTAGCAGCCAGCGCTCACGCAGTGCCATGCAGAGGTAGCCAAGAGCTGCGCAATGCTTCAAAGAGGCCAGCATTGCTGACGTAGAGGGCCAGAAGGTTGACGCGGGCCCTCCTGAGGTTGATGCAGGACCATTCAGGTGACGCATGGCCAGCGCTGGGAAGAGAGAGGCTGACGCAGTCCACAAAGGCAGACGTTGGGGTTTCTGGAGCAGATTGGAGCTGAGGAGGCTGGAAGGTTTATCCGAGGTTTCAACCGGGACATTTGTCTCAGACTGAGAGGTACTACTGCCAAGGAAACTCTCTATTGGGTAAGCCGGATTTCGCACCCAGATTGTACTCTGAAATTGCTTAATAAGAATCCCCTCAGATAGTTTCATTGGTTTTCCCGCATTGGGTTTTTTCGGGGACATTGGTCCAAAAATAATGGTGTCATTTTGTGTACTTGTTTTTGTTTCCTTCAGTTGATGATTTATAATATGTTGAGCATGCACTAGTGTTTATTTTCAGTATTTACATTGTAAATAACTTGTTAAGTAACAGAACAAGTAGGTAGGAATAAATCAGTAAAGTGCATGGAGGGTTTCTAACTGGTAGACTTAGAAACTTCAACATGGTATCAGAGCGTGGTTGCAGATCACAAGAGAACTGAGGACATCAGCCGAGCGGAGCAATAGCAGCAGAAAACAGTTGTCCCGAGTGACAGAAGTTGTTTCTAGCAGAGCAGCAACAAGGGAAGGGTGACGCAGTGCCTGCATCATCAAGGGTGAGCCAGGAAGAGGCAGCGCAGAGGCTAAGGGAGGCAAAGGGAGACTCACACAAAGCCACGCAGAAGCTAGGAGGGCTAATGCAGTTGGCTGAGGAGGCCAGGTTGCTGGTGTCGAGATTGCGCAGAGCCTAAGAGCTCTCACCTTCAGGTTGTTGGGGTTTAGGAGGCTGTGGGAAAGTTGCAGAGTGGAGCTAGTGAGGTACTGTAGTCAGAACAGTACCTGACAGGGCAAGGCCAAGAGGAGGGAGTTGCTACCGAGGGTTTCTAGCCGAGAAATCCGGATCAGTGGTGCGGTTGCACAGACAATTAGAGTAGGGGGCATCTCGACATCGGCAAAAGGATTTTGAGGAGGGAAATCGAGAATCAAAGGGAGTCACATCGAGAACTTCCAGGAGGAAGTAGAAGAGCATCATGGCACTACACGGAGTAAGAGACCAGGATAGGCTGTACAGAGCGTCAAACTTCGCAGTCTGGAAGGCCAGAATCTTATCCGTACTCGACAGAAATCATGTCAAGCACTTCGCCTTGAAGACGATAGTTATCCCAGTCGACCCAGCTAAGAACGACAAGTACGAGGAGGCAATGGCGAGGGCCAAGAGCATCATCCTTGACTGGGTCAAGGACCATGTAGTACCACACATTGCCGAGAAGGAAACAGAAAATGAGATGTAGGAGGTGTTAGCGCTTGGAATTCACCTAGGCTGAGATAGACAAACTCTCAAAGCTACATCAAACCATTTCACCTCGTAGCTAGCCCTACGAGGTATGAGAAGGCTCTCTCGGGTCAGATTTGATAGATCTTTCAATATGATTAGGCTGACCAATTAAGAATAAAGATTTTAGGCTAGTAAATTGATAGGGGGGTTGATTTAATGATTTTTGGGGTTTTTGGTGGCAATTGGAGGGAGTGCAATTCAGGGTGCGGGGATTGAGCACAGTTTTTGCAGGGGGATCTTTGGGGCAAGGTAGGAGTGAGCGCTGATGCCTTAATCTGAGATGGATGATCAAGGATGATAGAGGAGGAGCTAAAGAGGGCAAACAACCATTTTGAATCCTCTCTAGACAGTAGAAAACATAAATATTGAACAAACTAAAAAGCTGAGCATGTCAAAGCATGAATTCAAACTTTACCACTTCATCTGTCCAATTAGAAGCAAAAGAGAGATGTGGAATACATAAACAAACTTACAAGAACATGTAGAGAACACACCATCAACACATCAATCCACAAGAATCCACAATGATGTCTGCAAAACCCTGGCCTTCCTTTTCCTTAAATTGCAGAGATAGATGTACAATATACAATAAAGCTTTCTCCCACAAGAGTCCAACCATGAAAATGAGAAGGAGAGAGCATAATATAGACCATCTAACTCCTTTCCCCACCTCTAGGGGTCGAGCTCAGCTTCCTAGGAGCAGTTTGAACTAATTCTAAACTAAGCACTAGATAATAGGCAGTCCAACAACTTGCCTCTATTACTTAGCTAACTCATCCATGCATTAATTTTTCACTTTTTACATCATGGAAGCTTCTAGAAGGGTAAAGAGAGATAAAATCTATCAAAGTGCCATGAATATATTACATTTATCCATCAATTACATGCCTAAATAATCAACCCAAGTGAAAACTGTGCTTAGCTGGCCGAACTGGTCAAAAACTGGCAAATTTTGCTTGACTGGTCGCACCTCTGGCTTGACTAGTCGCACCTTTTGGCAGCGCTGTTTGAGGGCCTTCCCGGAGTCCAAATCAAGTGCAGGATAGCTCGTTGGAAAGGTCTGGAAGTCTACTTTCCAACCCAACCGGAATTTCTGAATTTGGAGTTGATTTGACCCCTAAAAAATCAAATCTCCCAAGACTGCTTTCTGCAACTCAAAAAAGGGGCAGAAAGTCAAAATTTGGTTGTATTTTGAGCTTTTGGCTGCCCAAATCTTCACAAAATTTGAAACCCTTCCATAGGCAAGTGTACTTTTACAAGAAAAATCCAACCATGTAGAGTTTTCCCCGTTCTGAGCTGTATCGACGACTCGTCTCGTACGGGGTGAGACGAGTCGAGTGGCCAAAACCTGTAAAATTCCAAAAAAATGCCTCAAAATCCTCAAAATTTCTTGGTTTTGCTGCTAGAAGAAGGCTAGTCAGTATCATGGTGAGTAAGAGAGGCCTCAGCCAAGATACGGAGTGGGTTGGTCTTCTTCTTCCTTTTGGGAGCCTCGGTCAACCTCCTTTGAAACATTTTCATCTTCGCCTTGCAAACATGCATCCTAGCCCAATTAACCTGTGATGACCGCCCTTTCCACCCTTATGAGGCCTCCTCTGTACCTCAACCTCTGTAGATGATGAATGGTCATCACCTTGCTCATAAGTCTCAGTATCTGGCATGGTTTTGGAACCAGATGAGCAAGCTGAAAGGTAAATAGAACTGCTGCCTCTGCCTGCAAAATGCTGAGAAGTATGTTGTTTTCAAGGGGAAAAATCATAAGGGAACTGTTAGGGGAGGGATTTTTAATAAGGAATGGGAAATAAAAACAGGGATTTTTAGGGAAAATTCACAAAATGTAACACATACCATCTTATCATTTTTAAGAAATCATTTGCAACGAAACCATGTATGATAGGGACCAAGGGAAAGAACATATATGACAGGGGGTATGGGGCAGCATTATCCATTTGATTTTTATCCTTTAATGAAGCAAACTCTGCTATCTGGACGGGATTCATATGCATTTAGTGATAAGGGAAAGAGAGCTTCACTTGTATTTTTATCAAAAGGAGATTTGACAACTTCAAGGGAATGATAAAAAAGGGAAAACAGAGTTTATTTTGGGCAGCACAGCAACACGATTTTATAGACCAAAAACACAGCAATATGTCCATTATGAATATATACACAGCTGCAATCTTTGATTTTTCTTTTTATAAATTTCATAACAACAGCTTGCCTCTTTTTTATACCCAATAATATCTTTGTTTTTCATATTTGGGTCATTTTGGCATTTTATTTTTATTTTTCTTTTCATATCAATTTTTATATATATATATATATATTTTTTATATTCTTTTTGTTTTATTTTCTTGCTGCAGGTCCATGTAATTTGCTTGTTGTGGGGAAGGAGAAGGGCAATTTAGGGTTTGTGGGAACATGAAGGATATTAGGGTTTAGCAAAGAAATTTGGGAAGGGAAAGATTTTGAAGGAATATGGGATGGAAACCTTGTATTTCTGGCAAACGATATAAATGAAATAATAAGATAAACATGCAGTAACATTTGTGAATTTAATTGCCAAGGGAACAAGGATGGGATAAGAGGGATTTTTACCTTGAAAAACAAACAAAACCCTAGCAGATTTGCCTACATTGACAACATTTAAATTCACCATTTATCTTGCAAATTTTTGAAGAAGAAAACCATGAGACATGTCATCATTCACTTATTCCTTGTTATCACAGATGAATTTGGAGCTTACCTGGTCGATTTAGCAATTTGGGAGGGCGATTTGGGTGATTTGGCACGTTTCTTGGCAAACCCAACTCGACTAGTCGCACCCCTCTGACTCGTCGCTCCAGTTCAAAAATTACACTGTGAGAGCAGCTCTGACTCGTCGCACCTGCCCAACTAGTCGCACCTCCAACTCAACTAGTCGCTCCTCCAGAAATGACTAAAATCGCAGCCAAATCGCCTTTCTTTGCTTCTCTTTGTGTCTTGCAAGTTTGTCAATGCATAATGAGGCCATGAAGAGGGCTTTTTGGTCTTTATAGGTCCACATTTAAAAAAATTAAAACATCAAACCCACTTTCAAATGTTGCATGTTTTGGCATTTAATTTAACACTATTTTTTAAGTTGCACTTTGCCTGAAATTGATTTTTTTGAGTGTTTTCACTTGGTTCTTTTTGCAGGTTGATTCTCTGATGGATTCTGAGGAAGAAACCAAGGTTGTTGCCGGCATTCTGAAGATTTTTGAAAATTTCCTTTATTGTTGCCATTTTCACATGACCTTGGGTTTAAAAACAGAGTTTTTAAAACCAAGGTATTAATGAGCTGTAGCTGATGAAAAATATCAAGGAACATGGTTACATACCTCCTTCTGGCTTGCTGGGGACTATTAGACTTTTGACTCATGACCTTGCAGTGATTTTGACCAAAACCCTAGACCTAGACTTGGGATTTCAAGACAAAAAAGAAACAAGTGTGACACAAGTTTATTCAAATGATATGACCTGATTCCAGCAAAGCCAAGAAGGGAACAAGACCAGCTCCTCCATTCAGTGTTATGGCATGCCTAGTGGGATGCAAAACTGACACTGATGAGACACCTATAAATGCATATGCAAAGAGTTATTGATCACTGATGGAGGGCTCAAGACCGACACTAACAGGAGGCCCTAAAGAAATTGTACCAGCATACTTCTGTGCAGAGAAGAATGTTACTAGAAAATCAGTTGAGGTCATATCAGATGAAGAAGGGAGAACTGATTGACACCTTCCTCGGAGGACTAAATGAGATCCAAGATCAGTTGACTGCCATAGAAGCCACACCAGATCAGGAATTGATGGTGACGACAGCCCTGAATGCAGTCTCAAAAGACTGGGAGGTATTTGTCTAGAGTATACTGGGCAGATGGACACTTCCACCTTGGGATGAGATGTGGGTGGCTCTTCGCCAAGAAGAGATCAGACGGTAGTCAAAGGCGGGAAGCAGCAGTAAGGGGATCAGAGTCATGGATACCTCTCATATGTCTAGAGGCACCACTGTCCACTAACCAAATGTCATTGTGATCTGCAATAGTGCATATAAAGGCAAAAAAGAAAAAGTAATCCATATCATTTGTACTTTCATTCCTGGATCTCTTCTGATTTGGATGCTCATCATCATCAATGTTTGTTGTTGAAGCATGCTGCTTGCCCTTCCTCTTCATATCATTTTTCCTTCAGGACACTTGTTTTTATAGTGACCAAACTTGTGACAACCAAAACACTGAATCTTTGACATATCCTTCTTTTCCCGATCCTAAACGGGAGCATGTCTTCTACTTGCATTTCTTTTATGAAATTTTCCAGAATTCCTTTTTCCTTTAGCATTCTTCATATGAGTTGCAAATGCTTGGGACTCACCATCTTGAGGTCTCTGAATCTTCCCCTTTGATACTACCCTAGACTCCTCTTGATACAAATGAATCCCATGAATCTGGAAACCCATTAAGCGTCACAGCTACGAGTTCTGATTCATCAATATTTTCTCCAGTGACATTGAGTTCATCTCTCAACTAAGAGATCCTCATGAAGTAGGAAGCCATGGTATCTAATCTAGACATCTGAATATCACGAAGTTGATTCCTCAAAGCCATCTTCTGACCAATGTTGTTGACTGCATACAGCCCTACTAGGGCATCATATATTTGCTTTGAAGTCTTCAGCCCAGCAACAAATGGAATCAAATGATCTTTGATGGATTCAACAAGAATCCTCTTGGCCTTAGTTTCAATCTTCTTGTGCTTGGCCTTTCCCTCATCATCCTGAGGTTCAGTAATCTTTCCTTCCACATATTCCATGACATCATTCTCTTCAAGAATGAGATCCATTCTGGTCTTCCAAGCCCTAAAATTTGTTGCACCTTCCAGCCTATCTTCAGGCTTGATAGAGGGAGCCATCTGGTCAAAGATATGGTCACAGATTAAATTGCAGAATAGATGTCTTCAAGGAGTGATCTCAGTCGCCTTTCTTCACCAAAGCTCTAGTACCATGGTGATTTTCTAGTGCTCATTAGACAAGCACAATTTTCTGCAATTGATAATTTGTTAATTACTTTAATGATATATGATATTACTTTATTAGCACATTCCAGACTATCATTAAGCAATTACACTTCAGAAAATTCAATTGTAAATGCAATAGAAACAGTAAAGATCACAGTAGAAAAGCCATGCACAATAGACACCAAAATTTTGCCCTGGGAAACCCAAACTCGGGAGAAAACCCAGCAATCTTTTCTAGGAGAAATTGTTCAGTTCAGCAAAAGTACAATCTGATATTTTCAAGTCAAACTTGGTCAACCCAGACCAAAAATCCAGCACAGGTCAAACCTGGTCAAACAGGCCAAAATTCAGCCTTCTGCAACTACCCAGAACTTCTGTCAACCTGAGTCAAACAGGCTGAAATTCGGCCTCCTACAACTTCGCAGAAACTTGGTCAAACTCTGCCCTGAAATACTCAGTCAATTCTGATCAACGTTGGTCAAAACTCGGCTGCTCAGAAATTCGGCTCCTTGGAAATCTTCGACCTCTTCCCCAGACTGCTTCTCACATGTGAAAGAGAGAGAACGTGTGAGTGGTGAGTGAGTTATCAAACGAGAAGTTTAAGTGTCTATTTATAGTGATTTTAGAGTGCCCAAGTGGCACGCCGTTTCTGCTGGGCCGACCTGAACTTTTGGAGCCAACTTGAGCAATTTAAATTCAAATTTAATTTTAATTTTCCCTCCTTTTAAATTTCTTTCATGGGCTGACTTGTGTAGCTGGGGAATACCTCCCGCAGCTACCCAAAAATCAACACAAATGACAAAATCTGATCAGAAGAACTCTCTGATACATTATGTATAGTATCCAACTGTGGGGCATCCAAATATGTTGAAAACTTCAAAATAGCTAATAAACTGTCTGGTATGTTGTAGCACTGTCTCTATGAAGGTGAATTGCAGTCACAAGTCAATATTCTTGATTATCAAAGGACACAACCTTGGTTTCCCAAAGCTTTGCTTCAGAGGACACAACCTTAGTTTTGCCAAGCTTATAGCTTTAAACGACACAACCTTTGGTTCCTCATGCTTGTTAATGTAGATTTCAAACAGTGGATCAACCCAAATGTTAGAATGAATGTTCAAATATTCCCAGGGTGTCCAAGGGGAGCAAACTACAATAGTAGAATATTAGAACTTACCAAAATGCCCTTTATAATGTAGAATAAATATTAACTCCATAAGAAGATCATGAAAGACTCATTTCAAAGCCTTGAAATTTGTAAATATATAGTGAACTCTCATGTATTGATATCTGACTTATTAATGGCCATGCATATGAGGAAATTGTCTATACTCTTATTGAGGAAATTGTCTATACTCTTATTAATAGCCATGCCAAATCTTGAGAAAGGAGAATCAAAGTTGCCGGTACGAATAAAATGGAAAAGAAAACTTACCAGCAGGTTCAAAGAAGTTAGCACGCATTGGTGGCCTGTTTGAATTGATAATGATACGAGTCCTCCAAACATGTAAAGAGCCATCTTTAGAGAGTGTAATGAGAAATTGCCTCAAAGAATGCCATGCAACTGCAACAATAGGATTTGAGCTAACATGGGTACTGCATTTTCAGAAACAAGAAACTAATTTAAGATTAATGATGAATATTATTGAATCATAGTTGTTCCCCTTATTTACTGTGATAAATTTGAAAATATGACACGAAAGTTTTCAGGGCATTTCTAACGTCAAGAAACTTTCAATCCCACATGGGTGCTGCATTTTCAGAAACAAGAAACTAATTTAAGATTAATGATGAAGATTGAATCATAGCTCTTCCCCTTATTTACTGTGATAAATTTGAAAGCATAAGACAAGAAAGTTTTCAGAGCTGTTCTAACTTTGAGAAACTTTCAATCACTGTACATGACAAAGGATTTCACTCAAACAACATGACCTTAAAATAAATAAACTTATCAAAGAAACCAGGAATCTCATAAAAAACTGATGGGTGCTGCAAAGAACTCCCCACGATTAGTTCAAGCAGGAAATCTTTGAAGTCTTACAACATTTACAAAAATTTCTTACAGGACATATTTTATGGTCTAAAACCACACCATGATTTGCAATTATTAAAAAACAATGTTAACATTTTTAAAGTATATATCATGAATCCAATGGCTCTGATAACTTTAACTATCAAACTTAGATATCAATTAATCAAAGTGACTTATAAAGCTCAATTATGAGAATGGAAAACTGATCCCAACTAAAATACTTTCTATTTGTGGTATTTCTTATTTCATGTTCAGGAATAAGCACCATTGCAAATATTTTAAAAATAGAAACTCGACGAGGGTCACAACTCAGATTGAAGAGGAACAGGCTGATAAACCTGTTTACTAGAAAAATCAATAACCATGAAAAATTTAGGAAATACACACACACACATATATATATATATATCAATTGGCTCTACCCTAGGTGGTTGAGAAGAGTGTTACCCTCCCCACCTAGGATCAATTCCCACAAGTTACAACCAACATGTAGAGCTCTTAATGAGAATATTGTTGTATCAGCCTTGAGCACTGAAGAATCCAGTTTACCAAGATACCATCCTTGACACAAGGGAAAGTGCCCAGTAGGTTTAACCAGGATATAATATATATATATATATATATACAATAATGGTTTTATTTCATATTTGATGTCTCATGTCATATATATATATATATATATATATATATATATATAGATATGACATTAGACAACATTGTGTGTGTATAGGATGAGAGGACCATGGGCTGACTGACCACACCTTATGCTTCCGCTCTCGGCCCATATGACCTGACATTAGCATGCCATGTGGCAACCTCTAGGTGGTGCCACATGTCACTAGATTTGGCCTACTTGGCTATATGAAAACTCCAAAAATGACTGCCACATGTCACTTGTACAGAGCATTCCACGTTATCCGTTGACGTCACCTGTGCAGATTGCCACACTGTCCACTTCTCATCTGCTCCACATGTCTGCTATGTCAACCTTGTATGCCATTTGTCTACAAATTGTCCTCTTCTCATTGGGTCACGTCATTTGCCAAGCAACGTCACTGAGCCACTTCACCCATCGGGTTTCGGAAGGTCGTTAAACCCGGCACTAGTTCGCTGCGCGATATCGCTCTTCACTGTCGGATCAAGTCTTCAGCATTCATTGGATCTCATCAGATGCCAGCTGCATGTGAAATCCCATGCTTGTTGGTGTCTGATGTCAGACCCTGACAATTGATCCAACTCTTCCAACAAAGTCGAATCACATCAGGTGCACAAGCCTGCTTTAACTCCCACGCTAATCATTAGCCAATGGTCGTCAATCTGAAAGGTATTGGAGCGATCACCATTAGGCGGGGCCCCCTGCCAGCTCGTGGTTTAACCCAGGTTTAATAGTTTGTGGAACCTTGAAGCACGAAACCCATGCCAATCTTTAAATAGTTATAACCCCTCAATCCTTTGCATTTTTTTAGGCTAAAATATACCATTGGAAAGGTCCTTTTGAAGAATCTCTAACCATACACTTTTCAGAGGCCCAAAAGCTAATCTACTGAGGCAGAAATGCCTTCAAAGCTATAATCCCTATCCCTAAACTTAGTTGAGCAACAACATCCATTAATACTCTTACCAAGGTTCCAACTCCATCTGAGCAAACTCAACTACAACATTACAACCAGCGCCCCCTTAGCTTGATACTCTTTGACGTCAATGACAACCATCTTGCAACCTACTCAACATCCAGTTGGAACACTACAAATATGAAGAACAACAAGAAATTTAAATTTTTTTTAAATGAATGTAAAATCGATTAGCTTGTCTATGGAGTGAATTAAAATTAAATTTAATGTTAAATTTAGATGTTTTTTTGCCATAGAAGGGCCCCACTCCCTTTTTGGGCACTTGAGTGGGCCCACAAAAGCTAAACCACCCATGTATTTGCATGGAAACGTCACCATTTTTACGAGATTGAACATCTCTGCAGTAATGTCCTAAGAAAAAACTCAAGCACCCATGCAACCAGCAATACCTCTCCATCTCAGTCCACAACTAACATGAAGTTCCAACAGCATATAGATGCAAAAAAGGTAAGTGACAAGAATTCCCCAACATCTCCAAAAGAGATACATACAAATGGAGGAAGCATGTGCATGGGAAGGAGAGGTGTCCAACTCTACACTACAAATGGCATTGGTGAACTTACCACCTTGTACTTGCATGGTGGAGTTTGGAGGTTGGCACATGCTCTTTTGGATTGTTCCACATATCTCATGTATTGAAGACTTAGAATACAACACCACTTATGGTTACAATAAGTGGTCCTATGATCAACTTTCGCCTTTTTACCCTCCTCACCCCATATCACCTCATATCTCCCCACTTGCTCCTCAAGTAAGCCATTCAAATGGTCCTGCATTATAATGTTACTTTATCATATTATATAATGTATGTTTAGTCTAACGTAGCAAAAAACCTCATAACCTAACTGGTGAACATTGAAGTAAGATTTCCAAAATTGTCACACATAGTCTCTTGTGTGATCTTGTCCTTGTGATTTTCATTAGGGACCTAATAACTCCAACATTTATGTAAAAATTACACATAATGAAGCACTTGATAAAAAGTCCAATTGAACTAACCTCTAACCAAATTGATCAACTATTTGCATTGAAGATATGTACAACTAGGGTAGTAAACCAAGGTATTACACAACGAAACTAGGTTGTCTCTTATAGATATTATTGTTACTTTCTAACTGGAAATCAAAAGAATTTTGGAAAGGATAGACATGGTTAGGTCTACCAACCCTATTGCACTTATGTTAACCTATGTTTCGATGGATATAGTTGCAACACTGCACCATGAATTGGTTCTAGCCACTATGTTCTTAGCTTTTGCTTGGATAGGTACTAAGCTCTTGGTCACTTGTGGTTTTCCATATTTTCTAAAAGGTAATGCTCTTCGAGATACAAAAAGGTCCCAACCCGTGCAAAACTAGACTACAATGAGTTACAAGGAAGCAGAAGGTTCTTCCACGCCTCTCATTTATTCACCCTTCTAAAGAAGACACTATTAAGTAAGCTTGGGTAGAAGTTGAATAAGAACGTTGGAGTAGACATCATCTGTGAGAAAAGGCCTCTCTAATGTATAAGGCATTGCACTGCTAACTAGGATATCAGAAGAATATCTATAAAGATCAACCTCCCTCTAATCTCATAATATATAGATGATCTAAAGATAAGTGTTCTTTTATAGCTAACTCTAGCAAAGTCCACAAATACATTTTGCTTTGGAAAGATGAATATTTCTCTCATTCCTCTACTCCTATAAGCACACTCAAACTTGGCTAAGCGGAAGGTGAAACACATTACAGAAAATATAGCACCTAGTGCAAAACCTCATTAGGTGACCTAGACAACGTACAACAAGTGTTACCACTATAACCTTAGCAATTACTACCCTCTCTCAATGAAGTATACAATCCAACATAAGGGAGTCTTCCCTAGTAAAACTTAGGGATCAAGAAACCCAAGGATCTTAAGCTAAATGTTAATTTTCACAGTGTTCTATGTTGATATAATTACTATAAAACAATTTCTTCAATTCCAATCACCCCAACAACAGTAAAGCATATAAATAGAACAATAAAAAATAAATGCATAATATAAGATAGCCAAGCATAATGAGAGAGAGGTTTAGTCAAAGACCAAGGAAAAACCCCACAATGGGGAAAACCCTTTGATCAAATTCTTCTTCTATTAGTCAATCAATGTTCAGTGTGAGATGCATAGTCCAAATAGTACATCCAACAATTAGTCAAAGATCAAAGCCTTGACTTCCAAATCACCAATCAATGATGAGAGATAAAGTCAAATCTGGTCAAAGTACCAGTATGCAATTTTCGGCCCTGTGGAACTATAGTCAACAACCAACCCTAACCAATCAAAGTCAACAGTCAAAATAGCTCAAAAGTATTCGGTCAACCTAGCAATGAATGTGGCCTTCCTTAGTCAAATCCATTCAAAACAGTGGCAAGGTCTTGGTTAAAGGAGAGAGAAAATCTATGAACAGATCTGCAGTCAAACCCTAGTCAACCCTGTGGTCAACCTCAGTGAACATGCCCAAAAATCTTGGTCAATAGCTTAGTCAATGCGACCTCCCAAAATAGAAGAGATTTTGGTCAAACCAAGTCAAGATAAGCCCAAGTCAAACAGAGTCAACGCTCTCCCAAAATAGAAAGCCAATTCGGCCAGATCAGAAAACCTTCTTCTCCTTCACACGTGTGAAGTTACTCTTGCAATTTCAGAGATGTACAAACCATTTGATGTGATGTGTGATGTGTGATAAATGATCTCCAAGTGAGGTCAACAATGGCCTATTTATATGAGGTTGAGGAGGGCTAATTTCAGTGTTTCACACATGTGGGGCCGACTTGTCAAACTCAAAGAAGCAATTTTCCTTTGACCATTTTGAAAATTTCTTTGATGAAGAGAGGTTCCTCCTTGGGGTTGTTGGGCATCTCCTTGGGGAAGTGAAGCCTGTAGATGCCAAATTTAACATCCCCTCTTAGCTAGGGAGGAATTTCCTATTGCACCATAAGTCTCATCCCAAATGTACATGTCTCAACACAGAAGAGGCTCATCTCATCTGATCTCGCCTTATCTCAGCTAAACAATTGATCCACACGACAATAAGGGAGATCGGTTTACCACAACCATGTCCACGGCAGTCATAAATGACCTTCGTAAATATCACACACCCTATGTCCACTAATTGACCCTCTCCAACTTGATCCTCAGTGATCAAGTGGTAGAACACCTGCATCCAATACTTAGGGGAGATCAATTTACCAAAACCAAATCCATCACAAGCACATCCACCCTTGCTAAAGATCACACACACCTAAGCCTACTCTCCCATGTGACCAAGATGGGAGGTAATCCCAACAAGCTTAACTAATTCCATGGCTAGTCATAAAGACTAGGAGCTTGAGCATAGCTTGGTGTTCTCGATCAGCAATGTTCCTTATTGGGCAGGGATACATTCTCCTGCAACCCAAGTTGTTCTCTGAAGAATAGGAACTTCGCTTTCAGCAACGGCTTGGTGAGAATGTTTGCTACTTGCTCATCAGTTGAGATGTGTTGGAGCCTCATTGCTCCTCTCAATACCATGTTTCTGATGAAGCGATACTTGATCTTGATGTGATTGGACCTGTCATGGAATATTGGATTCTCTGAAAGTCCAATCCCAATTTGGTTGTCATAGTATATCATGGTCATATCAAGCACCTCCTCAAATAGCTCTACAAAGAGATTTCACACCAATATTGTCTCACAACTAGCCATACAACTGCAATGTACTCTGCCTCCGCGATACGGAGAGCAACAAATTTTTGCTTCCTGCTCACCGAGGAAATTATGGCAGACCCCAAACTAAAACAACAATATGATGTGCTCTTCTTGTCAGTAACACTCCCAACCCAACCTGTATCTGTATAACCATGTAGTCTCAACTCATCGTCGAAGGTGTATCTAAGTCCATAGTTGATCATCCCATGTAGATATCTCAGCACATGTTTTAAGGCCACCCAGTGAGCATGCAAGGGATCCACCATAAACCGACTCAAGGTGTTGACAGCAAAACATATGTTTGGTCTTGTGTTGACCAAAGACATCAAGGCCCCAATAAGTTGTTGATACAAGGATGGATCCGCTAGATCCGGTCCCACAACTTCACCACATAACTTCTTGAAGTTTGCCTCCATCGGTGTGGCCACAGATTTGAAATTCACCATCCCAAATATCTCCAAATGTTAGACAACATATTTTGCCTGGCTAACGAAGATCTCATCAGGTCTCTACAACACCTCTAAGCCCAGGAAATAGTGCATCAACCCAAGATCTTTCATCTCAAACTCAGAGGAAAGTTCCTTCTTACACTAGATGATCAGAGGCTCTCCCCTTGCCAAGAATAATTCGTCAACATGTAAAACCAAAATCAAATCCATACCTTGGACAACCTTGAAGTAGAGGTTCGGATCAACACTGCTTCTTGTGAATCCCAGCTTCATCAGGTATCCATCGATCCGAGCATACCAAGCCCTTGGGGCTTGCTTCAATCCATAGAGGGCCTTATTTAATCTACAAACATGAGTCTCCCTGTCATGCTCCTTAAATTCCTGAGATTATTCCACGTACACCTCTTCCTTAAGTATGCCATGAAGAAAGGCAGTGTTCACATCCATTTAATGAAGACTCCAACCCCAATTAGCAGCAAGAGCAATGATGAACCTAATGATAGTGTATTGGGCAACTGGTGCAAACATCTCGTCATAATGCTCTCCCTTCTTTTGAGAGAATCCCATGGATCTTGCCTTGAATTTCTCAATGCTACCATCAGTTGCATGTTTGATTTTGTATAGCCACTTGGAAGTCACAACAAACTTCCCTTCAAGTCTCGGAACCACCTCCCATACATCATTCTTCATGATGGACTCATATTCCTCAACAATGGCATCTTTCCAAACTTATTCCTTCATGGCTTCTTCATAGCTACAAGGTTCAGACTATATGATGTCACTCATCAATGTTGCATATCCTGATATCGACAAGGTTGCTTGCTTTCTTTGAAGGAGCCTCTTGGGGCCATATGTCTCTCTACATCATGTAATGTATCACGAAGCCACAAGGGTCTCTTCCTAGAGGAAGGATCACATGGAGGAGGATCTAAAGGATCCATGGGTGCCATGGGCTCATCTGCAAGATCAGGCTTGGGCATGGATGGCTCAGCATCTACATCCATAGCATCATCCCATCTCTCAGAGCTAGTAGGAATAGGAGAGTCCCTTACTTTCCCAAGGGTAGCGTCCTCATCGAATGTCACATCTCGACTAAACTCAATATTCCTTTGACTTGCACATATACCTTGTAAGCTTTAGAATTTTCACAATAACCAACAAATGTACTTGAAGCCTCGAGCTTTGACCTCTTCTCCTTTGGTACATGAAAGTAGACAGGGCAGCCAAAGATTCTCAAATGTCCAACTTCCGATTTCACACATGTAAACACTTCTTCAAGAGTCTTGTTTTCCAAGGCATGATGAGGACTCCTGTTTTGGACATATACAGTAGTATTTGTAGCTTTTCCCCACAAAAACATAGGAAGATTTTGATCATGAAGCATGGCTCTAGCTGCTTCTATGATAGTCCTGTTCTTCCTCTCAACAACTCCATTTTGTCGAGGGTTGTATGGAACAATGACCTCCCACTTAATCCCTGCTTCTCTACAGAAGTCTTTGAACACATTTGAAGTATATTCTTCTCCATTGTTTGTACTCAGGATCTTAATTTTCTTCCCTGTTTGATTTTCCAATAGAACCTTGAAGTCATTGAACACATCGAAAACATGATCCTTGGTATTTAAGTAGAAGATCCAAGATTTACGAGAACAGTCATTAATAAATATCGTATAGTATAAATATCCTCCAAGATATTTCACTGGCATGGGCCCACAAAGATCAAAATGAATGAGATGAAGAGTTTCCTTGGATCTATTGTTGTTAGAAGGGAATAGTCCCTTGATATCCTTCCCACTGGAACATCCTTGACATACTCCTTCATGATCAACCTGCATCCTAGGTATCCCTATAACCATCCTGCTCACAATTGGCAAAGCTTTATAATGAAGGTGAGCAAATCTCCAATGCCAAAGTTCACACTAATTAGTAGCGTCATGGACCAATGCTTGAATTGGTCGTCCACAATGTAATGTTCCTAAGTAGAAATATAAGTGATATCCTAAACAAACAAACAGTGCAACAGCATAAAATTAAAACATGCATTATACATCCATGGAAACACTGTAAATCTAGAACTGTTGAGCCATATATTATAAAATCTGAGAGCAATGGGTACAATATAAATGAAGTGGTGCACCTGGGCTTGTCTCAAGGACAAGCTAGACTAAACCCATGTGATGGAATAGCTGAGATGGTGGTCGTTCAGTTGTTGCACCACTTGCACTGCGTTGTCCTAGCAAATTGTTGATTTGCTGACTTCGACCTGCTGGAATGTGCCCAAAAACCACCCAGAAAATTATATCCTTTCAGCCTTAGACTCCTTGGACAAAACCCGGAAGGGAATTTCTCTGATTTTGACTTTGGATTTTCGACCTCCTTAGAGCCTCTCCCCAGCTACTACAGCCAAATTCGACTTGCAGGAAACAACCTACAAATCCCTCTAAAAATACCCCTAGAACGTTGGGTTCACCTGTATTGACTAACTCCTTGCTCCCCAGATGACCCTTGGTCCAGATGACTACTCTCCCAGAACCACGACTTTGCTGCTACAGTGGCATTTGCGTAGCACTTCTGTCCAGAACTTCCACTGACTGTTGCACTGGTCTAGCTGGCTGCTACTCCAACGAAATTTCCTTTTCTATGTTGTCTCCTCAATTCCCGACTCTCCCAGCAAGTTGTGAATCCTTTTGCTGGTCTATTCCCAACTATCCCAGCAAGCTGTGAATCCCCCTTGCTGATTTCCAACTCCTCTTGCGTGTTACTATGGCTGCCCAGGAATACGCAATTTCCTCTCTGCGTTGATGGCTGAAGTGTGTGAATGTACCGAACTCTCTAAAAAATCTTGTGTAACAGCCTCCCTAGGGCGGGCACGGATGGTCCCCCGAAGTAGAGGTTGAATCTTCCCTACGGAAGACTCGTGGCTAAACAGTCGGTAGACTCGCTAAGCAGCAAAGCGTACAAAGGTAAGTTTATTTGTCAAATGATCAGAATGCTGGAAAATGAGAGCTCCATCCTCTTTTATCACCTTGGGCCCCCTTAGCCTCTTGTGGGCCCCTCCTTCCACTAGCTCGAATTCCCTCCAATGTATTCCTTGGCCAAGTTCAAATTATGCATGTGGTGACCCCCACCTTCCACTAATTGCCAAAAATAAATCGATTGCCTATAGTTCCTAAGTTTCTGCGTGTGAGGTCCTCCTCCTAAACCAAAAATGCTACCAAAATTGTGTTGTTGCATCCCGTAACTAATTCATCTGAGAAGGGACATGACACACAAACTCTGTAAAGGCCTTCATCTCGAGCACCAAGTGTGAAGGTTGACCTCATGTTAGATCCCCTTGGCCAAGAAAGGACCTTTCCATTGATGAATGCAACTCTAAATCCCTTGTCTCCATGGCAGAGATGGAGACAAGATTCTTCTTCGTGGTTGGCACATATAGCATGTCATGTAGATGAATGGTTTGACCAGAATTCAAACCAAAAGTAGTAGAGCTAGACACTTTGACATCATGAGAAGAGTTATCCCCAAGTAAAATTTTCAAATTGGTCTCCTTCTCAAACAAATTTGAGGAGACTTAATGATACCCAGTAAAATGTCTAGATGCCCCACTATCCACCAACCAGATATCAATGCTATCGGAAGAAGAGCCACAAAGCACAACAACAAGAACATATTCAAATTGAGAATCAACAACATTATTAGCATACCTTGTATTTCTGGTGCTCTTTTGAGGGTGTTGGGGCTCTTCAGCACTTACATGTGCAGCAATATCCAGTCAGTATGTGCAGAAGTTGTTGTTGTAGCCATTATAGTTGTTGTTTCTAGGCCTTTGAGCATTTCTTCTATCAGGGCAATCTCGAGAAGTATTGGATTCTTGAAGAGTCCATTCTATTATTGTTTAATGGAGGGGTTGGCTTCTTTGGCTTCCCTTTAAAAGATTTTCCTTTTCCTATCCCTTTTCCTTTTCCTTTCTTGACATTGGCTGCAAAAGTTGTAGGTTCTCCTTCTCCATCTTGTCTCTGGATTCTCCCTCTAGAAATGAGCCTAGATTCTTCTTGAGTGCACAACCCCAAGAGTTCATCAAATGATGGTATCACCTTCCTGCAACTAATGCTAGTAATGAAAGTCTCCAAAGACATTGGGAGCCCACCAAGTGTCATTTGCACAAGCTCCTTATCGGATACAATTTCTCCAATGGAAAGAAGTTGATCCCTTACCTAGGAGATCCTAATGAAGGTAGGTTGTAATAGATTCTGACTTAGACAACTTGATATCACGGAGTTGACTCTTTAATGAAATGACTTAGGTAAGATTGTTGACCTCATACATTGCAATCAATATGTCATATATTTCCTCTGATTTTTCATCTTGGACACATAAGTAATGATATGATCTCTAAGAGAGTCAATAATAATTTTCTTGGCCTTGATATCACCTTTCTTGTACTTGGACTTGACATTGGCATTGGCTTTCTCTGAAGGTTCAACTATTTGGCCCTGCACATATTCCATCACATCATTCTCACCCAGTGTAATATCCAATCTAGTCCTCCAAGCTGCAAAGTTAGAGGCATCATTCAGATTCTCCTCAATCTTGAAATAGGAAGTAGACATCTTGCCCAAAAACTTGAACACCAATCTGCAAAAGAGTGTCTCCAAAGGGTGCTCTTTGGTCTCCTTAGCCTAGTCTTCACCTAAACTTTGATACCATGTTAATTTTCACAATGTTCTACACTAGTATAATCACTTTAAAACAGTCTCTTCAATTCTAATCACCCCAACAACAGTGAAGCAATTACAGATAGAACAGTGAACAATACATGTACAATAGAAGATAGCCAAGCACAATGAGACACAGAGAATTGGTCAACGACCAAGAAAAAACCCCACAAGGATGAAAACACTTTGATCAAATTCTTCTTCTAATAGTCAATCAATGTTCAGCATGAGATACATAGTCCAAATAGTACATCCAACAATTAGTCAAAGGTCAAAGCCTTGATTTCCAAATCACCAATTCAAAAATCAATCCATGATGAGAGATAAAGTCAAATCTGCTTAAAGTACCAGTCTACAATTTTTGGCCCTGTGAAAGTATAGTCAACTGCAGTCAACAACCAACCCTAACCAATCAAAGTCAATAGTCAAAACAGCTCAAAAGAATCTGGCCAACCAAACAATGAATGCGACCTTCCTTCCTCAGTTAAATCTAGTCAAAATAGTGGCAATATCTCAGTCAAAGGAGAGAGAAAATCTTCGAACAAATATGCAGTCAATCCTACAGTCAACCTCAATCAACATGCCTAGAAAATCTCAGCCAATACCTCAGTTAATGTGGCCTCCAAAAACAAAACAGAATTAGGTCAAATCAAGTCAAGATAAGCCCAAGTCAAACAGAGTCAATGTTGGTCAATGTTCTCCCAAAATATAAAGTCAACTTGGCCAGATCAAAAAGCCTTCTTTTCCTTCGCACGTGTAAAGTTACTCCTGCAATTTCAAAGATGTACGAATCATTTGATATGATGTGTGATGTGTGATGGATGGTCTCCAAGTGAGGTCAACGATGGCCTATTTATATGAGGTTGAGGAGGGCTAATTTCACACATGAGGGCACTGTTACCACTCAATCTAGCAAGGTCCTAGGAGAGGTTCTTATAGAGCAACTACTAGGTCAAGGGGCAACAATGGAGCACTAGCACACTATCACTTCCACTAAAGCTCCCTTCTCTTTACGAACTTTCATCGATGGGAGGAGTCCCAGTATAAGGGAAATCACTAAGAATGATAGATCAATGATAGAGAGATAGTGATTCCAAGAGCCTACTCAAAGGAGAGACTCAAATGATAGGGATTACTTGCTTAAGAAGCAAGATGTATGGCTCTCCAAGAAGGGCTAAAGGAAACCTAGACCTAGGGATTAGGATATCTCTTGATAAGGGATATCCTAGACCTAAGAATCCTAAGAGAATAGGACTCTTTAAATGATCCTTGTAAAGTTAGAGTGACCAAGTTGCATGAACACAAAGAAACCCGAGAGGACTCAAACAATGTCAAGAGTTTAAGGTGAAACTTCAAACAAAAGGTATTAACCAAGTAAGGGAGAAAAAAAAGGATCAAAGAGATGAGATTTGGCTTGAATTTTCAATGCAATGATCCTCGATGAAGCTACTAACCAGTGAAACCTAGGATCAAGAACAGAGTTGGAGCTAGGGCTTGGAACAATTCCAAATATAGCCATGGGATTGATCTCAAAAGTTGTGGAGGCCTAGAGGACACCCCAAAGCAACTATGGACCAACTCGCTCACAAAACGGATGGCTGCAATGGATTTTGTGTGATGCCCTAGGAGACAATGTTTTAAACTCCGACTCGGCCGAGGGTCGACTCTGACTCCGACTCGGTATTGACTCGGCCGGCTCGATTTCAATGACTCGGTTGTTGTAAAAAATACATTAAATATTTATTTTTTTTATAAAAAAACATAATTTTAAAGATTTTCATTCATGTTTCCAAACACACAGCATTATAATATAGATGGAAGACAACATATGATCAAAGTAGGCTCATGAATATATCCATTATATCAAAATGGCACCCAGTGCACTGTCCAATGGCAATACATACATGATCAAAGATTCAAAACAAAAAACACATAACCAAGGAGGCTAGAAATGGCCTCTACAACAAAAGTAAACTGTGACCAGACTCCAGTACTACTAGCTAGTAGCTACTGCCAGAGGAGCCAAGATCATGTCGATCAATCTCTAGATCATCATCAGAGTCAGACAGGGGGCCCCATGGCTCCTCATCATCATCATCATCTCCAACTGCAACTGTAGAAGTGGTAGCACTAGCAAGCTGTGCAGTAGATGCAAGCTGAGATAGAGAAGATATGCGGTTGCGCTTCTATCGTGGCTGAGCAGAGGAAGCACCTGCAACTGGAGTCCTTGCTGGCTGTGAGGCTGAGGCTGGTAGTACAGGTGGATCGGGATCTGCATTCAACTGAACATCATGTTCGAGTGATGCCTCTGTATCTAAATCAAAATCAAGATCCTCATCAGGATCAAACTCTGCTGGATGACTCTCCACTACCCAATCTGATGTTGGATCAATGTCTTCCAACACAATGGGATCTGAATCAGGGCTTTTGTTCAGCAATTGGTTTCGTCTGAGCCAGAGGTTGTATTGGACATAGACTAGATCATTTAACCGTTTTTTATCCAAACAGTTTCTCTTCTTTGTGTGAATCCTCTCAAAGACAGACCAATTGCGCTCACACCCAGTAGCACTACAAGTTTGACTCAAAATACGAATTGCAAACTTCTGCAATTCAGGACAATGGCCACCAAAAGCCTCCCACCATTGTGCTGCAAAAAACATAAGAGTGTAATGAGTTAGCTCAACAAAATTACAAATTATATCCAACTTTCAAATTATAAACGATTTAACAAAATTTAAAAAAAAAAAGTAAAACTATTAAGAATTTGAAAATTGAAATTTTTGTTTACCTGGCTCATCTGCTTCTCTTGCAATCTTTGCTAGGTTCTTCCCAAAGGTACCCGAGGCATTGCTGAAGGTCGTGACCTGTCGGTGTATCTCCAGCTGATCAGACTCCAATGGGATCATGCGATCAATGCAGTCAATTAGTCCATCTCTAACCTCCCCCCTCAAAGCTCCTGACTCCTTAGCTTTATAATGATACCGTGGGTTCAAAAAATACCCAACTGCATGTATAGGGCGATGGAGTTGATTGTTCCATCTTTCATCAATGATTGCCCAAATGGGCCCATACTTAGCCACTCTATCCCTGTATGCCCTCTTTATTTGCTCCTTTGCTTGATCCATAGCCTCATAAATGAAGCCCATAGCCAATCTTTCCCCATCCACCAACTGCAACACCTTAACCAGTGGCTCAGCAAACTTCACAATCTTTGCTGCCTTTCTCCAAAAAGTTTCTTCATTAACTTTCTTTTTCAATTCTTTGCCTTCCAGTTTGTGAGACCAATTGCTTTGATTCCATTCATCACTAGAAAACATCTTTTGCAAGTTTCTATTTTGGGAAAGCATAGATTGCAATGTCAAAAAATGAGTAGCAAATCTAGTGATGGCAGGCCTAATAATATCCCTGCCCCCAGTGTGTTTCCTCATGAGGCTCAAAATCCATGAATGATTGTAGATAAATTTTGTTATGCTTTTGGCATGATCTACAGTGTTTTTGACCCAATCTATTTTTCCAATATCCTCAAGCAAGAGGTCTATGCAATGTGTAGCACATGGGGTCGAAAAGATGGTCTTGTGTTTTTCCTCTAATAGTTTACCAGCAAGAACATAGTTAGAGGCATTATCTGTGATGACTTGAACAACATTAGCCACCCCCACCTCCTCAACAACCTCATCCAATAGCTGAAACAACAATTCCCCATCTTTTATCTTATCAGATGCATCAACTAATTTTAAAAACATGGTTCCCCGTGGGCAGAAGATAAGAAAGCTTATAATGGTACGGTTTCTTTGATCAGTCCATCCATCTGACATGATGGTACATCCTGTTCTTGCCCATGTGTCCTTGAAATCTTTCAAATACTCACTAATGGAGGCAATTTCTTTCTACAAACGATACCCCCTTAGCTCATGCATAGTAGGGCCTTTGAAGCCTTTTCCAGCAACAAGTATGGCATCAAACATAGGCTCATAATATGGTGAACGGGAAGCATTGAAGCAGATATCAGCATCATACCATCATCTAGCTATGTAATCACAAGCAGTCTCCCTCAATTCTTTCTTCCGATGGTCATCTAAAGTGGGTTGCATTTGACTTTTACTAGCTTGAGGACCATGTGCATCTGATGGAGAGGAGGGAGTGAAATAACTTTTGATAGTCATATCACCCTTTTTCATTCTACCCTTTCCCTTATCTTGAACAGAACCACAAGAGGGAGGAACATATCGGAAATGGTTGGATGCATCAGTATGAGGGATAGAGGAAGAACCCTCAAAATCATAATGGGGGTTGGTAGCCATCATTTTTTGTATCTCCCTCTTCCTCTCAATTTCAGCCTTTAACTCTTTTTGCCTAGCCTTATCTTTTTTAAACTTCTCAAAGCTGGCTAACAATTCCTTCCTAATCTCCCCAATTTCTGCTGAGGTACATGGAGTAATTTGGCCTCTAATCCCCGCCAAATGTTGTTTCAGCCTATTAATGCCCCCAAGACCTTCCCTAATTTTCCTTTGGCAAAATTTGCAATGCATTTGACTGTCAACCAATTCAACATATGCCCAAGCAGGATCTCTTACTCTAGGTGCCATTGTTTGACTAGGAAATGAAAGCAAACAATCTGAAAATGAAAAAAAAAAACCATTGATTCAATGTTCATTTCTTTCACAAAAAACACTCTCTAGGATTTCTAGACATGCACCTAAAATTTAATAAGCAAAAACAGATTTGTACAAGTGAAAAAAATACCTCCAGGCACAAACTGCCTCCTCAAGCTTGCTCCAAGAAATCAACTCCTCAATGCTGCTCCAAATGGCTGCCCAAGAAGCTCTTCACTCCAGCTACAGTGCTTGCCCAAGACTCCTCACTGCTGCTCCAAAAACAAACTCAACCACTGCTCACAAACTCTCACTGAAGTTCTCACTCAAATGCATGAGATGGTTGTGAGAGAATGAGAGCATTTGAGTGGGTTAAATAGGGTTTGGGAGAGGGGAATGGACCCCAAATAGCACTTAAGCAATTTATAAAACAACTTGGAGTCCCCAACACTCAACAAAATGTTAAAAATTTAAAAAAAAATATGAAAAATCGTTGTTTTTATGGTTTACTGGCCGCATTGATTGACCCGGCCGAGTAGATGCGGATCTGGCCGAGTCGGCCGAGTTATGACTGACTTGGCCAAGTCATGCTATAACTCGACGGATCAATCATGACTCAGCCTCCCGAACCAGTTTTTCTGGCGGGTTGCAAAAAAAAATTCTGGCTCGGACCAACTCGGCCGAGTCGGTTCCGAGCTGGCCGGATCTTAAAACAAGGGGAGACACTATAGTTAGAGCTTAGAAAAGGAGAGGGGGAGGTCTAAGGCAGTGCGCGGAGATATGCTGACACAGGTCTGAAATTGCAGGGTCTGAAGCTCGCACGTGTCTAGGGTTTTGGGTCACAACTACGGACTTGTCACAGGCAGATTTCAGTTATAACCGCAGACATGCAAGCCTATGCGTGCGTTTCAAGGGTTTCAGCCCCTTTCCAAGGCCAAATTTACAGTTTCAATAAGGAATTGAATGTAATTGAGAGCACAATGCTCCCAATCCATCCAGCTTCTCATCAATAGAAAAAATAAATAAATAAAAATAAAAATGAAAAATAATAGTGTCCAAAGTGAAAACCTGTTTTCAGTCACTTGAAACAGGCTCATTATCTGAAAACCTCCATGAGTCAGTCATTAGGTTTGAAGAAAAAACATAAAGACAACAAAGCTCCATGTGAAAACCTCTTCTTCGGCACCTGAAGCAGGTTCGTTGGCTGAAAACCTCTATGAGTCACCCATTAACCCCAAAAAAAGATAAAGAAAAAGAAAAAACGAAACCACATACTGATCTCTCACATTGATTTTTGTGAAGGAACAGTTTCCCCTACAACAGAAGGAGAAACAACAATCATGTCAACCAGAAAGGACATACTGCAAAAATTACAAAAAAATGCAGTTTGGTACCCATTTCAAGATATCAACACAGATTGCCTCAAGGTTGGCCCATTCGGTATCCTTGCACCACTTTCCATTTCCTTACATCATCCCAACATCATCCCTCTCATATTCCCCACTTTCCATAAGTTTTCTGCAACATTCCTGAAATGATACACAAAAGTCCATATGTGCTACAGGAAGAACCTGTCTTTAAAAAAAGCTACAGATCCAGGTTTTTTTGAATATCTAGTTCAAAGAAGAGCACCAACAGGGTCCTAATAATTCCCATTCCATGTCCAAACTTCACAAATGTGCTCCTCTCACTCTGTTCGCCCTATTCCATCCTGTACCAGCCTATTTCTTTCACCTTTTCATCACATTCCGAATAAAAACCCTCGCCATCCACGTTTCCTTCAGCCCTTTGAATTATCAAGTCGCCTGCATCACTTGAGGAGATTTTCCACTGAGTTCGAAAAGTATTTGTGTCCGCTACTGGAAACTAAACAAAACTGTAGCAAGCTGCAAAGACCCTACAAACCCATCCTTTTCAGCACATACAGATCCCTCTGAGGGGAATATATTCTCCAACAAACTCCACAGCTCCAAAAGCACCCTCCAAGATTGATGAAGAGGACCTAAGCAGCTACAGGATCCCCTGTAGACTACTACATGATGAACTATACACAGCAGTCAGCATCAACCAGTCTTTAAAGGCACCTGCAACCATGGTATTCATTAACACCAGGCTTCCAAATTAAACACAAGGTACAGAGCCCCAAACTGTCTCTGAATTCATCTAAAGCATAGTGAAATTTTCCTTTTTGTGTAAATCGGGATACAAATAGGCTAGCAACCAAAATCTAACTAGCAATTCAACACCTACTTTTCTGAAGTTCTCTTCCTATGTGTGAGAGGCAAGACAAATATGCTTATCTCCTTGACTTATTCGAAAACGTGGTCGCTGTCTTTTTACAATGTAACGGTCCAGGTGGAAAGTATGACTGAGGATTACACCATGGAGTGAAGTGGTAGATGGGACAGCTAAGCGCTACACGCTAAGTCCCATCCCTACCATCCCGTTACTACGTTATACTTTGTGATCACTGTCATTTCGAGAACAAAACAGTAGTAATCTCCCCATTGACGAAATGCATGCAACAGTAAGAAACCGCAAGTTACTACAAAAAGTGTCACGGGAAACCGCAAGTTGCTACAAAAAGTGTCACGGGTTGCTACAAGAGTTATGGCAGGCGGCTACAGGAACCGTTACAGACAGTCACAGGTCTGCAGGGGGTTTGCTACAGGATCGCGACAACACTGCCAAATTTCCCTCACCAAGCATCAAAAATTCTCTGTGTGGGTTGAAAAGGCCTGTGCCCAAAAACAACTCCTGAATTTCTTACCAAGTCCTCTTCCCAAGAAATTAATCTGCATAGTCTATTATGTGTTAAATTGGGCACACAGTCTGCATAAACAAATTCTATTGTGTCAAATTGTGGGTGGGAGGAGAGGAGATTCAGCATTCTCCTTGTTTATATATTTGATGACCAATTTGTTGAAGCAACAAGTTCAAAACTGTGTTGATATTTGGAACTCTATCCATTCTAAAAAAGACACAGGTACACAACCACACCATCTCCTCTCAAAATTGTTATAATCGCAGGGCAGCAACCCGTTTAGTTTAACTAAGCTTATAGAAGTTATAAGAAAGAAATTTCTGAAGTGTGGTTTGAAATTAGCTTCCAAAATTTTGGTTGAGGGAACCCTTTGAGAGGACAGAATGGGGGGCAGTTTTAACAAAAGAGAGCCCACTGACACTGGCAAAATTTACCAGCACCCTGGAGTTGTTACCATCTTTGAGAATTGCCAAAGGTTAGGGTTCTTTGAAAGATTCAGGGGCTTTGATGATGATGTGGCAATGGAATTTGCTATGAATTTACAAAACACTGAGGGGCATGAGTTTGTAATTGCAGTAAAGGGACCAGTAATTTACTTCAATGAGGACTCCGTGAGCAGAATCACAACTCTCCCTAAGGAATTCAATGGAATAAGAGAGGCAGGACGCCATCACTGCCAAGAGGAGGTTTTTCCTGAAAGATGAAAAACCTGATGAGGATAAAAATGGAGTGAGGAGGGAAAGTTTGTCTGATCCCTAGGACGAGGTAGCCTACCATATCCTCAAATACATCTCTTGTGAGGGCAGGTTGAGCATAGTCTATGCTTACCAATTTAAGCTGCTATATTAGCTAAGATTCCAAGCCCACCTCCCAACTTATGAATTACTGAGAATCCCATTCTTTCTCTCACAATATCTGAAGGAGATGAGCACTAAAGTGAAGGAAGTGAAGCGCAAGTATTTGGCCCATCATGGCCTGATTAAACTGATTGTAACAGATACACTAGAAGGCTTACAGCATCCTATTTCTTGGGCCAACTTTGTGGATATGGATAGACAAGCATTTCTAGAAGCAAAAGAAGAACTCAGCAGGCCTAAAAATATTACAGCTAAAAAGAGGAAGGGAAAGGCAGTAGCTAGCCCCTCAAAACATAAGAAGAAAGGTCTTGGTTTAATCCACCTTTGCTGCTAGAGCTACAGGAGCATCAAAGCCAAAAAGAGGAAGCCCGAGTGTGAAAGGACACAGAGGAGAATGCAGAATTATATCCAACAGGGGCAGCCACAACCAGCTCAGCCTGGGACATCAAGCAAACAATAAGAGAGTTCACTAAATAGGAGTAGAGAAAAGAGGAATATTGAGTTGCTCAAGGATGAGGAAGACTTCTAGTAGTGGGTATGATGAGCCTCCAAAATAGGCAAATTATAAGTCCCATCAATCCACTCCTAGGCACATAGACGAATGTTTGACCCCACATTTTGCACTTAATGGTATATTTTCCTAGCTTAATGAGTTCCTAAAGGATTTGATGTGGTTTTCATTCTGCATGTGCCTCAACATGTTTATTGTGCATAATTTATAAAGATATTAAGCAGATTCTAAGGAATCCAGCACTGGAGACATTCTAGAGACTTACTCCCTGCTACAGGAAGACTCAAATTCAGCGGGCTTAGGGCATTTAATGCCTCCTCCTATTGTTGCGAGTTGGATCTAGGGCAAGGTCTTTTCCTTTTAGGAATTTTGGAAGGCAATGCAACCCTCCTCTCAAGGAGGTTGCTCCCCCACCTGATTTATAAATAAGAGATTCAAATTGACCCTAGAGGCAGTGGTAGTAGATTAGCCTTTTGAATATTTTTGAGAAAAATTTGTAGCAATGTAATCTCTGATGTAAGATGGATTTTCAAATTAATGGAAGTAGTCCCTCATTTAAGTTCTTAGCTTGATTCTTCTTCAAGGACTATGTGCATCCTTGTGTTGGGTCCACCCCAGGAGCTTCAAAGCCATCCTGTATTTTTGTTGTTATTATTTCAATGCTTTGCATTTGTCTTGTTTAGCTTTTTGCGTTAGCATTTTTGGAAATTACAATTTGATAGCTTTGTGTTCAGTTAAGTAGGTAGTTTTATGAAATAATCTTCTTTGCAATTAGTTTATACAATCTGGCAACCTCTTAGATCACCCATATCACTTATCATTGCATCTTAATGTAATACCCTCAATTTTGATTTTTCCATCTGAGGGGGTCAGCGGAGATTCTTGGCGTGGTGCTAAGCATAGCACAATTTTGCAATTTGGGCATTGGAGGCAATCTCATCAATGGGAGGCAATTTTGGAGGAGGTGTGGGAAAGTGGGTCCCACAACTTCAAGAGGCAAATTTGCACTTGTGAGGAGTGAGAAAAAGGAGGTGCAATTTAGTGGAGGATGGGGACCACCAAGACAAGGACTGCGAGTTAGTGGAGAGTGTGAGCCACAAAGGAAGAGAGGGCCAACAAGTATAAGTAAGGAAGGGAGGCCTTCATTATGGGTCTTGTCACTTTCACTTCAGAATCATAGTTCTCTTGTAGTTGCTTAGCTCAAGACAACCAAAGTTGTTTAGCACAAGAATTTCCAAGTGGGAATCCAACCCCTTCTTTGGAGAACCTCAAGTGTCTCCCTAGTAGGGAGTAAGGAGATTATACCAGGCTTCTTCCAAATTGTTCGGCCATCGCTCCAATTCATTAGTGTGCATCTTTCTTGGGCACAGAGGGCCACACATGGGGCAGAAATTCCTAGGTGTTGAAGGGTTGGTGGATCCAGGTTTTTAGCAGGAGAGACATTCATCTTGAGCACAACATTCTTAGTGGATTTTGCAGGGCAGAATGTGAAGGATTCCATAGGGACGAATTGCACAAATTCTAGCTCGCGCAAGGGGTCACTGGGAGAGGTGAGTTGGAGAAATAAGGAGATTTCTAAGGATAATTCTTGCATGAAATTTGGGGATGGCCATCCATGGGGGGTTTGGCACATATTCAATAGAACATTTCCCAACAATGCGTTTTGCTTGATAGAGAGGGTAGTATGCACTCATTAGGGGTTCTCGGGGCAATTGAAATAGCCCAAACCCTTTCTAGGTTTTTGTGGGTTTGGTGAGAGGAATCCGGTGTTAATTTCAAAGAATTTTCTAGGCAACATTTCTGGCAAAAATCAGTGTTCTAGTCAGCAACCAGCAACAAAAATTACTGGAGGAGGACGTAGTTCACTTTGGGACCATTTCCACCTCTTGGGTCCATGAGATATTTTTAGGTTTGGTTAGGATTATTGAGGAGAGGTGCCAGCTAAAATTTCAGAATTTTCAGAGCACATTCGAGCGTTGAATTCTGATTTCCTTCCTGCAACAGTGGTAGTAATTTTTTGGGTCAGCGCAGAGGTTTTTGGTGGAATCATTCCAGCACTTAGGCATCACAATTCCAACCTAGGTTTTTCCTAGCTTGTTGTAGCAAGCCCAGTTTCCTCTTTTCATACTCATTTGTGCTCCATTTTACTCAGAAATAAATAAAATGGCTTAGAGTTTTGGTGCATTTCCTCATGTTTTGATCTACTATGTATCTGTTGAATTTCCTAGTTGTTGTTATAGTGCATGTTTTTGTTATTCACTTAATATTTCCATTAGGAATACTACAGTGGTATCAGAGCATGATCCATGCCAGTTGTGGGGAAGCTAGCAAGATCATGGAGGAGTTGATAACGTAGAGGTAGGCAACAATTGGTGAGGTAGAACCAGCAGATTCTAGAGGGGATGCAACAAATGATATATAACCTGCAAAGAAGCCAAGCACATGAACGCACATCCTAGCAGTACAACACCCAGATGTATGGCCAGTCTGGCCGTCCTACCATGCCTCATTTTCTGGATGAACCAGGGAAGGAGAACCATGGGTCAGGGGTTGGATCATCATGTAGAGGAGGTGTTAAAATTGGCAACTAGAGCCAAACTTCACATTGGACAGCTCATATGAGGCAGCTGATATTTTTATTGGATTTGTCTCTCCGAGAGGTGTAGGATTGATCTAAAGATCATCCCATTCTGACATGTACAAATGGAATTATGAATTTATTTTGATTATGGAAAAATTGTCAAGGTCGGCTAGTCATCTAATTTGCACCTCAACGTTGCATATAAATTCAAGAGGCATCCTCCTCATTTTGGCACTTCACTCACTCACACATCTCTCTCTCCTTGATTGGGTACGGATTTCTAAGGCTTCTCTCTCTCCACACGTGCAAAGAAAGGATTGTACTTTTTATGTCCCAACGTTAACCAAAAATTGCAGAAAGTTGTTTTGACCAGCGTTGACCAATTTTGACTGCGGTTTTGTGTGGGGTATCTCTATTTGGGTAGGCCGCAGTTCTAGGCACAAAAACTGAGGTTGTTTGACCATTATCTTATTAGCATTGACTATGGAAGGACTTGTTGTTGCGTTGACTTTTGTTGACCATATTTGACTAGACTTTTTCGGACTGTTTTTGGTTTGATTTGACTAGTTGTTGGAGGCCAGTTGATCAAGTTTGACCGAGCTATTTTGGAGGTCAAAAATCTGCCCCGTTAACCAGTGTTGACTTTCTAGTGAGGGCTTTCTATTTCTGTTGTTTGACTGATCAAATTTCACTGTGATTGGGCAAGTAAATATTGTATATTGTACTCTCTCTCTACTGAACTATTGAAGAATTATAAAAAGAATTGATCAAGGGTTTCCCCACATTGGGGTTTATCTCTGGCTGGTGCTGTATCTTGTTTCCTCTTGCCTTGGCTTGTCTTCTATTGTTATTGTTTACATTCTATCTGCATTTTACTATCATGATGATGTGATTGATAAACTAGATATTGATATTGGGCTAATAAGAAAATCGAAGTAAAATTGCTCTTAAGCATTGAACATAAAATTGTTATCTAAAATTAACATGGTATCGGAGTTGAGGTGAAGACAAAGCCCAAGCAAGAGTGAGAAGAGCAATCACTAAGAGTAATCATTCATCAAGGACAAGCTTCAATGATCTCCACATCCTACTTCAAGTCTGATGACAAGCTTCATGATAACCCTGATTATCATGCATGGAAGATGTCTCTTGATTTGACTTTAGAAAAGCAAGATGTTATGGATTATGTGTAGGGAAAGATTTCGGAACCTCCTTCAAATTCGTCGGTTGTTGCTAAGATAAAGTACAAGAAGGGTGAAGTTAAAGCAAAGAAGATCATCGGGGATTATATTCATAAGCATTTAGTTGCTTACATCTCCGATTTGAACACATTAAAGGAGATATATGACAAGTTGGTTGGCACGTTCAAATCTAGCAATGCAAGCCAAGTTCTTTTCCTCATGAACAAGTTGAAATATATAAAGAAGGGAAGAAATGAAGACATCCAATCCTACTTCATGAGGATTACTGATGCTTCAGCCTAAACTGCATACGCCCCAATGATGCAGCCTAAGCCGCATATACCCACATTATGCAAATAAATTTGCATGTCACACTATGTGTGTCCCAGGAATTCCAAACATTCCTTACTTAGGGAAAGCTCTCTTAAATCAAGGTTTAACCAGCGGAAATATAACATCTAATGAAAACCCACTTTATCAAAGTACAATTCCTTAAGTGGAAATATTTAGTCTAACTATCCCAAGTTTAGACTTTAATAAACCTTTAAGCAGAACCTTACACAACCCTTCATAATCTTTGGTTAATTCTTAACTTAACCCAAAATACACTAATCCCGCTTATTTCTATTATAATTCCCATATAATAGAAATATTTCATAACCACGCTTAAAACTTTACCTTTCCGCCATTCCACAACCTTTGCACATACATCGATGTTCTCCTTAGCGCGTTAAATCTCCGCCATCGATCTCATTCCTCGATCCGACGGTTATTGCGTCACCAATCATTAACTATCCCAGACGATCTCCACCGTTGATCTGCTCCGCCCAATCCAACGGTTGTCGCGTCACCCGATCACCAACCAGCTTGGTTGATCTCCACCGTTGATCAATCCCGCTTGATCCAACGGTTATCGCGCAATCTCGCGCAGATACTTGCACGAGCGATATCAAATCGAGAGCACACGAGAAAAGTGGTTTTCTCTCTCCATTGTTTGCTACGTGTCAGCCGCTAAAGGTAATCGCGTGAAATTTTGAAAGACTGCTTACCACCTTTAGGGCGCGCAAGAAACTACTTACCCTTTGCGAATACCACCCACGTGCTCAATACGAAACTTTAAAGAACTCGACTTAATAAAGGGTTATCGCTTAATCTCCGCCAATCATCTTCTTGACTTCATTTGCGCAACTTAATCTTAGTCATCTATCTCCCTTGCTCTCATTCGTTGATCTAACGGATCCAACAGTTTCTGTACACTGTTACGTTCTTTTGTTTCATAATGTGTAATATCCCATTCGGCTTTTTGTCTGTGTATTTGTCTTCGCCTTACGATCTTCACTTGTTCTGATCTCGATCTCCGCTTGCGCCTTTATGCTTCCTTCACGTTCGTTGTAACATTAAAGGCTTTCTCCAATGCTGTATGTGTGTAAAACCATAACACTCCTCTCTACACTTCTTCTCTGATTCTGCACACCAGCAACCTACATTACGCAGAATTATTCAAGTTCACACATGACTTATAATTCAAATACACATCACACAAACTCGGAATCAAGTTATCTGTATTAATAAACAAACATTTACACAAGAATTTCTTCCTCGACCTGATTTTCAATATCAGTGGCCTTTCCTTTCCTGCTCGTAGGCCTAAATGACTGACTCTCTGACTCCTGACTAACTGACTGACTCTCTACCTACTACTACTACTATGCCTTTTAGGCTTACATTTATACAAAAGGTTCTGTTTAACCAATTCTGGTTCAGATTCTTAATCTGTTGAACTAATCCTGAATATCCTCTAAATCCACATTTAACTCCAGTAATCCCTAAGAATCCTCTCTAGTTCCACGAATCATGACACTACTTTCTAGTCTAAGACTTATAATTGATTTCCAACTCTCTCGTCATCACTCATTATCACTCATGTTCTCCTACATTCGAGAGCATTTACAAATATCCTCACAATATCTAATTAATTCCTATTCAATCACTCAAAACATTAATAATTACATACATAGGAATCCAACTTCCTTGAAAACACAAGACCCCTTAAGTTAACTAGAACATAATGAAATTGTTGAGTTGTATGCTCCTGCATCAATTACTGAGATCAAAAATGAACTTCTTTCGATTGGAAAAGCTATTGTTGATAGGGAGCTTACTCTCATTGCCCTTGGAGGATTCCCTCATGAATGGCACGTGTTCTACACCACTATTCTTAACAACGACAAGATTCCAAGTTTTGAAGAATTACTGACTAGATGTTCTCAAGAAGAGACAAGGAACTAGATATGCCTTCAAATATGAATGATCCTACTACATTCTCCGCTCATGCTAAAAAGAAGAACAATGCAGGTTCAAACAAGCAATGTCAAGGAAGGTCGGGTTTCAAAGAAGGGAAGATGCTTCATTTGCAACAAGTTTGGCCACTATGCTAGGGAGTGTCCTAATAGAAGGATACACCTCATGATGATAACAACCACAACAACAACAATTTTAGAGGCAACAACAATCAAAGGAATGGAAGATTCAACAACCGAGGAAAAAGGAATGCTCTCGCTCCTCATCAAGGAAATGGTCGCCCTCCCAAGAGATCAAGAAACACCAAGCATGATGAATCTAATGTTGTCAATAACAAGCAAAAAGAATTGTATCTTATATCTGCCCTGTCACTGCATCTCCTCCGGAGACTTCGGGAAATTGGTTGATTGATAGTGGTGCCTCAAGGCACTTCACTGGGTATTAGGAAGCTCTTTCAAATATGATTGAAAAGGACACAAATTTGGAAATTATCCTTGGAGACAATGCCACCTATCCCGTGAAGGGAGTTGGGAATGTTACTCTTCATATGAATCAAGGTAACACCATTCATCTAGAAGAAGTACTATATGTACCCAAACTAAAGAAGAACCTGGTATCTATCTCGGCGGTGGAGGACAAAGGATTCAAGGCAGCATTCAACAATGGAAAGGTACGTGTGTGGAATAAAAATTTCAAAGATGCATTTACACATGGCTTCAGGGTTGATAGCCTATATCAAGTTGGAGGAAGTCCATTGGGAGATATGTCTTGCGACACATCACTTAAATCCGAATTATGGCACCGGAGGTTTGATCATCTACATTATAAGGCTTTACCCGATGTGAGGAAGATGGTGATAGGTATGCCTGAATTTAAAATAACATGAAGGTCTCTGTCAGGGGTGTGCCGAAGGAAATCATATAAGGGGACCATTCCCCTCAAGTGATAGCAAGACTAACGACATATTGCAATTGATTCATTCTGATCTATCTAGTATGATGTTCGTGAACTCATTGGGAGGATATTTATATTATGCTATCTTTATGGATGATTTCTCTCAGAAGAATTGGGCATATTTCTTGAAGAAGAAGGATGAAGTATTCTCATGGTTCTGTTTTTTCAAAGCTTTGGTCGAAAATCAAACCAGGAAGAAGATCAAAATATTGAGGACCGATAATGGAACCGAATATGAATCAAATGAGTTCATTAATTATTGTAGAGAAGTTGGCATTAAGAGGGAGACTACCGCATATACTCCTGAGCAAAATGGTGTTGCTGAAAGGAAGAATCATTCTATCGTAGAAGCCACTCGTGCCATGCTTCATGATCAAAGCCTTCCGAAGTTCTTATGGGTTGAAGCTGCAAACACCGTCGTGTATGTTCAAAATAGATGCCCTCATCAAGCGTTGGACTCCAAAACTCCCGAAGAAGTTTTCATCGGTAAGAAACTTGATGTTTCTCACTTTAGAATTTTTGGTAGTCCTGTATATTTTCATGTGTCGAAAGAAAAGGGAAGCAAATTGCATGCTTCTGGGAAGAAAGGAACATTTGTGGGCTACAATGAAACTTCTAGGGCATATAGAATCTATGTGCCTGGTCAAAGAGAAGTGGAGATAAGTCATGATGTCACCTTAGATGAGGATGTTGCCCGTGAGAAGATTAGTAACCTTCCTCTTCCAAGGAAGGACAAAGAAGCAGATTCAGGAAAGTAGGGAGAACCGCACAATGAGCCGATGACCGATGCTAAAGGACCAATGGATCCCATTGGTCCACCCCCTCATGAGCCCTCCTCCTCAAAAAGGAGACCCTCATGGCTTAGGGACACTCTCGAAGATGCCGAGAGGTATGTTGCACCTAGGGGGACATTTCGTGAAAGCAAGAAGCCGAATAGGTACCAAGGGTACTTATTGTTCAATCTGAGCCTTGCACATTCAAAGAAGCTGCAAAGCACCAAGTTTGGAAGGATGCAATGAACAAAGAGTATGAGTCGATTATGAAGAATGATTTATGGGATGTGGTCCCTAGACCCAAGGACAAATCCGTTGTCACCTCGAAATGGCTCTACAAGATCAAGCATGGAGATGATGGAAGTGCTAAAAAGTTCAAGGCCAGATTCGTTGCTCGAAGCTTCTCTCAAAAGAAAGGTGTAGATTATGATGAGATATTTGCACCAGTTGCTCGCTACACCACCATTCGTTCGATTATAGCCCTTGCTACTTTGCAAAGATGGAATCTACACCAGATGGATGTCAAGACTGCCTTCTTACATGGTTCACTTAAGGAGGAAGTCTATGTAGAACAACCTGAGGGATTCGAAGTTCAAAATCGTCAGACACATGAATGCAGGTTGAAGAAAGCCCTCTATGGGTTGAAACAAGCACCCCAAGCTTGGTATGAGAGGATCAATAGCTATCTAATGAAGTTGGGATTTACGAGAAGTGAAGTTGATCCGAACCTTTATTATAAGGTTGAGAACAATGTTGCGGGGGAGCGCCTCCCTCGATCCCTCTCCCAATCTGCGCTCCGGGTGGGAGTGACTCACGAGCAGGTTGGGAGCGCGCTCCTGAAAAAAAAATTCGCTCACTGCCTTTTCAGGAGCGTTTTGCCTTTTTGCAATTTTTTTTTTGTAGTAATGTTCGAAATGCAATTTTTTTTGAAAGAAACAAATAATTTTTTAGCGGGGCAGCTTAATGATCAAGTCTAGGCCCTAGTATTGATATGTTATTCATGGTAATGTTAAATTCTTAAAGTAAAAGTGACATTCTCCTTAATCTTCATTTTCATCCTTTTACTTAAATTTTTAACATTACCATGAAATGACTCAGGATGTTTGAGAGTGGTTCCAGCCTCATTGGATTTCATATGGAGAAAGTAGAATTTTAGATTTCATTCAAAATCCAGCAGACTTATCAGTTTTTCAGGATTTCAGGATTGGGGGATTGCAATGTTTCCATTGAATTTTGTCATGTATTAGGGTATGGAACTCGTATTTAATCAAGAGCACCAATCCCTCTATGTACCTTGATGTTAGTGACATTGGTTGTCGAACTCCTCTATCATGACCCTCCTAAAAATGTACGCATCACTCAAGCAAAATCTTGACTTGACATGCTATGATTTTTCTATCTTATGTTAATGTTTAGAGGGTGATATTAATGACAAAGATCCCTATAGAGATACAGAGGTAATGACAAAGATACCTCTGGATATTAATGCTTAAAGGGTGATATTAATGACAAAGATCCTGATTTTCCAACAAGACTAAAAAATTAGACATTTCTCGTGGTGGCAAGAGGCCCGATATTAATGACAAAGATCCCGATTTTCCAACAAGACTAAAAAATTAGACATTTCTCATGGTGGCAAGAGGCCCAATCATAAGAAATAGATAATAGATTTACTTCTCTTTTCTAGTTTCTAGTAGCTTTTATAACTATCGACTCTTTCATATTTATTATGATATTTTTTTAAACAATATATGACAATTTGAGTTTGAAGTTGGCAATTATAACTCATTAGTAATGAATTATGAATATGATGCTTCATGAAAGTTGAAAGTTGTTTCATTTCGTTTCATTTTATAACATTTCATTTCATGTTAGATATTATTTGTTGTAATGGCTACACTTAGCTTACAAGTGCAACTTTGGTGATCAATGATGATAAATGTTATATATTAAATTTTGAAAGCTTGAAACTTTAGGATTGATGAATCACGAGACTCAATATGTTGTATGTTACTATGTTACTAACTTGTGGACGTGGTTGATGAAGATTATAACTTCTAGATGATTGTTGTTATATGGTTCAATCTATGTTTTTTTTTATGTTTTTTATATCTAATTCATTATTCTACATGTTTTTGTTGACATATATGTATCAAAATATAAAAAAATATCTATATTATATAAAAAACGCTCCAGGATTCGCTCCCAAACTGGGAGCTTCTGAAAATGTCGCTCCCGCTCCCAAGTAACACTGGTTGAGAATGATATACCTCTCATCTTGGTACTTTATGTGGACGATCTCTTTCTGACAAGTGAAGACCCTCTTATTCATCAATGTAAGAGAGAGTTGGCTTCCGAATTCGAGATGGACCTAGGATTGATGCATTACTTCCTAGGGTTGGAGGTCTAGCAAAAGCCACGTGAGATTTTCCTTTCTCAAGGAAAATATATCGTGAAGATACTTTAAAGATTTGGGATGGTGGACTGCAAGTCCGTGACTACTCCGATGGAACTTAACTTCAAGAAGTTATGCGGAAGTGTTGTTGGGTCGGATTTAGGAAATCCTTCTGAGTATCGTCAACTCATGTGGGCCCTGATGTTCTTGGTGAACTCCCATCCGGACATGCGTTTTATAGTGAATACATTGAGTCGGTTTATGGTCAAGCCTCATCACATACATTGGATTGCTGCCAAGAATCTCTTGAGATATCTCTAGGGCACAATCACTTATGAACTGAGATACATTGCATGGAATGTGAGGCTCCATGGTTACTCTGATGCAGACTGGGCTGGCAGTGTGGTGGATCGTAAAAGCACATCTAGATGTTGCTTCTCTCTAGGTTCTGTTTCGATATCATGGATGAGCAGGAAGCAGAAGTCGGTTGCCTTGAGCACCGTTGAGGTTGAATACATTGTTGCTAGTATGGCCTCCTATGAAGTTGTTTGGTTGAGGAAGCTCTTTAGTGAGTTGTTTGGACATGTGTTGGATACCACGTGATCTTCTGTGACAACCAGAGTGGGATTCGTCTTTTTGAGAATCTCGTGTTTCATGATCGCTCCAAGCATATTGATATCAAGTACCACTTTATCCGGGATATGGTACAATGAGGAGTAATAAGGCTCCAACACATTCGAATTGATGATCAGGTTGTTGATATTCTTACGAAGCCCCTGGGGAAGGTCAAATTCTTAACCTTCCATGAACGACTTGGAGTCGTGGAGAGACCCCCTCATGAGGGTCCCACATGAGATGGATGTTGAGCTTTGGGAACTTCGAGGGGCTTGGGGTACTTCTTGGAGCGATGAGCGACCATAGGGTGAGTGGCTCACCTTCCCCTAATGGTGCACGATGTACAGGGTGAGTGGTTCACCTTCCCCTGTGATACCCCATGTTGAGATATGCATAGGATGAGTGGTTCACCTTCTCTTATGGCATATGAGCAAGATGAGTGGTTCACCTTCTCCTGTCGACACATCCTACCCATGCAGTCCAGGATTAAGGGGAAGTACCTCTCATCTGGCCAATGAGTAGGGAAATGAGGATAGGGACCATAGTACTACCGATGGACGCATCGTGTGCTACCGTATTCCCTATGCTAGGATGTTGATATTGATTTGGGATCAATGGAAACTGACTTCAAGTCAATTAAGAGTGGTATGACACACACTTTATTATTGGAGACTGACTTCGGGTCAGTGGAGAATGGTATGATACATTCTCGATCATTTCTTCTTTCTTCATGGTTCAGCAGAGCAGAGACAGGGATGGTACAGATTGTCAGACAGTTTGGCAGGTGAAGTTCTCCCTAGTTGAGAGGGAGTGTTAAATTTGGCAACTAGGGCCAAACTTCACCTTGGACAGCTCATATGAGGCAGCTGATATTTTTATTGGATTCCTCTCTTCGAGAGGTGTAGGATTGATCTAAAAATCATCCCATTCTGACATGTACAAATGGAATTATGAATTTATTTTGATTATGGACAAATTGTCAAGGTCGACCAGTGATCTAATTTAAACCTCAACGTTGCATATAAATTCAAGAGGCCTCCTCATTTTGGCACTTCACTCACACACACATCTCTCTCTCCTTGATTGGGTATGTATTTTTGAGGCTTCTCTCTCTCTCCACACATGCGAAGAAAGGACTGTACATTTTTTGTCCCTGTGTTGACCAACGTTGACCGAAAATTGCAGAAGGTTGTTCTGACCAGCGTTGACCAGTTTTGACTGCGGTTTTGTGTGCGGTTTCTCTGTTTGGGTAGGCCGCAGTTTTGGGCACAAAAACCAAGGTTGTTTGACCATTATTTGACCAGCATTGACTATGGAAGGGCTTGTTGTTGCGTTGACTTTCGCTGACCAGATTTGACTGGACTTTTTCGAACTGTTTTTGGGCTGATTTGACTAGCTGTTGGAGGCCGAGTTGACCGAGTTTGACCACGCTCTTTTGGAGGTCAAAATCTTCCCTGTTGACCAGTGTTGACTTCCTAGTTAGGGCTTTTTGTTTTTGTTGTTTGACTGATCAGATTTCACTGTCACTCGACAAGTGAATATTGTATATTGTACTCTCTCTCTGCTGAACTTTTGAAGAATTATAAGAAGAATTGATCAAGGGTTTCCCCACATTGGGGTTTGTCACTGGTTGGTGCCATATCTTGTGTCCTCTTGTCTTGGCTTGTCTTCTACTATTATTTTTTATGTTCTATCTGCATTTTACACTCCGTTCAGGGAGACCCTTATGATCTATTGGTTTTTCGTCCCTCCTATCGCCCAAGACCATTGATCCACCAATCCATGCATGATAAATACGGATGGATGGCTAATCCATGTATGTCCATATTATCATGATGATGTGATTGCTAAACTGGATATTGATATTGGGCTAATAAGAAAATCGAAGTAAAATTGCTCTTAAGCATAGAACATCCCATTGTTATCTAAAATTAACAGGAGGGCATGTTGGTCGTGTGTGGGGCATTGGATGATTAGTATACCTTGGCAAGTGGTTGTTAGAAGAGGTGGCATCAACAGGCCACCAAATAGTTCCTTGTATGGAGAGGAGAATCTCCCATGGATATATGGGGCACAGGGGTCACCAAGGAGCAACACCCTAGTGACACCCCCACAAGTACATAGAGAGATTCGCTTGTCAAATCTCTCAGGGAGGATCAGGAGGGGAGGTCCACTCATCCGAGGTTTGGAGATAAGAGTGGATACGATGATACTAACAGGATGTGGACTAATACTTACTGACTCAGTTTTAGACCATGGCATCCAGGGATGTATAGTGGCATGCAGTGGTGTGTAGAGGAGCACGGAGGTGCACTATGGTGTGTAGTGGTGTGCAGGGTCGCACTGGAGTGTAGGAGTCGTTCACATCACAGTGCATTTCCTCATAGTGTGATGGACGCATCAATACTAGAGGATGCCATTTGATCTAGAGCGATGCGACAGCATGTAGCAGGGTCCAACAGTGCACAAAGATGTGCAACGGGGTGCAGTTATATGCCAAGGGGCATGAGGACACATGGTTATATGCAGTAGCATGCGGGTTGCACTGCGGACCGATGGAGTGTTGCTTGTAGGGAGACGACTTAACGAGAGTGTTAGCATGCCATGGAGGGGGACATACCCAAGTTTGGAGAGCGGTTCAGTCATGAAGCTGGTCAAGAGTATCCACACGGGTTCTCAACCATAACCGCTAGAGCCCAGGAATCTCTCACTCATTGGCATCACAAGCAGTTGAGGGGAGCCTTGCTATGTCTAATCGAGGCCCACATTGTGGATAGCAGGACTTGGGAGACTTGCTTGAGACGACTCTATGATATTTAGTGCATCAGGGGCACGACAGGGATTGCCCGGTGGAGGAGCAGGATCGGTATGCGAGTTGGCAGGGACAAGCTAGGAGATGAGGTGATCTTCTACAAGGGTGGTATACCATTCATCTTTGAGCCCACACTTGGGGAGTTGATCATGGGGGTGACATGTGCCTCTACTTCAGTAGGGCTTGTCGAGATCCTGCATGGGCAGAGGATATCATGTACAACTGAGGCAGTTTTCCAGTGGATATCTAGGCTTCAAACAATATATTGGACATTACCGAGGGTGCGGATGGTAGACTTAGTGGTGATGATTGGCTAGAGCAAGACAGATCCGCATACATTGAGTCGGTTGCGGGTATCAAATATTTTCCTATTGAAAGCATTCAAGGATTAGTTGTATGCCATGTGGGGTTCCTAGTGGACATCGATACTACAAAGTGGCAAGTGGCAAATATTGGAAGCGATGGGCTATCAATCTGGCTTTGGGTTCCAAGGATCCATTGGGGCAGTAGACCACCTTTCTCCGAAGGGATCATAGAGATGATAGTGATAGGACAACATCTCCCTTGGGAGGTGAAGTCGGCGATCATCAGGATTATCACTATGGGCCGAGGAGGGCTTTCCCTGCTATTGTTTCAGCCAAAGACTAGACAAAGATTGGTAGATGATGGCTTTGATGGGATGCCCTAGCAAGATAGTCTTTAGCACTATAGAGTTGTCCTTTATTGGGGTTGTGACAAAGGATTACGGGAGAGGATGGATCTGCAAGAGCACAAGGGGGTCACAGTCATGCGCAAACTAAGGCAAAGCCTACACGTTGACCTCACTTTGAGATTTGTATGGGGCCATGGAGCTACACGGCAAAGTCGTTGGGTCGGAGAATTAGGAGAAAGGGTTCCCACAAGGGAAGGACATCCAGATATTTCGTTGGGTCTCACTTTGGCAATAGGCATGATACTTCCCAGGGACTTCCCAAGATGGGGTAACACTTCACATGGGATATGACCATGATTGACTCGCAAGGATGGGGGTCCTCTTCCATGAAACTTGAGTTATACCTGCAAGAGTCAACTCTTGAGGTACCTAGGATCACTAAGGCCTTCATCACATGGCGACGCAGGTTTTCCGCAAGAGTCAACTCTTGAGGTACCTAGGATTACTAAGGCCTTCATCACATGGCGAGGCAGGTTTTCCTTGCTTCTCAAACTCCAGATTAGCTTTGGATGGGTAGGATTTGATATCATGGAGATGCTTGAGCGAGATGTGCTTGGCCTCTACAGATGCTTCGCCATCAAATTCCAGGAGGGGAGGATAAAATATGGGTACTATAGGCAGTCGGCCATAGTCAAAGTGGCGCAGTGTCAGCATGGTGGTATCCTTTTGAGATTAGCATGGGACCCCGACATTACAAGGCTTGGCAGTTCAGCTACCTTTAGGGATGAGTTGTTCTCTACAAGGGGAGGTCATGCAAATCTTCCATTGGGTTTCAGTTCTACAAAGAGTATTTCATCCTCTGGTGATTTGTTGATGAGTCAGTGGCACATTTGGGACCTTGGTATTATTTGCAATGATAGTTGGCCAGTAGAGAGAGAGAGAGCTTGTTTGAGCATTACTTGAGGACAAGCAATTTTTGGTGGGGAGGACTGTAATATCCCCAATTTTGATTTTTCCATCCAAGGGGGTTAGCAGAGATTCTTGTGATGGTGCTAAGCATAGTACAATTTTGCAATTTGGGCATTGGAGGCAATCTTAGCAAAGGGAGGCAATTTTGGAGCAAGGAGGTGTGGGAAAGTGGGTCCCACAACTTAAAGAGGCAAATTCGCACTTGTGAGGAGAGAGAAAAAGGCAGTGCAAGTTAGTGGAGGATGGGCACCACCAAGAGAAGGAGTGCAAGTTAGTGGAGAGTGGGGACCACCAAAGGAAAAGAGGATCATTATGGGTCTTCTGTCACTTTAACTTCAGAATCATAGTTCACTTGTAGTTGCTTAGCTCAAGACAACCAATGTTTTTTAGCACAAGGATTTCCAACCGAGAATCCAACCCCCTATTCATAGAACCTCAAGTGTCTCCCTAGTAGAGAGGAAGGAGATTATACCAGGCTTCTTCCAAGTTGTTCGATCGGTGCTCCCATTCAATAGTGTGTGTTTTTCCTGGGCGCAGAGGGCCACACGTAGGGCAGAAATTCGTAGGTGCTGAAGGGTTGATTGATCCCGGTTTTTGGCAGGAGAAACATTCACCTTGAGAGCAGCATTCTTAGTGAATTTTGCAGGGCAAAATGTGAACGATTCCATAGGGCAAATTGAACAAATTCAGGCTTGCGCAAGAGGTCACTGGCAAGCTTGCGCAGAGGTGGAGACATTGGGTGTTTGGGGAGAGTTGAGTTAGAGAAATAAGGAAATGGAGATGGCCTTTCAGGGAGGATTTTGCACATATTCAGCAGAACATTTCCCAGCAGTACATTTTGCTTGATAGAGAGGGTAGTACGCACTCTTTAGGGGCTCCCAAGGCAATTGAAAGAGTCCAAACCCTTGCAGGGTTTTTGTGGGTTTGGTGAGAGGAGTTCAAGGTTAATTTTGCAGAATTTTTTGGGAAGTATTTCAGGCAAAAATCAGTGTTCCAGTCAGCAGCCAACAACAGAAATTACTGAAGGAGGGCACCATTCACTCTGGGACCATTTCCACCACTTGGGTCCATGAGATATTTCTGGGTTTGGTTAGCCTTATTGAGGAGAGGTGCCAGCTAAAATTTCAGAATTGTTTGAGCACATTTGAGGGTTGAATTCCTATTTCCTTCCAGCAGCAATGGTAGTAATTTTCCGGGTCAGTGCAGAGGTTTTTGGTGGAATCATTTCAGCACTTGGGCGTCACAATTCCAACCTGGGTTTTTCCTAGCTTGCTGTAGCAATGTCAGGTTCCTCTTTTCATACTCATTTGTACTCCATCTTGCTCAGAAATAAATAAAATGGCTCAGAGTTTTGGTGCATTTCCTCGTGTTTTGATTTCCTGTGCATGCGTTGAATTTCCAAGTTGTTGTTATAGTGCATGTTTCTGTTATTCACTTAATATTTCCGTTAGGAATACTACACTTCAAGTCTTTTTCCAGTTCATTTCATTTGTTGTTACAATTTCTGCAATTTTCTATTTTACTGTGCAGCCACGATTATGATTACAGAATGTAAACAGAACTTGGTTTTGTAATGATAAAGCTTAGATTTAATTGTCTCGTACCTTTGCTAGTTGCATAACATCATGTCCCATCATTCCTACCCTTTTCTCTCACCTTAGGTTTGAAATTCAGGGATTTTGTTGGCTTGTTGTTCTCTTCCTGTAGCAAAACAGTGAATCTTGTAGCAGTCTGCAAATAGTCCATTTTTCTTTGCCCAGCTCAACAATAAACTCTTGGTTTAGTCTCCTTAATGTATTAGAACATGTCTAGGATGTTGACGATGGAGCTTAAAAGCATAGAAATCTCACAGAGTTGCCTTTAGATGCTTTTACTGTATTCTTTCTGAGTGATATTTTTATCTTCTGCAACATAGGTTTCAGATTTACTTTCCAAGTCCTTTATTTCCAAGCAAAGTGTGCTTTCCATTTCTTGCAATCAGCATAGGTGTGTGTCATTTCATTTCTGCAAGTTACTTCTGCAATTTCACTTTCTTGTAGCATACTTAGCCAGGTAACTTAACTAGATTTATGTTCATCTTGCTTATACTCTAACATCTCTCACCTGCAAAAGGATTAGAAGAGGAAAGAGATTGTGCCTTCTGCAAATATATTGTCGACCTCTCTTAAGTTTGTACGAATCTCGGGTTGCTAATTATAGTTGAGACTCTTGGAATTGCAACATTATTGCTATAATACTAAGTGCCATCAGCCATCCATGACTTAGGAGATCTAGGGTTAGGGATCTAGCTCAATCAGAAATTACCAAAGAAGCCTAGGGTAAAGGTGAAAGATACATCCATTCTTGGGAAAGCAATATTCTCAAGTCAATGAGAGACTAAAGACTCAAGAGAGGTGAAAAGCATGCAACTACAAGATTCGTGTGAGCATAGTTTGTAGGTTGAGCGCACAAGAGGAGGGTCGAGACTCGAGACTTATCTATGGACAAGTCGAGGGTGTGATCTGTCGAGGAGGAGGTCGAAACTCTTGAGGTTGAGTTCCAACAGGCGGGCTGAGAGTTTGGGGAGACTGAACACCATGTTTTCCCAAGGGAAGTCTTTATTTTGAAAATTTCACCTTTCGATTAAGTAGTAAAGGTTAGGATTTGCATCTCTTGATGAAGCCCAAACTCATCAAATATCCATCAGTCCTGAAATACCATGCCTTGGGTGCCTGCTTGAGTTCGTACAAAGATTTCTTCAATCTGCAAACATGGGGGTCCTTCCCATGTATGTCAAAGCCCTGAGGTTACTTTATATACACTTCCTTCTCAATCACACCATTAAGAAACATATTCTTTATTTCCATCTAATGTAACTCCCAACCCATAACTGTGGGAAGAGAAAAAATAGTCCTGATGGAAGTGTACATGGTGACTGAAGCAAAAGTATCCTCATAGTCCACTCCCTCTCTCTGGGAGAATGCTCTTGCCACAAACCTTGCTTTGTACTTCTCAATGTCGCAATTTGTTGCATGCTTGTTCTTATAGATCCACTTGGAAGTCATTAATGACTTCCCTTCTGGTCACAGAACTATCTTCCACACATCATTCTTGATGATGGAATGATACTCCTCCATCATGGCATCCTTCCAAACCTACTAGCTTGTTGCCTCCTCATAACTGGAACATTCACAATCAATGATGTGGCTCAACAATGCCATATAACTCAAGAACCTTTGTGGTCATCTGCTCTCCCTAAAAGTACCTTTGGGAGTTGCATGCCTCTTTGCATCCTACCAAGTGTCACGAAGCCATGGTAGCCTCTTCCTGGTCTCTGCAACATCTCTAGGCAGGTCCACTAGCTCTACTGGCTCTACTAACTCCTCCCAATATTTTGAAGGATGAACAACTGGACTAAAGGGATCTTTACCCACATCCTTTGAAGACTCCTCCATATGAGATTCTCTAGACATCCTAAAGGCTACCTCATCAAAAGTAACATCCTGACTAACCTCAATTTGACATTGTCTTGGAATGTAGATCCTGAATGCCTTCAAAGTCTCATTGTATCCCACAAAAATACCCTTCTTCCCAGAAGGTTCTAACTTCTTCGTTTTCTCCTTGAGCATGTGGATGTATACTAGACAATCAAAGATCCTCAAATAACTGACCTCTAGCTTCACTCTTGTAAATGCCTTCTCAGAGGTCATGTCCCCCAAATCCACTGAGGACTCCTATTCTGAAGATAAACTATCATGTTGGATGTCTCTGTCCATAAGAACAAGGGTAAATCCTGATCATGAATCATCACCCTAACAGCCTCCATAATGGACTTGTCCTTCCTTTTAGCAATCCCATTCTGTTGAGGGTTGTAAGAAACTATCAACTCCCTCTGTATCCCTGCCTCCTTGCAGAAATCATAGAAGTCCTTGGAAGTATACTCTCCTCCATTATCTGACCTCAAAAGCTCGATCTTCTCCCGTGTCAACTTCTCTATGTGAGCCCTGAACTCCTGGAACCCGTTGAAGACTTCATCCTTGGTTTGCATGAAGTAGATCCATGTCCTCCGAGAGAAATCATCAATGAATGTCGCATAGTACAAGAAACCACCCAAAGATGATATTTTCATTGGTCCACATACATCTGAATGTACTAGATCCAAGATCCCCTTAGACCTACTATCACTGCTCGAAAAAGATCTCTTAGCATTCTTGCAAAGTGCATAACCCCTACAAACACCCTCATACTCTACCTAGAGCTCTGGAATGCCTGTAACCATCTTCCTCAATGCTAGCAGCGTACAATTTTTCAAAAGGACTCCATCATGTTCAAGCAGTGAAACATCCATATATTATCATTTATCTTTCAGCATTTTATCAAAGTTGTAATTCCAAATTCTGCAACCCTGTGGGCCTTCATTGTAAAAATGATTCTAGCATGTTTATAAAGCCATGTAAAAACATCTAGGTAGCTTATGACCCTTAGTAAAGAGTTTCATTAAGGCATTTTTTTACCCTCCACCAATTATTCGTGTTTCTGAACCCAAATAATTGGCAATGTTTTTCTCCCAAGCATCCCCGAAAGCTAGAGTGGGGCTCAATGGTAAGGTCTTAGGTGAGTCCTAGTGTTATAGAGTCTATGTAATTATCATACTAGATCATGTCTTGAGTCTCACAGAATTTGGTTAAGTCTAAGTGTCTATTTTTAATTATTAAAATTTCCAACTAGTTGGAAATTTAATAATTATTTGGATGTAAATTGTAAAATCAAATGTTTGTAAAAGTTGAAGGGGGTAGAGTACTCATAATTAGAACCTCTACACCTCAACTTTGTGTTTAGACACCTTTTGAGGGTTGAAATTATGTCTATCCCCTCAAATTATTTTTATTTTTGGTTTTCTGGCAAAAAAATTAGCCAGAAAATAGTCAAAATATTGAAATTGAGAGAAATAAAAATCTCTCCAAGTGGCAAAGTGATTTTTTGGGGAAGATAGTCTTTCCCAAGGAAGTAATAAATTTGACAAACTCAATTCCAAAATAGAAAAACCCACAAAAATTTGATTGGGCCAGAAAGAATTAATTTTCAAGAAAATCGATTTTGTAGGGTCCAGTTGGTTGAAGAAAATGCATGGGTCCAAAAGAGAAAAAAATTCAAGGTCCTCCATCAACGAAAAAAACATTTTTTAAAGAAAAATTGAGCTTATGGACCAAGGTGGTTAAGTCAAAAGTGATTTTTTGAGGAAAATGTTTCAAAATAATATTTTTTGGACCAAGAAAAGGGGTTTATTATGGAATTCGAATTTCTTCATCCAGATCAAGGGACAGATTTTAACTCTAGCATGGATCAAGCATCTAGCAGTTGTTATTCTCCAAGGATGATCCAGACTTAAACAGCAACGCAACAAATTATAGATATAACCATAAATCCAGAGATGCAGCAGAAATAACACTTCCTTTCATTAATTTCAAATACTGAAATAAGCTTACAAACAGAATGTAAATAAACTAGTTTGGGCGATGGTAGCTTATCTTTGAGAAGAGATGTGAGGCTCAAGGGCCTAGAACAACAAGGGAAAACCCTAAACAACCAAAACCTTAACCCTAGGAGATGGAACGCCAAGAGTTTGTGGACCTCGTTGGGGTTAGTTGGCCAACCAACTTCTCGAGGTCGTAACTTGGTCATATTATCTCTGTTTGGCATGTACGATACCTTATTGGAAAGATCTCTCCGAGTATTACAAGATATGCAGCAAGCACGTAGGCAAGGGCTTGTTGGGGACCTCAAAAAAACGTCGTTTAGGGGGTCAAAACTGCACCAGAAGTTCAGGACCCGAAAAACTGCTAAAAATAGTAAATGCTGCAATAAACAAGGAAACAGATGAAACCGACTGGAGTAAGCGGGTGGCCATCAATATCCACCTGGATCAGTCCTCCCTCCTTAGGAAGCAATGGTCCCCATTGCATGCAGAGCCTCCATGAGGTGAGGAAATTTCTGTTGAACTTGGTCCCTGGTGAACCACTTGCCCTGGTGAAGGAGTTGGCCTACTTTGACAACTCGATATAGTTGGATCCTCTATTGGTGAGTGTTCTTGATCTGCATGTCCATGATCTGATCAGTTGTGGCATGTTCCATGCAATGGGTTTAGCTTTGTTGGTGTGAGTTGTTCTGCAATGTCGGATGTGTCCAGCAATGGTGGAAAGTATGGTCGAAGGCGGTCTACATTGAACACTGGGTGCAGACCAAGGAATAGTGGAATACTGAGCTCGAAGGCATTGTCCCCTATAGCATGGTGATGGTGTATGGCCCATATCAGAGCAGGTGAATCTTGCGCTGGGGTCCAGCGAGGTGCTCCTTCTGCAAATGTAGCCAAACTTGGTCGCCCACCTAGAACCTGTGCAGTACCTGGTGTTGATCATGGCGTTGCTTGTACTTATCATTGTCTATGTCCAATATATCATGGACCTGCTGGCAGATGTGTTGAATGTGCTCAATGAAGTTGTTAGCCTTGTCGACTTCGGACTAGACGTGAGTCGAATCTTCCTGAGTAGCTACAAATGGTATGGCCACATCAATCAGACATAATGGCTGAAATCCCAGCCCTACCTGAAAGGGGTTGTGGCCCATTGAGCTACAGAGAGCTTTGTTTTAGTTATGCTAGACATAGGGGAGGCTTTCATCCCATGTGGCTAGATGCTTCGAGTTGTACATGCACAGAATGTGTACGATCATCCTGTTGACAACCTCTGTTTGGCCATCATTTTGGGGGTGGAAAGTCGTGGACTTAGTAAGTTTGGTATCTAACATCGACCAGAGACTTGACCAAAATGCACTTAGGAATTTGTTGTCCCGATCTGAGACAATGGACTATGGATCACAAAGTGTACCCACACTCTCTCAAAGAAGAGCTTAGCAGTGGCCTCTGTTGCGATACTCTGCCTGCAGGCCACCATAATGACCATCTTAGAGAATCTTTCAATGACTACAAAAACGCAGTCATTGTCGTGCTTAGTAGAAGGAAGGCCCGACATGTAATCCATGGAGATGGATTTCCAAGGTCGACTAGGAGTAGGTAGAGGAGTATATAGGCCTTGCTTCTTGATGGTTGGTTTGGCAATGGCGCAGGCAGTGCAGGATCTAATGTATTTCCCAACATCCTGACGAAGGCTCGGCCAATAAAAACATTACTACAGTACTGCCATTGTTTTCTCTATTTCGAAATGTCCAGCGACCTGACTGTAGTGCGCCTCCCAAATCATCATGGCACGCTCACTTGAGGGTACACAAATGTCTCCCAAGTGGCATAACAGTGCATCCTGGAGGTGAAAATTTGGAACTTGCTTACCTTCCAAGAGTGTCTAGTATGTGCTGCCGAATTCTGGATCGCTCTTGTAAAGATGCGGCCATCCCGAAGTCTCATGCCCACAAGAGTTGGACACAGTGATCAGCAACATCACTAGTGGTCAAGTGAGGCAGTTTGCAACATTATTGGTGTTGCCCTTCTTGTACTTAATGTTCAAATGGAATTGTTGCAAGTATGTGGACCATTTCTGATGGCGATCGTTTTGCAACTTCCCTTGTGTCTGTATGAATTTCAGGTGTCGGTGGTCTGTGTGGATGGCCATTTCCTTCCCCAAAATGTGGTGTTTCTATTGACGGCAGTCCTGCACAATGGAATACATTTCTTTGTCATAGGTGGGATACTTTCGGACTGTGTCTAGAAGTGTCTCACTGTGGTAAGCCATTGGATGCCGCCGCTGAGTAAGAACTGCACCAATAGCATAGTTGAAGGCATCTGTCACAATCTCAAATGGTTGTTGTAGGTCTAGTAACATGAGCACTCGTGCAAAGGGGAGGCGATGCTTCAACTCGGCAAACGCCTGTTGTTGGGTTTCAGACCAAAAGAACTTTGCTTTCACTCTGCCCTTGGTGACTTGACTTAAAGGCCAAGGGATATGAGAAAATACCAACACGAACCTGCAGTAGAAATTGGCGAGACCCAGAAAGTTGCGGAGCTCTATTAGAGTGGTTGGGGCTGGCCAATCTCGAATGACTTGTAACTTGGCTGGGTCCACATGCACACCCTGCTCATCAATGATGTACACCAAATATTGAACCTGGGTCATGCCAAAAGTGCATTTCTTCAAATTGGCACACAACTTGTGTTGTCGCAGGGTTTGGAGAACCTGTCGAATATGGTGGAGGTGCTCTTCCCAACTCTGACTGAAGATCAAAATGTCATCTAAATACACCACCATAAATGCATTGATGAAAGGTTGCAAGATATCGTCCATCAATCTCATGAAGGTTGAGGGGGCATTCGTCAACCCAAAAGGCATCACCAACCATTCGAAAAGGCCCTCCTTAGATTTGAAGGCAGTCTTACACACATCAAAGGGTTCGATAGGCACCTGGTGATACCCAAACTTCAAGTCAATCTTGTTGAAATATTTGGCCCCCTTGAGCTAATCCAGAAGGTCATTAATCCGTGGGATTGGGTACCTATCTGAACAGTGATCTTGTTTAGCCCCTGATAGTCAATACAGAGTCTCCAGGTCTCGTCCTTCTTCTGTACCAATACAATAGGGCTCCCACAAGGTGATGAGTTTGGCCTGATGTGCCCTTTTTACAACAGCTCCTAAATCTACCTCTTGATCTCATCGTTCTCTAGAACAGAGTGTCGATAGATCGGTCCATTGGGTAGCGGCACGCCCGGGGTCAAATCGATGGAGTGCTTGACCTGACAGTGCAGAGGTACCCACGTAGGTGAGGTGAAAATGTCCCTATACTCCTCCACAACCTTGTCCATCTGTTGTTTTTGTGCGCAGGAGCCCTTTGTAAAAGTCGTCGCCACAGTCATCTTCTTTCCCTAAGGGAGAATCATAAGAAAAACAAATTTCCTGGTCTATGAAATGATCTTATTGCGTTGCTTTGCAATGATCAAAGAGATGGCGAAGGCGAGGCTACCTCTGATATCATGTATAACTTATTTCCCAAAGTAATAATCACAGAGCGAGATCTAAACTCATATACAGCGTGCTGCTTCCACAAGTATGGTTGTCGGAATAATACATCACAAACTTCAAGAGGAGCAACATCACACAGTACCTCATCCGTGAAGGGCTTGATGTTGTAGGGAAGGCGGCAATGCTAGCTGACGTGGAGATCTAGTCCTTTGTGAAGCCACACGATGGCGTACGGCTGCGCATGTGTTGATTCGGAAACCTTCAAATCGGCCACCAGTGACTGCTTGGCCCGACACTCACTTGTGTTGTGAGTGGAGCTCTTATGGAACTCACACCACTTTCTCGTTTCCTTCTTTTTCTTTGTGGTGTTGTTCTTTGCTTGCGGCTTCAACGGGTTGTCCTGCGTCACCCCGCCTTGGCTTTGTCCTTTGCTCTGCGGTTTGGGGGCACCTTTCCCTTGCTTTGGATTCGCAGGTCCCAAGTCGCGCTTCATCTATTTCAACTTCTGCTCAATCTTGACAGTGTATCAATACACCGTGTCGAGCGAGGAGATGTCCAGGAACTCCATCTCATCCTGGATGTACCTGTGTAGACAGTCGTGGTACTTGAGTACCAAATGTCGCTCAGAATCCTTGATACCCAACTTCGTGCGAAGGGTATGAAAAACATTGGTAAACTCTAACATGTCTTGGTCCCTTCCCTGCCGCAGCATGGTCCACTTTATGTATTTATCGTCATAGCTCCCAACAGGGTAGTACTGCTCCTTGATGGCGTCCCGAAACGAATTCTAAGTGCGTGCATCTGAAAATAGTGAGGGTGTACTTTTGTCCTTCTTCTCACAGTAGGTTTCCCACCAATCCTTGACGTGGGGGCGGCTTTGAGAAGTGCAAAAGTAACCTTTTCCCGACTGGAAAAATAATGAAGAGAAAAATATCCTTCTAACAGATTTAACCATTTATCTACGGTGTCTACATCTAACTAGCCTTCAAGTATGGGGATGTCAAAGTTAAGTTGTACCTTGAAGGGTGTGGCGCTTCCAGAGTGGCTGCTGGAAGAAGATGTGTCGCCTTTCGGTAGCCACTGAAGGATCTGGGCAAAGTCATCCATCATCGTGTTCCTCTGTCACTCAAGGGCTTCTTCGAGCAAGATTTTGAAAGGATCTCTTGCCCCCTCATCTTTCTTCTCTCTCACCATGGGAGGCCATCGGGTTTTGCGAGGCTAGTCTTGCAAAGGTTCAACTAGTTCAAGCCCTAACTCCATATATCCCGACGTCGTTGGGGACATGCAAAGAAAAACAGAGAAAGAGCAGACCACTCTAATACCACTGATCTGAACTTAAACAGGAACACAACAAATTAAAGATATAACCATAAATACAGAGATGCAGCAGAAATAACACTTCATTTCATTAATATCAAATATTGAAATAAGCTTACAAACAGAATGGAAATAAACTAGCTCAGGCGATGGTAGCTTATCTCTGAGAGGAGATGTGGCAACTACATGCCTTTGAATTGTGTTACAATTAGGCTCAAGGGTCTATTATTGAACAACAAGGGAAAACCCTAACCCTAGTAGATGGAACGCCAAGAGTTTGTGGACCTCGTTGGGGTTAGTTGGGCAACCAACTTCGCGAGGTCGTAACTTGGTCATATTATCTCTGTTTGGCGCATGCAATACCTTGTTGGAAATATCTCTCTGAATACTACAGGATTCGCAGCAAGCTACGGGCCTATTGTAGACCTCAAGAAAATGTCCTTTAGGGGGTCAACACTGCTTCGGAAGTTCAGGACCCTAAAAACTACTAAAAATAGTAAATGTTGTAGTAAACAAAGAAACGGATGAAACCGAAAGGAGGACTAGGTGGAATAGGCAGGTGCAGGGTTGCGACTAAGTCACAGGACACGTCCCTCAGGGTCTTGTGTCTTGTATTTCACGTGTCGGACACAAAAACCGCCCTAAAATGTGTCGAAAACGTTTTTCTTCGTGTCCTCCAATCGAGACACGTGTTTTGGACGTGTCGAAAACGTGCCCTAACGTTTTTGGTTCTTAGGACATGTGTCCCATGAAAAGTGACATTTAAAACCTGCAACATGGTTAATTTTTGGAGTTTTTTTGTCATTGTTCACCACCCAAGTTGAGTTTGCTCGTCGTTGGAATCCAATTTGTTGTGCAGTGTGAGGAATTCCATCAGATTCGAGCGCAATGCTCACAACTTCAAATCAACCCGGACCTGGAGATGCAAGAGACGAGCGTTCGCATGCTTTGTTGAGAGTTTGGATCACTTAAATTTCTTGTAAGTTGTGTTATAGTCTACGAAACTTAACTTAATTATACACGAGTGACCATGTATAGATCATGTGTTGAAATAAAAATCCCAGCTCCACGTCATGTGCTCATTGCTCACTACACCTTTGAGGTCTAAAGGAAGGGAAAGCTCGATTAACACTCTGGTCAACAATGAAGTTTGAACACATATAAATTTATAGTTCATAAACTACATTATGTGAAGTTTGAACATGATCAAACTTGTTTGAAGTTAATAACAAAAATTATAACATGAACAATGAACATTGAACTGTGAACATCATTGATGTAGTAAATTAATAAACTAACTAGTAAATTACTAAATAGTAAATAGTGTATACTAAATATTAAATAGATATCACCATGATTCATATCTATATGGACCAAGCACTATATTTCAGTATTTTTAATATATATATATATAACATGTCCCTCGTGTCTTGTTTCCAGGGTTGTTGTGTCTCGTGTCGAATACTCGTATTTACGTGTCCTCCGTGTCTCGCGTCCTCGTGTCATGTGACTTAGGTTGTAGGGGAGCGCCCGCGCTCTGCAACAATACAAATGGATTAGTAATTTGTACAAGAGAGGAAAACAAATGATAAAATTTATTACAAATCACAGCAATACCCATGGGCTTTTCCACAATCACTCAAGATTGGAGTTGTTGAAGATTGCAAAGACTAGATTTGCTAGCTATTACCTCACCTTCAGGTGCCTTTTGAAGGTAAGAGAGTCATTGGCTAGCATGGTATCAAGTCCACACTGGCAGGTATTAAAGGAAAGGGCTACAAATGCAGCTGACAAGCAAGGTTTTGAATAGGTGGAGGAGACTGCTCTTGATGGTCTATTTTGGGCACATGTGAGGCAAGTATTGGAATTCACCAAGCCCATTTATAACATGATTCGTTTTGCAGATACAGATAAACCAGTGATTGGGGAGGTGTATGAGCAGATGGATACCATGTTGGGGCAAATAAAAGATATTGTTCAGAAAGATGATCCCAACTTGTATACATTGATTCACAATTGTGTGTGTACACAGTGGAATAAACTTAATGTTCCACTACATGCCTTGGCGTATATCCTTATGCCAAAATACTACTCTCCATCTTGGTTGGGCCAACCTGCACCTAGGGGTGCGGTTAGGGTCAAACCCCATACAGGATATATACAAGCATTAGACAAGTTGGTACCTAACAGGGAGGAGTGTGCTAATCTGCGTCTTGAATTAGGCAGATACTTCAGTTGCACTGATTTGTTTGGTTCTTTGCATGCAATGGAAGATAGAGACAGATTTGATGCTCTCATATGATGGGAAGCATATGGTGGCATGGGACTTTTGCCAAAATTGCCAAAAAATGTTCTCTCACAGGTTGTAAATACTTCTTTTGCAAAGAGGTGTTGGAGCATCTACAGCTTCATACATAATGTGAGAAGAAACCTTGGTTTATGTGCACTACAACTTGAGGTTGTTGAGTCATTATTGTGATTGGGCTTATGAAGATCCAACATATAAAATTTGGGACAACCACCCAGAGAACGATAATTAGTAGGATGGCACTATACATATTGAAGAACTGGAAGCAGAACTTATGAGAGATGAAGATGAAGCAACAACAACCATGCCAGCCCCACCATCCAGTGGCAGTACCAGTGCTTGAGTTCCAAGTCTTGTTCCTTTTTTGTCGTCGCCTCCATGTACATCCTCACGTGGAGGGCATGTGCCTTCTGGTTTTGGTAGTGGCACTGTGCGGGAGGAGACTCCTAGAAGACCACCACGACCTGCTCAGAAATTAGACATTTCTCATGGTGGCAAGAGGATGTTGTAGATGATAGATTTACTTGTCTTTTCTAGTTTCTAGCAGTTTTAACAACTATTGACTCTTTCATATTTATTATGATATTTTTGTAAACAATATATGACAATTTAAGTTTGAAGTTGGCAATTATAACTCATTGGTAATGAATTATGAATATGATGCTTCATGAAAGTTGAAAGTTGTTTCATTTCATGTTAGATATTCTTTGTTGTAATGGTTACACTTAGCTTACAAGTACAACTTTGGTGATCAATTATGATAAATGTTATATATTGAATTTTGAAAGCTTGAAACTTTAAGATTGATGAATCATGAGACTCAATATGTTGTATGTTACTAACTTGTGGACGTGGTTGATGAAGATTATAACTTCTAGATGATTGTTGTTATATGGTTCAATCTATGTTTTTTATGCTTTTTATATCTAATTCATCATTCTACATGCTTTTGTTGACATATATGCATCAAAATATAAAAATAAAAATAAAAAATATATATATTATATTAAAAAACGCCCTTGGAATCGCTCCCAAACTGGGAGCTTCTGAAAATGTCGCTCTCACTCCCGCTCCCAAGTAACCTTGGGCAGGTGGCCACCAATATCCATTCAACTTCTTGGACCTAGTCATTTTCCACTTGGAGGGGATCTAGAACTGCCAATTTTGAGCCTGAGGCTCCTCATTGTAAAAATCTTTTGATGGTGTAATTGGCTCTAGAAGCTCTGTAATTTTTTTATACTAATAAAGTAAAAGGTCTTTGGAGGCAAAGCCATGTGTGTATGTCTTCAGCTATTCATGGTAAATTTACTCTGGTTTTGTGCTTGATTTTCTATTGAATTTTAAATGTTGTTATTATCATATGCCTTTGGGATTTATCAGTGTACAGGTATCTTGCACTGTTATTTGGGTTGAGTAAGCATTGATGATTGGGCAAATCTATTGGTTTTCGGTTAAACCCTTAGATTTCCCTTTTATTGTGTGAATCAATCCCATTTGGATCTAACAAATTTCTCGACTGTTAGTAGAAATATCTTTTGAATCAGATCTCAGAAACTTGGGGAAGTTTTAGCTGAACCAACCAACTACTTGAGCATGAAGGCTAACGAACCCATGGTGGGACTTCTCAAGAGCTCTTTATAAGAACATCTGTGAAGGGGGTTTCTTGTCTTTTACTCAACCAAGATCACTCATTTAAAAGTTTATCTTACTCATTTTAAGTTCTTTCATAGATAGATCTGTTATTTAAAGAGATATTATCATTGTAAATTTGTATATAGATTGTAAATAGATCTTGTGTATATTGTTCTCCTAACCTTATGCATAGCTCCATCTATTTTTGTATATATTTTTTGGGTCCATGTTAATTTACCATTACAGGTATGAAGAGGAGAACAAAATTTTAAAAAAAAGGGCCAAATCTTTTGAAACTGTTCTTTTGTTGCCTTAGATGGCTAGGGTTTCTAGGTCTGTTCTAGGGTTGGAAATGAATTTTTTGCTACATGTTAACTAGGCCGCAGGCTCTCCACGCAAGCCAGCTAGGGCCGCAGACCCTTTTTTGAGCCTTGTTTCTCAACCCTTTAAAACTTTGACGTTTTTGCAGGCTTATATTTGGAGACTAGCCCTAAATTTTTTCAGAGATTTATTACAGTTTTTCAAGGGGTTTTCACCATTTTTTTGAGCAAAATCTTCAATTTGAAACATTTGGTATAAATTTTCCCTAGGCTGCAGAGATTTTGGAGCTAATTGTTGCATAATTCACTTTATTGCATCTTCTAAGTTGCTTGTCTTATTTAAATTGATGATCTAAAGTAACTTTGAAATCACTGTTAGCATTCTCATTTCCTATATTATAAGTGTGACATTTCTATAATTTCTTGCTTGTTCAATTATCTAATAAGTAAGAACATCTAATAATTACACTATTTTCTAGTAAGGCATTTGTGGTTTTGCTCTAACATCTAATTGTCATTTGAATATCATTGTTTCATTGAGTTGTTCTTGTCATTCCATTTGATCATATAAGCTAGTAACCTTGTTCTTTTGAAGTACATCTCATTGTGATTACAAGCATATTGGAATTTTCTCATTTGGAAAAGCCTTGATACTATTGTCTCTCATTGAAGCATTGATATCTCGTTTTTGCATTATGCATATCATTTGCATCCTAAAATTAACCTCCAAGCATAAGCTTGGTTGTAAGAAAGATAGGGACACCTTCTTCACTTTCCAATTTGAGAAGTTAGACCCCATTCACGGTTAACACAGGTGACCTTGCAGTTCTCTTGTGGGCAATCCCTTGTAGGAACGAAGGCACTTGGGTGGTTAGAAGCAAGGGGAGGTATCGTTAATGAGGCCTTAGCCTTCTTCCCCGAAGCTTCTGTCTACAACTTGTGTTTGTGACTAACTTCAAAACAATTGAGAAGAAGGATTCATCTCCACTAGGCATTTAACTAAAAGTAACCAAGCCATTGCATTTCACCTAGCTTAGATTTGCATTTCATCTGTCTAACTTTTCTTCTTGTGACATTGTTATTATTGTGACTTGAGACATCTATTTGCAAATTTCCTTAATTATCATTGAGCATTGTTAAGCCACAAGTCTATCACATTTAACTAAAAGTAACCAAGACATTGCATTTCACCTAGCTTAGATTTGCATTTCATTTGTCTAACTTTTCTGCGACATTGTTATTATTGTGACTTGAGACATCTATTTGCAAATTTCCTTAGTTATCATTGAGCATTGTTAAGGCACAAGTCTATCATATTTATCTTATATTTGCCTCATTTAGCCTAATTGAATCCATCTTAAAACATATTGCTCAAAAATATTCACACTTGCTCTAATCATAATCGAGTTACACTAATAACAATTCCTTACCCTTAGATCTCCTAGACTTTTTGCTTCAACAAGTTTTCCTCCATCATTCATTCTTAGGGACTACCCCCCCTGACTTAGCTAGGAGAGAGTCTAAACAGAGTGAGTAGGGATCAAAATGACAACCCCTACTCTAAGCGTTGTGCCTTAGGTGTACACTTTAGGCGACAACACGACCTATGGTCAAAGTACAACCAGCGGTCAACGCTTGCACGTGCGGCCTGCGGTCAACGCTCGCATGTGCAGCCTGTGGTCAAATTGTGGTCAATGTTTCACACGTGCAGTTGTACAAATTTCATTAGTTAGACTTGCTCAAACTTTCGCATGTGCGGCCTCCAAGAGCATAAGTGAAATGATGAAGAACAGATTTCTCCTTAGCTGAAATTTCTCCTCCACTAGAAAAAATGAAAATGAGTTTTCTATGTTGATGTAGTGTCTCCTCACATGCACGTCTATTTATAAGGAGCTTTAATGTTGAGTGGAGACCCATTAAGAAGCCCCTCATCACAAGAAACCCCTTCACTTAATGAGCCTACATTACAACTCAACATTAGATTAGAATTTTTATTCCACTACTGGGAGAAAGCCCACATTAATAAACAAATCAAACCTGCTCTATAAAAAATAGATCACCCCATCTCTAAGTAGGTAATGCAAGTACTCTGGGCCAATCTCCCTAAGCCAAACACCAAGACTAATGGGAGAAAGACTACCATGGGCCATTCAACCCTAGCCAAATTAGCATGGCCCCATGGGTGAATGTATCATCCCCCCTAGTCAAATCATCATGAACCCATCGAAGAATGTTCGCCCGATGCTACAAACTACAGAAACATCAACACAACTTCAATCAAGAAAATAATATATTTTGCTCTTCTCATATATTATGAACATTGAAATAGAATTCTCATTGTTGCAATCATTGATTAATGTTAACAGTGTCAATCTCACCTTGGTAGGGTTTGATGTTCGTTTTCACTTCCACTTTAAACAAAGAATGGGAAGAAGTGATGTCGGAACTTAGTCTCTCTTTCTCTAGCTCATTTTTCAGCTCCCTTTTTGGGTCTTTATCTTAATATTTCACATCTAACTCAGCTTCTAAGTTAGAGCTACCAAACTCCCCAAAAGGTTCAAACTTGCTCTCTACAGTATCCATGAGGATTGTCATGTTGCAAGATATGTCAAGGCCTTGTGCTTCCATCTTTGAGAATCTCTCCAAATCATCCTTGGATTGTTATTGTAATTAACTACCATGGCTAGGGTTTTAAGAATTCTTATGCCAAATCCTAGATCCTGCAATTTCTCACAAGAACCCCAAAAAAGTCGTCTGATACTAATACGATTTGTCAATGGCCATGAACCTAGTTGCACAAATTGTGGAAACAAGTACAAGTTTCTACAACAAAAACGCCTAGAAATGTATTCCCTCAAAATAGGTATGCAAGTTGAAGGGCAGTATATAAAAAAGATAATAAAAAAATTATAGCTATATAGTTTTTTTCATAACACATGATATTGCAAGAAAATAAAGCATAGAAAAGAATGATACACATAAATGACATTTTAGAATGAAACCCATGTTTATATTAACTCGCATAGATAATTACATAATGCAAAATCCCATATTTTAGTGATCTTGACTACTGCCAATCCCATACCTCATACATGATAAAATCCAATAGACAAGCTACAATCTGTCCTAACCTGAAATCATGAAAACTATTGAGTTTGCTGAATTCTAAATGAGATTTGAAATCCTATTTTCTCCATATAAAGTGTGATAAGGTTGGAACCATTCTCAAATATCCTATAACAATTAAGGGTACTGTTAAAAATTTAGTAGAAGGATAGAAAAGGTAAGCTAGAGGCGAATGTCAATATTTAGATAAGGTAAGATAAAGGAGAATGTCAACTTTTACAAAAGATATGATATTCATCTTTTATTTTAAGAATTTAATATTAACACTAATTACAAAAGTAACAATCACCTTAAAGCTTAATCCCTTATCTCTGTTTTCTCTTAAAAATTCATCGACATGGACAGGGCGATATTTCCCAGTAAGTCCCATGCTCCAAAAGGTGCCCAAAACATCACTGGAAATGGATGAAACGTGTTGGAAATGTCAGTGTCCATACCATATGGCATTTCCAAATTTGGAAATGTCATATAGTACGATGAATAAAATTTCAATGGTGTTTCATACCATTTTGGTGTTTCTAGGCGTTTTGGGTATCGAACACAGCCAAACTAGATGTTTCCTACAAATTAGTCATGGACATTCCACTAGAACATTTTGTCACAACATATCTTAAAAGTTTATACAAACCTTTGTTATGCCCTCTTTTATTTAAGATTAGGATTTAAGATCACTAGCTTAGTGCATGAAATACTAAAATAAACTAAGACTGAAATGAAAAAGGCTAAAAAAAAATTATATGCCACCCACACAATGAACACAAGATGCACCCTAGGAAAACCCAATATGAGAAAAACACAGCTAGAAGGTGAGGACTATGCATTGCTATTTTCTTCTTAGTTATAAATGCAAATACAAAGAAAGATGAACTAAGTATGGAGTTACCATGGACACTATAGCCTATATCATTGATACATAATCCTATACTTTCTTCTAAGTTATGAAATGCAAATACAAAGAAAGGTGAACTAAGTATGGAGTTACCATGGGCACTATAGCCCATATAATCATATACTTTCTCTATACCCCAATATCCCACTCCCTTGCTTTAATTCATCATAGAATAATAATCAATACAATAAGAATGGAGCCCCTTCCTTTCCTAACAAACAAGAATTTAACAATGTTCTAATATTCATCCAGTGTTAGGGTTATGGTTTTTGCATGCTTCAACTCGCAATTAGGGTTAGGGTTTTAGACCCTCTAGAATCTTCCTAAAAGTCCGCACATTACTAGCTCCATCTGTGTGAGTAATGGGAGCCTACATGCCATCCACTCAATACCATTGTGGTCAACAAGACAAGTCAACTTGCGAGAGGCATAACATCCCCATGCAAACTCCAATTGAGGTGGTACTTGTAACCATTGGAAAAGCTCTCAATGTGTAGGATAGTGACGAGACATTGAAAATTTTGTTTGCAAAAATTTGACCGCAGAAATGTTATTTGATGTCTCAAACAAGCTCTAAAAGTTTTTTGACCCTAAATCATTAAAAGAGGACTTGTCCCTAAAATGGGCACTAGCCAATAGCTCCAATTTTTCAACCTATAAAGTACTAGAAGATAATGACAAATTATATAGTGATCCATTTCTCATGAATGTCCAAATAAACAAAGGGCACAAACCAATAATCAGAACCAAAGGACAAGAACATTAAATCTCCAATCAACAAAACACAACCTGCTAGAGATTTGGAATATGACATAAAGAATATGACACTATTAAATGAGTATTAACTAACATACGTAAAGAATATTCTCAGTTTTAATCTCTTTTAAGGACTGATTTTATAGTTTGATCAGTATGGACAGAATCTTCACCATTATGCAATTTAAGTGAAACTAAGAAGCCAGCATTCATATGATCGAACTGTAAAACCAAACTCTACACAATTGAAAAGCCCTCAGCATCTATATGGATCTGCCAAAAATTGGGGGAATGGTGCACAACTGTGGGAACTACAATCTTGAGGAAAATTAGTAGATGTACAGCCTATATTTGGGACTAGACAAAATGGGTTGGATCTCTTTAGCATGTTGCAACACAATGGCAAACACATATCCAAGCTCTGTACAGCTACTGGACATAAGATACACAGATGAAGCCTCTATATCAGCTAGCTGGCCATATAATATCCAGGTCAGACTCTGTGGATAGCTTTCTGGACAGATTCATGTATCTGATCACATAGCACGGAAAATACTATTCAGACCATAAATCAGCTTTTTGGGTGTAGATAATGCAGATGAAATCTTATAAATAAGGAAATTGGACATGGGATCATACTGTTAAAAATAAGAATTTTGAACTGCTTCAAGGGGACATCCTTGAGTTTTGCTGGGGGCAACATCCTGTACCTTGTTGGAGGTGTCCCCTGGGACTGGGAGATGTGGGGATGCATCTCCCAAGGATGACAACATGGCCCTGAGCAACACTTCAGTCAAATAAGTCCAAGGTTACATAAACATAAGGACACTGAGCTAACAGGGTTCAGTGAGGACGATAGCTATAATACTTTGGTACAAAGAGATGGATGATAAATATTGGAGACTGTTACCATTATCAGCAACCAGCAGGTAGAGCTTGTACTTTTACATTTTGAAACTCCAAATAAATGGAGATATATACACAACATACATCATGCCCTGCAAAATTTATTTCTACAAGGGCCTTTATCAATCCTACTGAAATCACACTACTGACAAAGTTCAAAATGATTGTTCAAGAAGACTTACATTCCAATCATATTAGGTCTTGCTTGCACTGATACGTCCCATGCAAGAAGAGTTCCACGTCTATCACCAATGAAAACCCACTCCAAAGTTGGATGAAATGCAAAAGCTCCGGCTCCAATAAGCTTGATAGAATTATCAACTGCAAAAATAATCTAAACTCAAAACAATAACCCAAATTGTAGCTTATGGGCGAAAAGTCAAAAACAGGAGATCATCCAAATAAATATGAAAATCAATAGACTGCTAGTTTTGCACAGGCAATATACTTCAAGGTACTTCCAAAGCTAATAAAAGGACATTTATATTGGATCTCACTCTGCAGAGTATAATGAACTGCAAATGTCTGGATGTTGTAAGCCCTCACCAAACCATCTGCGTATGCAACATACTGCCAAAACACGATACTTCAAATATTCAGTCAGTTTTCAATCCAAATATAAAATCATATTCAACAGAATGACAAGTTAAAGCTTTAGCAAAATCAACACTCCCAGAATTTAATGTAGTGATAGCAAACTTTCCAAACTAAAATACCAAGAGTGGGCTCCGTGGATGGCAGGCAAGATTAACAACAGGTTTCTTGAGATCTGGCTTTATCTTTGTAGGTGGCCTTCCACCTTCAACAGTTCCCACACCTTCCACATATAACAAAGGTTCAGGATCAGTCATAAATCTACACAGTTCAATTGATATACCTACTGCTTAAACCAACCACACTCATAAAACTAGCATTCACAAAAGCATCTGCATACCAGTCTGCTGCTTTGATTTCTATCTTTAGCTGCTACAAACACACTCTACTAAATGACAGACAATAAAATACATTTAAGTCTATCCTGTACAGTAAGAATTGTAATAGCAGTGTCAATTCCAGCATATATATCTGCTAGTTACATTATGCAGCAGCCAGCATTTTCAGTCTGTTAATTTATGAGGAATGTTCCATTCACATTTCCATCCCTACATTTGTATGAATGGTGTTCACTGCTTTGTCATGATTTGTAGTCTATCTGTGCCAAAGTAGAATTACTACCACAACTAGAGAAGCAACTGAAATAATAAAGCTCAAAATCACAGGAAAAAAGAGCGAGGACCACAGAAAATAGTGGTGGCAGTTGCACACTGAAGAGGAATGCACTTGCAAAATGAAAGGTATGGGAGAAGATCTCTCCAAATGAAAACTTTCATGATTAAATTGTTCGAGTAAAAGTAACAAACGAGAGGAGGGTAACCCCTATTTATAAACAAAACAAAGCGAAACACCTACTTTTGGACCTTATTAATGTTGATTTTTGTGTTGCATCAGGAGGTATTCCCGTATGGCTAAATGGTTTTCAAGTTGGCCTAGAAGGATTAAGAAAAATTTAGTATTTAAAGTGACAAGTTGGCCCACGAAAGTCAAGTCGGTCCAGCCTATGAATGGGTGTGTCTCTTGGGTTATTTCACCTCATTCGACAAGTATAAATAGCGGGTGTGAAATCTCATTTTCTCCACCAAAAGCAACAGTAAGTTTCTTCTCTCTCTTCATCATTTCTCTTATCCCTCTTAGACAGCCAAACATGTAAAGCAGGAAGTCCGTGGGAAGGCCGCAGGAAGGCTGCAGGAGCAGCAAGAAGGTAACAGGAGCCACAAGAAGGCCGCTGGCTGTAGGTGAAACAAGGCTAAAGAAGGGCTAATGGGACTGGCCTCAAAGGACAGCAGGTTGGCCTAGTTTGACTGGTATTTTGACATGGATATTGGCACAGATTTCTAGACAACTGCTGATTTGTAAACCTTGCTGAAAAATAATTTATCCTAAAGAAAAGTTGTTGGGTTTTCTCCCAAGGTAAAATTATTGTCTCTATTGTGCATGGCTGTCTTTCTATAAGCTTTACTGTTTCTGCTGCATTTACTGTTGAGATTTTCATTTTCTGAAGTGTAATTATTTAATGATAGCAGTAGCATAAAACACTGGTTGAAAATCATTAGGAAAATCATATTCTACGGCACTTGCCTTAGAATTTCAACATGGGATCAAAGCTTTGTTGAAATAGCAGCCATTGAAGTTAGCCTAAGAGACACTATTCAACAGCTTGTTTGGATTATAGATCTCTTGTCAAAATGGTGCCAAGTCTTAGAGTAGAATACAGGTTGGATGGTGCTACTAACTTCAGATCTTGGAAGACTAGGATACTCCTTGTCTTGGAAGAAAATGAGATTCAGAATCATGTGAAGGAAGTTATTCTAGAGCCAAAGGGACCTGAGGAGAAAGCCAAGCATAAGAAAAACGATGCCAAAGCTAGGAGAATCATGATAGATTGTATAAAGAATCACTTGATTCCTCATGTTGCTGAGTTGAATGCCGCTAAAGAACTGTATGATGCCTTGGTGGGATTATATGAGAGCAACAACACTAGCAAGAAGTTAACCTTGAAAAATCATCTTCATAGTGTCATGATGACTAAATCAGATTATGTTGTCTCTTATCTTATGAGAGTCTCGCAATTGAGAGATGAGATTAGAGCTATTGGAGATAGTATTGATGATTCAGAACTTGTTACAGTAATTCTAAGTGGTTTTCCATCCTCATGGAAGCCCTTTGTTCAGGGAATTTGTGCACCAGAAAAGTTCCCAAGTTTGATAAGCTATAGACTGATTGTGTCCAAGACAATGCCAGATTGTTGTCCAAGAACAGCTTGCAGAGTCCACAGGATGAAGAAACTCAAGCCCTTGCAGATCATACAAGGAAAGGAAAAGGAAGAAGGAACTTTGGAAAGTTTGATAAGAAGAATATAGATAGAAGAACCACTGCAGTTATAGATCAGCAGAAGAGGAATATGTCAATAAACAAGTGCTTCAATTGCCATGATTTTGAACACTATGCATCCCAGTATCCTCATAGGAAAAGGAAGGGAAAGTAGCATGCATCAACAACCAATGTTAATGACGATGATGAGCATCAACCTCAAAAGAAGACAAAGGAATCTAAGCTTGATAAGATTGCAAATGGACTTCAGAAAGATTACTTCTTTTGACACATTAATGATTATTTTATGAAGACTAAGGATGAGGTCTTCAACAGGATCCAAAAATTCGGGGCTCAGGTAGAAATCTTGACAGGGAAGAAGATGGTTTTGAGGTTAGATAATGTTGGAGAGTATACTTCCAAGGACTTCAATGATTTTCTTATAGGAGGCAAGGATCAAGAAGGAGTTGTGTTACCGGATCCGTCAGTCCCAATGGCTAGATCCGAGGATCCCTATATCAGAGATGGGTTCGGATTCAGATCCGCCCAACCATTGTGTTGAAATTTGGTACCGGAGGACAGGTGGTTCCCTTAAGCTTTGATCTTTGGCCTAGGGAAAAGTGTCCAAAAGAATTTAATTTTTCTCCTAAAGTGACTTTATAATTTTATATAATTAAATCTAATTTAAAAGTGACTTTAAGTGATAAAGTTACTAAATCTAATTTTAAAGTAACTTTTATAAAGTAAATGAAAAATTAGAAAGGAAAAGTGACTTTGGAAATAAATGACTAAGTGGGTCTTTATTAAAGTGGAGTGAATTAAAAAAATAGAAAGTGAGATTTAAATGAGCATTTAATCTCAGCCATTGATCTAAATCTATTTCAGCCATTGGATTTAGAGATCACCCAAAAGTCACTTGGATCACCCAAAAGTCACTTGGAGTTATATTAAAGGAGGAAATGGAGGAAAAAGTCATTCATTCTTTCATGAGCAGATTGGGAGAAGGAGAGCAAGAGAGATTTCTGAGCAGGGAGGAGAACGAGACAGCAGCTTGGCACACATTCCAAGGCAGCAGTTGAGCAGATTTGTACAGCTGATTTAGCACATAGTGAAAGGCAGATTTTTGCACAAAAATCGAGGAGCAGTTTGCTGATTTTTCTGCACACAAAACGGAGGCCGTACAGCATTTATTGCTGTCCTGTTTGTTGTAATTTCCAGATTGCTGTGAGGCACGGGAAAGGAGATAAATTGTAAATTTGCTTGCTGATTTTTTGCTGAATAATTCTCACTGTAAAAAGGCAATTTTCAGAAATAAAGAAGAGCTCTCAAACTGGTTTTTCCCAAGAGTTGTAGGGGGTTTTTCCAGGGTCAAGTTGACCAAAAATATCAATGTTTTAATGTGTTTTAATGGCTGTTTTTGATTGCTGATTTTTAATTCTGCAATTTCCAGCGTTCTGAAAATTTTCCAGAATTTGTGTTTTCAGCAATATTTATTTTTTTCAGTCTGTTAAATGTATGGTTATGGGAATGGGCATTTAACTACATGGGAGAAATAAGGAGAAACTGAAAACCGGGGTGGGAAAACAGAAATTTCTACATGGTATCAGAGCTTGAGTGCTGAAGGGCAGTTTGGAACAGCAAAAGGAAAAATTACAGTTGCTGATTTTTCACTCAGAAAATTCCAGCAAGCTGATTTTTTCATAAACAGCAGTTTTATCTTTACTACAGCAATGCTATTTTTTCAGTTTTAGGACAGCAGGATGTCATTGGGATTGAGGGTGGAGGATAGGCTGGATGGGCATATAAATTACAGCGTTTGGAAGGAGAGAATGCAGAGTATCTTTGAGGAGGCAGAAGTCTGGGATATCATGGTGCATACCGCACAGAACCCTGTTGTTGTGCCCACTTATGTTACTCAGTTGGCTGAGTATAAAAAGAAGAACAATAAGGGTAAGAGGCTGATTCTAGACGGAATCAAAGACCATTGCATTCCTCATGTGAGAGGAAAGAGCAATGCCCATGAAATGTGGACAGCATTGTCCAATCTCTACCAGAGTACTAATGAGAACCGGAAGATGGTCCTGAAGGAGACGCTGAAGAACATTAAGATGGGTAATGATAGTGCAGCTGGATATCTCACAAAGATTACTAATGTGAGAGATGAGTTCGCAGCGATTGGAGAGGCCATTCCACCCACTGAGTTGGTGCGGATTGCAGTGAATGGCCTCCCCCGTTCATGGTTGAACTTTGCTGATGGGGTTTGTGCACGTGAGACCCTTCCCACATGGGAGAGGTTTTGGGATGATTGCATTCAGACAGAGATCAGGAAAGGTCAACTTGGGGCAGCCAAGCCAGTTGAGCAGGATGAGGATGTAGCACTAGTGGCAGGAGGCAAGAAAGGCAAAGGGAAGAAGCAGGCTTCCACAAGCGGTGGTGGAGGCAAAGGCAAAGGTAAAGGTAAACAGAGTAACTCACAGAAGGACTATTCCAAGGTGAAGTGTTGGAATTGTCAAAAGATGGGACACTATGCAGTTGTGTGTCCGGAGAAGAAGAAGAAGAAGGGGAAGAACCAGGACGTGGCAGCTTCAGCAGAGATTGAGGACTTTGCTGGTCGTTTTGACCAAGAGTTTGCATTCACTACGTGTGAGTCCTCTAGTGCAGGATCACCTGCTACACAGGTTCAGAGGGAGCATGCTTTTCCCTCGATTAGCGGAGCATCTTCAGGTATCTGGTATGTGGACAGTGGGGCTTCACGTCATATGACAGGAGTCCGTGAGTACTTCTCAGAGCTTTCAGAGAGTGGCACTGATATTGAGGTAGTACTCGGTGATGACAGAGTTGTTAGAGCAGTCAGGGTGGGGACAATGACATTTCAGAGGGAGTCCAAACCTCCCTTGAAGGTGTCAGAGGTTCTTTATGTGCCAGGGATGACGAAGAACCTCATATCCGTCTCAGCTTTGGAGGACAGAGGATATGAGGTACTGTTCAGGGGAGGACAGGTGTTGATGTATCCCAGGGGCACTCCAGCTGATTCAGCTAGAGTGATGGGTGTACGCCATGCAAAGGTTTACAAGTTTGCATTCCAACCCCTTTTGGCATTGAGCAGTAGTACCGACAGCAGAGCTAGTAGTTCTGAGCTGTGTGAGATTTGGCACCGCAGGATGGGACATATGTATCATGGAGCCTTGAGGACATTGCGGGAGATCACTACAGGTGTGTCAGATTTCAGTACTGATCACTTTGATACTTGCAGAGGTTGTGCGATGGGCAAGTTTGCCAAATCCCCTTTTCCCAGCAGTGACAGCAGAGCGACGGGGATACTTGATTTGATTCATTCCGATGTGAGCGGTCAGATGTCTCATGTTTCCTTGAGTGGATATGAGTACTATGTTTTATTCATTGATGATCACTCCAGGAGGACCTGGATTTATTTTTTGAAGACCAAGAGTGAGGTCTTCAAGCGGTTTCAGGAGTTCAGAGCTCTTGTGGAGACTCAGACAGGTCGAAAGATCAAGTCCTTGAGGTCGGACAATGGAGGAGAGTACACCCTTGGAGAGTTTGTTGACTATTGTGCGGAGGCAGGCATTAGGAGGGAGTTCACTATTCCTTACAACCCCCAGCAGAACGGGGTTGCAGAGAGGAAGAACAGATCCATCATAGGGGTTGCCAAAGCCATGTTACATGATCAGGGGTTGCCATTGTTCTTGTGGGCAGAGGCCTGCAACACAGTTGTTTACTTGCAGAACAGGAGTCCGCATCGTGCCTTGGGGCACATGACTCCGGAGGAGGCTTTTTCTGGGAAGAAGCCCGATATTGGTCATCTTCGTATCTTTGGATGCATTACATACTCCTATATACCCAAGGAGAAGAGGATCAAACTAGAGCCCACCGCAGAGAAGGGTATCTTTGTGGGCTACAGTGAGACCTCAAAGGCCTTTCGGATTTACATCTCTGCACAGAGGAGAGTTGTTGTCAGACGGGATGTGAAGTTCGAGGAGGACAGGGCCTTTAGGAGGTCACGGGAGTTAGAGTATCTGGATCAGCCAGACCCTCAGCAGCAGTTGAGTCAGTCGCAGGGATCAAGTGGGCAGGAGGTACATCTATGAGGATGTCAGGTCCGTCAGTGAGCAGTGGCTCATCGAGCCAGAGGGGTGGTGCTCCGGGCAGCATGCAGAGCAGTTCACAAAGCAGTTCACTAGGGAGTCCACTGATGGACAGTTCACACGGTACCTCAGCTTCTACAGGTTCAGGTGCAGGCAGGAAGACAGCAGACAGACAGTCAGGAGTTCAGGCTACTGATGATGATGAGGAGGAGGAGTTTCATTCTCCGGTGGGAGAAGTGCGCTCAGGGAAGAGGAAGCCCAAGTGGCTTCAGGACACCTTGAGAGATGCCACATCTGTTGCTGAGCCGAAGAGGCCAGTCAGAGGGAGTAGACCACCTGAGAGGTTTTGTAGTTATATGGCGATGGTTACCAGCATCCTTGACTCTGAGCCTTCTAGCTATGAGGAGGCAGCTAGCCAGCAGGTCTGGAGAGAGGCCATGCAGGAGGAGTATTCTTCTATCATGAAGAATGATGTTTGGGAGGTGGTGCCGAGGCCTGAGGGCAAATCCGTGGTTACTTCCAGATGGCTTTACAAGGTAAAGCATGCTGCAGATGGCAGCATTGAGAAATTCAAAGCGAGGTTTGTGGCTAGAGGGTTCTCCCAGGTAGAGGGAGTTGATTATGAGGAGACCTTCGCTCCCGTGGCTCGATATACTTCGATCCGCTCCATTATATCGATAGCAGCAGAGATGGGTTGGAAGATCCACCAGATGGATGTGAAGACCGCATTTCTCAATGGCTTCATACAGGAGGAGGTGTACATTGAACAGCCACAGGGCTTTGAGGTACATGGGAAGGAGTCCCATGTGTGCAGATTGAAGAAGGCCCTTTATGGCCTGAAGCAAGCTCCCAGAGCTTGGTACTCCAGGATAGATGCATACTTGCAGGGGATGGGTTTCACAAAGAGTGAGGCAGATCCGAACCTTTACTTTATTGTGATTGGTGAGGAGCCTCTCATTCTGGTGCTGTATGTGGATGACTTGATCATTACAGGTGCAGAGAGACTCATAGAGCACTGCAAGAGAGATCTTGCGGCGGAGTTTGAGATGAAGGACATCGGCTTGATGCATTACTTGTTGGGTTTGGAGGTGTGGCAGGAGGAGGGGCATTTCTTCCTGGGGCAGGGGAAGTATATTGTGGACATCCTTAGCATATTCCACATGGAGGATTGTAGACCCATGTCGACACCGATGATCACCAACTGGAAGAAGCTTCATGCTTCGGATTCCGAGTTGGTGGATCCCACATTGTACAGGCAGCTGATTGGTTCCTTGATGTATTTGGTCAACACTAGACCAGATATATGTTTTGCAGTCAACACGATGAGTCAGTTTATGTGTGAGCCTAGGAAGGTTCACTGGGTGGCTGCAAAACACATTTTGCGGTACTTGCAGGGGACAGTGGATTATGGTCTAAACTACAGGCAGGGAGATGGAGTGAGATTGGCAGGATACACTGATTCTGATTGGGCAGGTTGTGCTTCTGATAGGAAGAGCACTTCAGGGCGCTGTTTTGGGTTGGGTTCAGCAGTAGTGTCATGGTTCAGCTGGAAGCAGCAGTCAGTAGCATTGAGTTCAGCGGAAGCAGAGTATATGGCAGCCAGTCTAGCTAGTTGTGAGGCTATCTGGCTTCGCAAGATGTTGTTTGGCTTATTTGGTCAGCCGTTGAGACCTTCAGTGATTTACTGTGATAATCAGAGTTGCATTAAACTCACAGAGAATCCAGTAGTTCATGACAGGTCAAAGCATATCGGGATCAGATATCATTTCATCAGAGACTATGTTCAGAAGGGAGTTGTGAAGCTTGAGTATATTTCCACTGATGAGCAGGTTGCAGATATCCTTACCAAAGCCTTACCACGGGGCAAGCATGTCTACTTCAGAGACAAGATGGGTGTGGTGAGGAACACCTTCCTCGGTAAGAAGGAGTGTTGAAATTTGGTACCGGAGGACAGGTAGTTCCCTTAAGCTTTGATCTTTGGCCTAGGGAAAAGTGTTCAAAAGAATTTAATTTTTCTCCTAAAGTGACTTTATAATTTTATAAAGTTAAATCTAATTTAAAGGTGACTTTAAGCGATAAAGTTACTAAGTCTAATTTTAAAGTAACTTTTATAAAGTAAATGAAATATTAGAAAGGAAAAGTGACTTTGGAAATAAATGACTAAGTGGGTCTTTATTAAAGTGGGGTGAATTAAAAAAATAGAAAGTGAGATTTAAATGAGCATTTAATCTCAGCCATTGATCTAAATCTATTTCAGCCATTGGATTTAGAGATCACCGAAAAGTCACTTGGATCACCCAAAAGTCACTTGGAGTTATATTAAAGGAGGAAAAGGTCATTCATACTTTCATGAGCAGATTGGGAGAAGGAGAGCAAGAGAGATTTCTGAGCAGGGAGGAGAAGGAGACAGCAGCTTGGCACACGTTCCAAGGCAGCAGTTGAGCAGATTTGTACAGCTGATTCAGCACATAGTGAAAGGCAGATTTTTGCACAAAAATCGAGGAGCAATTTGCTGATTTTTCTGCACACAAAACGGAGGCCGTACAGCATTTATTGCTGTCATGTTTGTTGTAATTTCCAGATTGCTGTGAGGCACGGGAAAGGAGATAAGTTGTAAATTTGCTTGCTGATTTTTTGCTGAATAATTCTCACTGTAAAAAGGCAATTTTCAGAAATAAAGAAGAGCTCTCAAACTGGTTTTCCCCAAGAGTTGTAGGGGGTTTTTCCAGGGTCAAGTTGACCAAAAATATCAGTGTTTTAATGTGTTTTAATGGCTGTTTTTGATTGCTGATTTTTAATTCTGCAATTTCCAGCATTCTGAAAATTTTCCAGAATTTGTGTTTTCAGCAATATTTATTTTTTTCAGTCTATTAAATGTATGGTTATAGGAATGGGCATTTAACTACATGGGAGAAATAAGGAGAAACTATAAACCGGGGTGGGAAAACATAAATTTCTACACATTGTCTATGTGTAAAACTCTTCGACGTCAACACAAAATTCCAAATTACATGTCATCGCAAAATTTCAGCATGAAAAATCAGCGGACGAATAACGCTATAATGGAAAATTCAGCGACACTAATAATTAATGAGTTCGCTGCTAGCTTTCATTAATTTTTCCTTGGTTGACCATAAGCTATGGATGTTTGGATATTCTCTATAAAGCTATGTTGCATGAGTTTCTAGAACATGGGAACTTGGGTACGGGTGTCGGGAACGGTTAGAAGTTTCCCCAAAATTTACAGGAAACGGCTAATCGGGAGCGGTAATATTATATAATAAAAAAAATTAAAAAGATAAAAATTAAAATTATTTTTTAATTATATAATTTATATAATAATCAAAATTAATATTGAATCAAATATTCAAATATTAAAATCAATTTAAATATATAAATAATAAATATATAATCTTTCTGATATATAAATATATTCTTTGGGTGTCTCTCTCCCTTTTATATACATAAAATATTAAAATGTCAAGTTCATTACGACACATGACGAGTCTTTGAAACAATCTGGCTTACAAATACAAAGGAACACTTTTACATATGTTTCTCTAGTTATTCTTAAGAGAAAAAGTAAAGAAACTCTAATGTTTAAGCATTGATTCCAATTTCGCACATTCAATATGCACACACAATTTTTTGCGATATATATACATAAACAACAAAAGAAATACTCATCAGCATGACATCCTAGAAATAGCCCTTACATCGAGGTGCCAAACACTTCCTTAACCCATCAGGAGATTGCTCCAATTTCTCAATTAAGGATATCGATGTAAAGGATGTCTTCGGCCTTTCTTCCTGCAAAGGTTTCAACTTAGGCTCATGTTTTGTGGGCAGTTTAGCATATTTCTCTACAGGCTTTGTATTCCCCAACCCCAAGGAACATCGGAACTTCAAAAAAAAACAGTCTTCAAAGCTCTCGGAACTTTCCCAAGCTCCCATTGGAGCTCCCGCTGAAAAGGGAACATTCCCATACAGTCCCAAAGCTCCCGGGAGCACGAGAACCATTGGAACGGGTTTCCCAACTCTTGGGAGTGGTTCCCGTGTAACAGAGCTATAGAGTTAGTTCGTTCTATAAAGTAACTTTAATGCTCATTTAATTTAAATATAATAATAGTTATTAATGTTTGAATATTATGATACATTAATTTTTAATTTTTATATTTAGAATTTTAAATAGAAGTTATATATTTTTTATTTTATATAAATTTAGTTAATGTTTAATTAATATTTATCAATAATATATTAATTCTGATATTATTCATTTCATAAATATTTTTAGATATAAAAACTATATATTTAAAAATTAATATATGTTTTTATTTTACTTTTAAATAAATTTATTTTTTTTAAATTATATTGTTTGTACTTGCCATATCCGGATCCTGACTTTTCAAAACATTGGCAGATCCGTATCCGAATCCAAACCTGAATCCAGATCCAGATCCAAATCTGTATTCGGATCCGAATCTTTGTAACTTAGAGAGGGAGTTGACAGTTCCCTACAACCCTCAGCAATTTCTTCCTTGATCAAGAGATAAGTACTTGCAACCATATTTTTTCTCCTTTGATTTTTTTGTCATCCTTTTGTTCTTTTATTTTGTGTGCTTTGGATATCAAAAAATTATAGCTTGGTTATGATTTTTCATTTTTCCATGGCCTCCCAAATAGGGTTTGCGGAAAGGAAGAAAAAGTCCACTATGGAGGCTGGCAAGATGATGGTAGCATCAAGAAGTTCAAAGTGAGGTTTGTGCCAAGAGGGTTCTCCCAAGAAGGTGGAGTGGACTATGAGGATACTTTCGGCTCCAATCGCCAGATGGTTAGATTCTTTTATGGCCTAAGGGTTTGAGCATAGAGTGATTGGGGTTCGAGAGGGAGGATTGTACAAATTGTTAGGACGTCAAAGACCATGCCAGATAATTGAAAAAGCTTCCAGTTCAAAGGGAGTAGATAGTCAAGCAAAGTGGAAGGGGTAACCTTCCAATAGAATGTCATGGGTTGAGATTGTCAGACTAGATCCTTAGAGACGGGAGGCCTCTAGGAGCAATTTGCCTTCTATGAGGGAACCATGCCAAACGTTTGGGTATGCTTTAGTGACAGAGGGAGCGGCAGTAACAAGAGGATTTGCTTCTGTGACAAAGAGAGGAGCCAGGAATAGCACAAGAGGATCTGCTTCAATGTCAGATGGAGCACACAATCAGGCTGACCTGAAAGCAGTTGTGGTGATGGATCCAATTAAGGAAGATAGCTAATTTATGGTTGGGCCAAGGCATGCGACAAAGCATGTGTTGAGGTACCTGTATAGTACAATTGGATATGGTCTGATACATGGTGCATAAGGGAGCAGAGAAGCTCTGGTACATATCCTTAGACGAGCAGATTGCAAACATTTTCACCAAGTCTCTATCTAGAGCGAAGTTTGTATACTTTAGGGACAAGCTTGGTGTGATGCAGAATGTCTCCCTCATTGAGAGGGAGTGTTGATGTTTTTGCAACTTGCAGAATAGGACAGACATTCTCCCATGGGGCCATGCTAATTTGACTAGGGGAGAATGACATATTCACCCATAGGGCCTCATGTTGATTTGACTAGTGGGGGTAATGATACATTCATCCATGGATCCATGATACAACCATGTTGATTGGGTGAATAACCCAAGGCAATTATAGCATAGGGAAGACATTCTTCCATTAGAGCCATGCTGATTTGGCATTTGTAGGGTCATGCTATTTTGACCAAGGAAGAATGATGCATTCACCTAAGAAGCCATACTGATTTGGCCAGGGGTGAATGGCCCAGGGGCAAATCTTCTCCTGAGAAGCCATGCTGATTTGGCTGGGTCATGCTGACTTCACAAGGGGAGATGGATACATTTACCTGAGAAGCCATGCTACTTTGGCTAGGTCATATTGATTTGACTAGGGGAGATGAATACATTTACCTAAAAAGCCATGCTGATTTGGCCAGGGGTAAATGGCATGTGTTACTCATATTGTTTGCTCCGGGATGGTATGATCTATATCAATAGGCGTGCATGTGAGGAGGCACTACATCAACATGGAAAGCTCATGAACTTTCCTGGTGGAGGAGAAATTTCAACTAAGGGGAAATATGTTTTCAACTAAGGAGAATACTTCCCACGCTAAGAGGGAGTGTTGATTTTTGTGTAGCATCGGGAGGTATTCCCATATGGCTAAATGATTTTCAAGTTGGCCTAAAAGAATTATAAAAAATTGAATATTTGAAGTGACAACTTGACCCAAGAAAGTCAAGTCGACCCAGCCTATGAAACGGTGTGTCCCTTGGATTATTTCACGTCATTTGACAAGTATAAATAGAGGTTGTGATGTCTCATTTTCTCCACCAAAAGCAAGAGAAAGTTTCTTCTCTCTCTTCATCAAATCTTTTATCCCTCTTGGGCAGTAACATGTGTGGAGCAGGAAGTTCGAAAGAGCAGCAAGAAGTCCATAGGAGTTAAAGGAAATCCACGGGAGCAGCAGGAAGGCTGCAGGAGCCACAAGGCCATTGGTTGTAGGTGAAACAGGGCTAAAGAAAGGCTAAGGGGGTTGACCACAAAGGACAAGTTGGCCAAGTTTGACCAGTATTTTGACTCGGATAATGGCACAAATTTCTAGACAAATTGTTGATTTGTAAACCTTGTTTAAGAATAATTTCTCCTAAAAAATGTTGTTGGGTTTTCTACCAAGGTTGGGTTTCCCAGAGTAAAATTATTGTCCCTATTGTGCATGGTTGTCTTTCTATGATCTTTATTATTTTTGTTGCATTTACTATTGAGATTTTCTAAAGTGTAATTATTCAATGATAGTAATGACATAAAATATTGGTTGAAAATCATTAGGAAGTAATTACCTGGCAAAAAATTATTATCTATTGCACTTGCCTTAGAATTTCAACAATTAAATCAAAGTGGCATTTCACAATCATTTAAATATAATACTTATAGACAAGAATATTATTACAAAAGAATGAACTTGAATACAAAATAGCTCATTTTCAAAGAGTTTACTTACATAATAAAGATACTTTTGGGTAAACGACATGATTCCCTTCAGTGTCTAAAGACTGTATTAAATTGTTCACTTGAATTACATCATTGCTCTCACATAATAATTCTTAATGGCTGCTTCCAAATATAAAAGCACCAGGTGTCATTGTAGAGGCAAGCCACTATTTAAGATTGAGGAAAGTTGATAGATTAAAGATGATTGCTTCAATTATACATGTCAACAGTGTTTCTACCACAAACTGAGGCAAGTCAATTATACATGTCAGCTAGTCTATCTTTACTGCTTCACTCAAGTCAATTGTTTACTTTCCTATCAAAACTATCCTGGCATTAAACAACAAATAATCTATATGTCTTGTTACCACTTAATTTAGCAGGGGTCTAGGAGGGGTTCCAAAGGGACTACTACTAGATCAAGTGGCAACAATGGTACAAGGACCCACTGTCACCTTAGTCAATGTCCCATATTATTTACTAACTTTCACGGGTGGGAGGAGTCCCAGTATAGGGAAATCACTAGAATGATGAGGTCAATAATGATGCACAATGTGATTTCCAATGCCCGTTCAAAGGCGAAGCTCAGATAATAGGTTGTTTGTTTTAGAAGTAAAAGAAGGGCTCTCCAAGAAAGGCTTGAGGGAAGGACGACCTCAGGTTTAGGAATATTCAAAAATGATGAATGCCTAAGATCAATACTTCCAAAATCCCTCACTCCTGATTCATGTGTTTATACTAGGGTTCAAAGTGAGGCAAGGATGGCTTTCAATGAAAAGATTCAATTAAAATGTGAGCTTTGGGAGAAGCTAGGGTGACTTTCCACAAAAAACCCCCTGAGAGAAATATTATAAGAGACTAAGGGTTGAGAGATATACCGTGTTAAAGGTTCATCCAATGATCACCTATAGTTAAGAGAAAAGGTTTTGAATGATGAAATGCAAAGTGCAACCCTTCAAGAAATCCCCAAGTCAAAGGAGCTTCAAGAGTTCCCTCTTGGTGTGATAGCTAGGGCATCAATTTATTTGAAATTCAACCATCAGAATTCGTTCAAAACTGGAGGATGCCTAGAGGAGACATAAATGAAAAAACTTGTCTAGACGGAATCCTAAAATTCCTCCTTCCTAATATTTCGCACCAAGCCCTAGAAAATCTCCTTATCCTTAGGGGGCAAAGAAAAGAGGAAGAAAAGAGGTGAAAGAATGATATTTCATTAAGTTAATGTGATCACCAAGGATCTAGGACCAATGCCTAGTCTATTGGGAGAATGGAGTCAAGAATAAGATTGATTTAGGGTTTTTTTTCTATCAAGGAGCCTAATTGTAGCTTCACATGCCCTAATGAAGCAGTTACCCAACTACAAGAAGTATTTATACTTCGACTTGTCAAATAATGGAGTTTTAGGGTTAGTTTTTCAAAGAGAACCCCTAGGAACATTCGTTTTTTCTTGCCCAATGAATAACGCATGCAATAGATCAAAACTACCAAAGTGATTCAAGAATTTTGCATAATTTAGAGCACAAGCAGCATCATGATGCAATATTCCATACGTTAAACATATAGTGAAAATTCCTCAAAAAAGAGAAACTTACATGGCAGAAAAAGTAGATCCATCCATCACATTTGCAAGAGAGAAACTCCAAAATAGAATAACAATAACCCAAACATCAAAATGCATTAAAGAATCTCCAATTCGTCCCTCAATCGCTGTAGTGAAATTCTAGAAGAAACAATGATCCAAATCCAAGTGATGATGTGTTACAAATGAGGCCTCACTTGTACTTATATGAGCCTCTAATAGTTCAATGGATCTAATTAGCCTAACAAACCCCTAAAAGTGTCTCTAATTTGCAAAATAACATCCTAATTGGTGACAAGCCCACCAAATAGCTTCATAACATGAAAAATAAGCCTCTCAAGAGGGCCAAAATGATAATACAATAGCTAGGAGGGTCGTTGGAAGGCCTAGTGAAGTCCAACATGTGCCAAAATGGATGGAAGGGCTCCAAAAATAGTGATCAAGGGGGTGGCCCCTTGATCTCCAAGCAAATGACCTGTGGTGCTCCCAACTAGCTGTGAGGGCACTAAAACATCCTCATGGGTCTCCAAGTGGATCGAACAAGCATGTATCCCATCTGTAAGGGCTAGAACAATGATGCAAGTCCTCCCTTTGTCTCGCATGGTGAGACAAATCCTTAATTGGGCCCTGGATCAGCTACCAAGTTTGAGGTGCAAGATTGGAGCTAGCTGGACAAAGTCGTCTTGGTGCATCATCGTCGTCAAATAGATGGAACACAAGCAAGCAATAAGTGGAACTAAAAGACCCCATTAAGTGGAAATCTGCTCTCTGTTATGATGGAGGCCCATGGCTCTCAACGCTCACCCTACAAATACCCATATGACCCTCTGGAGGGCTTGGACCCCGTATAGGGAGACCAAACCCAAGATGAAGACCCACCTTCAATCATGTATAAGATCTAATGTATCCCCTCACCTTCCAGTACAACCAAACATTAATGCAATTGAGTAAACGGCTTACAAATCATGGATCCAAGCGGACACTTCATAGTGGCATACCCTCCCACAGTGGACTTTAGAACGTACAAGTGTCTCCAAGTTCAAGAAGAAAGTTAACCAAGGACCATATTAGGTGGTTTCAGCCTCCAAGGGGGTGACATGTCCATGGTACATCCATCAAATGGCAGGCAGGATGTGATATAATGATGGAATGGACTGGGGCATCAAGGGAAGGTTCCAAGCCACATGTCACAGTACAAGGGTAGCTATAATAAGGGAAGCCCACAATTGGGTGTATGAATGTAGGAGGGAGCAAACAGGGCACATGAGTTACCCCGACCTTTGTTTTTCCACCCTTTTTCATATGCCTTTTGCCTTTTATTGATTTTTCTTTTATAACTACTAGGGGCTCTAGGGGATGAGAGCATGATGTGTAAGATATAGTAGTAGATACCCCCTTAAGGTGGGGTAGTTCATCGCCCACTAGGGGTTGGAAATGTTGAGAAATTTAGGGGGCAACAAGTGTAGGTGATTTCTCTTACTTTGATAATTGCATGTCATGTATTTTTACTTCACTTGATTAACTTCTTCTTTTCTTACTATTATTAGTTTTCTTTATCATCAAACAGCTATCAAATCATAAAGAACAATGAGACAATAGGACACAAGATATAGGCAATCAATCAGGGCCAAAACCTCTCCAATTGAGAGGAAAACCCACCAGAATCCTTCTCTTCTTATAGAACATCAATTGACGAATTACAAGACCTATGACCCTTGACCAAGACCCTCCAAGACCAAGTCATTGTAGGAATTTACAGGGTAAGTTCCTCAGAAAGAATACCAAAAGGACACCGCTCACAACCAGATCACAGATCAATACACCAGTATTTTTGACGTGGTTAAAACCCTCAAAGAGGGAAACAGTCCACGGCCTGTCCCAACGTGGGTACTACAGGCAATTTATTAATCAAAGAATGAAAATTTACATAAGCTTCTCTCATGCACGGATTACCCGAACAATGACCCTCCATGCGCTTTAAATAGAACTCATGGACCAATCGGGTGTCAAGCCACGGATCAAGTGTCGGTAATACCGAGGTGAGAGTGAACCGTCGGATCACTACATATCGTGACCGTCGGATTGTAAGTTACAAAATGTACAACGGTAAAGAAAGACACTTTACCTAACTCTATACCTAACTCTATACTAGACCAAGTTGAACTTAACTATATCCTATGTGTCGGAATATCCTAACATCCCCCCTTAAGAACAACTTGGGATAGGATTGAAGGATTTACAAATATGACACAATAGGAGAAGGAAGGAGGCACTAGAGCCTATCCCCCCTTAGTGACAACTTCCTGAACTCCAAGCATATATCGAAGTTTAGTGAACTTCGCCTCTGTGAGAGCCTTTGTGAAGATGTCTGCAACCTGATCATCTGTTGAACAATATTGCACTTCAAGAACATGGTCATGAATGAGCTTTCTGATGAAGTGCATGTGTAGTTCAATGTGTTTGCTGCGCTGATGCTGGACTGGATCTTTGCATAGCTGAATGGCACTTTGATTATCACACCAAAGTGTGGTTGGATGCTGCTGCTCAAAGCCAAACTCTGATAGGATCTGACGAAGCCACAAGGCTTCCTTACTAGCTTCCACGGCACCACGATACTCTGCTTCTGCTGACGAAAGAGAAATGGCAGCCTGTTTCTTGCAAGCCCATGTAATAGGTCCTGAACCAAGAGTGAAGACATAACCGGCAGTAGACTTCCGATCATCAGGGTCACCAGCCCAATCAGAATCAGTGAAACCAACTAATAGAGGAGCTGCTTTGGCACTGTAATGAATCCCAAACTGTACTGTACCTCGAACATAACGAAGTATTCTTTTAGCTGCTTTCCAATGACTTTCACGGGGGTTTTGCATAAAACGAGCAACAAGGCCAACAGCAAAGGAAAGATCAGGACGAGTATGGGTTAAATACAAGAGTTTTCCTACAAGTTGACGGTATAAGGTAGCATCAACTTCAGGAGAAGTACAAGAGACTGAAAGTTTGACTCCAGACTGAAAGGGAGAAGGGGCTGGCTTACAGTCTTCCATGTGAAAATGACGAAGAATATCACAAGCATACTTGGACTGGGAAAGGAAAATACCCTCCTTGGATTGCAAGACTTGAAGACCGAGAAAATAGTGTAAGTGTCCTAAGTCTGTCATTTCAAATTTCTTTTTAAGGCTGGACTTCACATGGTTTATAAGGTTGGGATCACTACCAGTAAGAATAAGATCATCAACATAAAGAACAAGGATGATAAGAGAGTTGCCCACTTTCTTGGTGTAGACAGTATTGTCAGAATGACACCTAGAAAAGCCAGATTCTAAAAGAAAGCTATCCATTTTGGCATACCAAGCCCGAGGAGCTTGCTTGAGGCCATAAAGGGATTTCTTAAGTCGACAAACAAGGCTGGAGTCTGTTTGTATGAAGCCAATGGGTTGTTCCATATAGATTTCTTCCTGCAAGTCCCCATGCAAGAAGGCAGATTTAACATCCATCTGATGGACTTCCCATTTTAAAGAGGCAGCAAGGGAAAGAACAAGGCGGATAGAGTTCATTTTGGCAACAGGGGAGAAGGTTTCAGTGTAGTCAATGCCTTCAACCTGTGAAAAGCCCTTAGCAACGAGACGAGCTTTATGTTTATCAACTTTCCCATCTGGTCCATACTTGGTTCTGTAAACCCATTTACATCTAACAAGTTTGCGTCCCTTTGGTAGAGGAACAAGATCCCATGTATCATTTGTCATCAATGAATGATATTCTTCATTCATAGCTGCTTCCCAATGTGGATGGCCTGAAGCTTCTGCAAAAGTGTCAGGATCATGATTTACTGGAGCTTGAGCCAGTAAAGAAAAGGCTCTTTCAAACTGAGAACGTGTACGTCGCTGATCTGTAGGATCACCGGCAAGATCACCTGCTGCATCCCGAGTAGCACGGACCCATCTTGGAAGTTGAGGATCCTGAGAAGGTGGGGGAGGATTATCATCCTCGCTTTCATCATCTGAAGAAGAAATGTTTTCAAAAGTAGAAGAGATAGGAAGAGGTGGCACATCCGCCGGACTAGGCTCGCAGGCCGATTTATTTTCATCAAATTTTACATCTCTTCTAATGATAACATTTTTGGACTTAAATGGAATAAGTCTATAACCTTTTACATCTTCAGAATATCCAACAAAAGTACATTTCTCACTCTTAGGTTCTAAAGCTTTATGCTTTTCATCTGGAATATGGGCCCATGCTTCACTTCCAAACACACGAAAGTGACTTACATCTGGTTTAATGGAACTCCAAGCTTCTTCTGGAGTGATATTCTCTAGAACCTTAGTAGGAGTGCGATTGATTATATAATTTGCACAATTAATTGCTTCGGCCCAAAAACTAAGACTGAGTCCTTTAGATTGCAGCATACAATTAGCCATTTCCTTTAAGGTGCGATTTTTCCTTTCAGCTACACCATTTTGTTGTGGAGTGTATGGAACAGTATGTTGCATTTGAATTCCATTTTCGGTGCAAAAGTTGATGAATGTGTTTTTAACATATTCTCCACCATTATCAGTTCTTAGCTTAAGAATTTGATGTCCAGATTGTTTTTCAACAAAGGCTTTGAAGGCCAAAAATGTGTTAAATACTTCGCTCTTGAGTTTTAAGAAGTATACCCAAGTGCGTCTGGAGAAATCATCAATGAAAGTTAAGAAGTACTTGCAGCCAGAGAATGAAGCAACAGGAAGAGGACCACATAAATCACTGTGCACAAGCTGTAAAGGGGCTGAGGCGTGCCAAGAGGCACGTTTGTCAAAACTGTCCCGATGATGTTTTCCGAGTACACATCCGGAACAAACACCATCTCTGCAAGATACCATAGGAAGACCTGTCACCATATTTTCTTTACATAGATGCTGAAGGGAGCGATAGTTTAAGTGACCAAATCGCTCATGCCAAAGTTTGCTCACTTCATCATTATGAGCAACAAATACTGAGGGAAGATTGGATGACCCAAAGTTGTGAAACTTATACAACCTTGTGGAATCATCAGCAAGACCAGTAGCTAGAATCTGTTTAGGATCTTTTAGATCCTTGATTACAACATCATGAGGTGAAAATTCAACAATTTTACCTTCACCTGAATGAGTTATCTGATAGACAGATAGAAGGTTGCAGGATAAGGTTGGAACACATAATACATCATTAAACTGACCATTGTCTAGATGAACAGTTCCAGTCCCTACAACATTAAGAGATCTATCATCACCAACATATATATTTTTGGTGTTACAATCATTTAAAGAAGAAAACATGGCTTGGTTTTTGGCCATGTGATAAGAGGCTCCAGAATCAATGAGCCACTCATGAGAATGAGAAGAAGAAGAAGATACATTTAATGCATAACCAGACTGAGATGATTGACAATGACATGCAGAAAGTGCCATTCCGGAAGTTGAAGTTGAAGTAGGCTCCACATGGATGTTATGTTTCTTCATTGCGGCTTCCAAGGCTTCCATCTTCTTAAAGCATTTAGATTCTAAGTGGCCATCTCGATTACAAAAGTTACAATGTCTATCAGTCTTCTTCCATTTTTTTTTATTGGTCTTATCATTTTGCTGAAATGATCTTTCATTTTGAGGCTGAGTTGGTTTAGGACCATTCTTTTGAGGATATGACTTCTTAGGATTCTTTGAATTTGGTTGCTGCTGGGCGGCTAACGCTTTCGTGGAAGAGTTTCCAAGATTAAGAAGACCAAGGTGTAAGAGTTTTTCTTGTTCTCTTATTAAGGAATCACAAAAGGAGTCAAAGGAAGGGGCCTTGTAGTCTTTTCCTTGACAAATGAAAGCTTCTCTTGTAGAATGGAAAGTGGAAACAAATACAGAGTAGGCTGGTCCCAACTTAGTAAGGATGGAATAAATAAGGTTACCATCTTCTTTCTTAACTTTAACACCTTCCAAGAGATATCTAAGGGTCTTGAATTTGGACAAGAAATCTTCAATGCAAGAAAAATTATTAGGATCCAAAGTAAGCAACTCATTTTCAAGTTGATGGGCTCTAATTTCATTTTTAATCCCAAAAACTTTAGCGAGTTTTTCTAATGCTTCATGAGGAGTCTCAAGTTCTGCAATGTGGAATCTAAGATCAGGAGAAATAGACATCCCTATCAAACCACGTGCTTGATCTTGTCTATTTTCCCATTTTGCAGCCTTGTCTTCATCTTTTGGTTTCTTCTCTTGGTCTGTGGCTATTCTGAAGAGACCTTTACTTCTAAGTAAATCTTCCATGTAGGCTACCCATTGGAAGTAGTTAGTGCTGTCAAGAATGACTTGGCATGGACTTTCCATTTTTTTTTAAAAACTGAAGCTGAAGATGCTGAAAGTAAGTGTTCCAATGGATAGATCTCGAAAAAATAGGCGGTTTTAAAAAAAACGGCTCTGAAAAAGGCTTCCGGATGAAGAAGTTATGGCTTTTTGAAAAAAAATTGTTGACGTTGCCGGCAAAGTGCGCGAATGTGCGGGAATGAAAAAATCCGCCCCCACAAAATGGAGACTTGAACCCAAGACCTCTACTCTCTTAAAATAGCTTTGAACCAATTGATCTATACAAAAAATTTGAGAGAGAGAGAGAGAGAGGGGGGGGGGGGGGCCTTGGTTTGCGTGCTTGCCTTGAGAAAGCTCTTTTTCCCTACAAAACACAAAACACAAAACCCAACACGAATATGCAAAGAAAAACGAACCTTGCGGCTCGAAGTTAGCTTTAGCCAAAAAACTAGAAATTTAAAAAAAAAAATCTCAAAGTTAGCTTTAGCCGAAAAACTAAATATTTTTCTCAATGTTTCTGATTTTCCGAGATCACACTAAGGTGCAGGGAAAAGAGCATACGCATGAGAAAAATCCTTCCTTTCTGTTTCTGATTTGCCCAGATCGCACAGAGTCGCAGGGCAAAGAGCATACGCAGAAATGAAAGGTATAGATCCGGTTAAAAAAAAAGGCTAAATAAACCGAAACCGAAATAAGCAGAGAGAAAATAACAGTAAACTGCAAAGAACACTGTATACCTCCCGATCTGAAAAATGACGCAGCTAGGGCTACCGGAAACCTTTTCGCGTGAAACGAAAGGGGTTCCTCACTGGAACAGATGCTCCGAACGCAACAGAGCAGTCCTCTCGGCCCGAAAGCAGTCAGAAACAGCAGATCTAGGAAACGACAGCCGCATGCAGTTCTACCAGCTTCAGATTTGGATCACCAACGGACGCGGCCCTCAAATAGCTCTGATACAATGTAGGAATTTACAGGGTAAGTTCCTCAGAAAGAATACCAAAAGGACACCGCTCACAACCAGATCACAGATCAATACACCAGTATTTTTGACGTGGTTAAAACCCTCAAAGAGGGAAACAGTCCACGGCCTGTCCCAACGTGGGTACTACAGGCAATTTATTAATCAAAGAATGAAAATTTACATAAGCTTCTCTCATGCACGGATTACCCGAACAATGACCCTCCATGCGCTTTAAATAGAACTCATGGACCAATCGGGTGTCAAGCCACGGATCAAGTGTCGGTAATACCGAGGTGAGAGTGAACCGTCGGATCACTACATATCGTGACCGTCGGATTGTAAGTTACAAAATGTACAACGGTAAAGAAAGACACTTTACCTAACTCTATACCTAACTCTATACTAGACCAAGTTGAACTTAACTATATCCTATGTGTCGGAATATCCTAACAGTCATCCTTCCTTCTTGATGAGCTTTCCTTACACAGCTTCCAGTAACAAACTTCGACCTTCCAGCAACTTCGACCCCAGCAATAATTTCCGTAACTTCAACCTAGCAGCTTCAGCAACTTCGACCTACCAGCTTCACAACTTCGAGCTTGATGCAGCTTTGACCTAACAGCTTCACAGCTTCGATCTAGAGGCAGCTTCAGCAACTTCGACCTACTAGCTTCACAACTTCGAGCTTGATGCAGCTTTGACCTAACAGCTTCACAGCTTCGATCTAGAGGCAGCTTCAGCAACTTCGACCTACCAGCTTCACAACTTCGAGCTTGATGCAGCTTTGGCCTAACAGCTTCACAGCTTCGATCTAGAGGCAGCTTCACAACTTTGACCTTGCAGCTTCACAGCTTCGATGCAGCTTCAAAATTTCGTCTAGCCCAGAAACTATAGAAACCCTAACAAAAGAGAGAGAGAGAGAGAGAGAGAGAGACCTAAAAACTTCAATCTTTGTCTTCTTCTTTTTCTTCGTTCTTTTCCAGCTTCTATCTTGAGGAGATCAAACTTGCTTGAGTGAGTGTGCAAATGAGGTCGAGTTCCTTCTTATTCATAGGCTTGTGAGGGTTACAAATTGCTATATTGACGCTGACTTGTCCCTTCATGTAGGCCAACTTGATCTTTGTGCCATGACAAGGTCTTGGAGGGTCTTTTGACTCTATTTTGACTCAATAAATTTTTCTTTACAATATGTAATATGCCCAAATGGGTCTTCAATACATGACAATGACTCAATTGACTTTATGACAAACCTACAAGCACTCAATGGGTGTTTGACCTAAAAAATAAATTTCCCTTGAGCATGAAACCCACGCCTCAAGAATACAAATAATAATTTTTTTCTATTCTCATTAAATACATAAAATCACGATTACATATGCCATTATGACGACCGACCCTAGTTACATATTTCAACACTCCCTCTTAACTAGGGAGGTTTTCATAATCCATACAAGGTACTTAGACATTCTCAATCTGGAGAATTCTTAGAGTCGGATTGGTAACCCATTTGTATAGCATCATATCATCCAGCATTGTCACATAGCAAGGCATTGACTAACAGCTCTATCTATCCACAAGATCAAAGCACAATGCTGGCGAGACCAATGATTTATAGACACCCTCATTATTGTCTCTCTCAAAACATACCCCACCCGGGTTCTCTCAGAGTATGTTCCACCAAAACTATTCTTATCTTGGATTCCCAATCCTCAAAGAATATCGGTCCTCTACGACTACTCTTATCTTGGATGCCCTACCACATCCTCAAAGAGTATCGGATGTCAGATGCTTACCCAATCCTCCATTCTATCTCCCCAGGTGAAGACAAGAATGGTGTGTCTATCTCTCCCTCTCAATTAGGGAGGATATGCCCATTCTAGTGCAGAAATGTACCCATTCATATAAAAGGCATGTACCCAAGCTCCCTCTTAATCAAGGACTTGACCAAGCTCCCTCTTAACCAGTGACTTGCTTCTAGCAACTCTTTAGGTGGAGATCAGGGAACAACCAGCTGCTTGAAGAGCTCGTCCTTTCGATGTCATGAACTTCTTTCTCTTTATTCAGGAGTCTTCATCTTTTTGGGACTTTTTCGTAGGGCATCGACCATCCATCACTTTTATTCATGAATCATGTCAGTCATGTCATCCTTTCTTTCATTGGAAAGTAATCCATTAATCCATATCTAGCCTTTCCTTCATACCTTGCCACCTTCTTCGTATCATGTTTCCTTCAAGATCTTTCATCCTGCCACATGAGTGTTAGTTATAGATGACATCTACAGCTCTTCCTTTGGTAGCCCTGCATTAGCCCATCCAGATATTGTTCAAAAATAGAAAATGAACATTAAATCAAAAATACCTTTGGGATGGTCTTTCATCATGACATCTCCTTTCTTGCATTAGCATCCTGCATATATATTGACACATCTCTGAAAATATATACAGCGTCAAGGGTCTTTTGCTTTTTAGACTTTATCAGGATCTTCATATCTTTCCCATGGAGATATCATAGTCAAATATTATAGTCCTTGGATGTTGATTTCCTTCTCCATAGTTGTATTTTTCATGACCTCTTCATTTCTTTATTCACACATTTCCTCCCAGGAGCTTCTAATCATAGTTCCTTCGACTTTGTCAACCACCTCATATTTCATATGAGGACATATTATGTTGATTTCATCTAGTCAATGTGTGAACCATGCCTTCATGCATCCTTTCACAAGAGGAGATCCTTTCTTTTGATCATGCTCTTAAGGTAGAGCACTCATTCACGATATTTGCAACCATATGACATGACTCTATTTTATCTATTTCATCAAGTACAGGCATACATACCTCATCTCTTTCTTTTGGTTATCTAAACTTCCTTCGGTAGCTTCCTTGATTGAAAGAACTTCAATCCCTTGACCTGCTTCACTTCTTTTGACATCATATCATCATCCCATGAATCCCATACAAGTTGGAATTCCTGGCGAGACACTTGCTTCTTTCAGAAGGTGAACCTTCCAATGAAGATTCCAACGGAGGATCTTGATCATCCTCATCCTGCAAATGCTCCTTTTGAATTATGTATAATGAGATCTATACTAGATGACTTTCTTTTTCCCATCAGTACTACTTATGCTTCTAATGAGGTTACCAAGAGCTACATTCTTCTATAGGTGACAGCCATAGACTTCTATTTCAACTATATTTCATGCTTCTTTATGATGATGTCACGAGCTCTTGCTTTTAATCGTATGCTTCTATGATGCCATCTCCTAACATGATGCATCCTATCATGCTTCTAATTATTCCTACCATGGTAGTTAAACTTTACAACAAAAAACTTGAAAAGAACTAGGTGAGGAAGACTATCTCAATCATAGTAGAGATCTTTTACTTCCTCCTTCTTGGATTTCTTCTTTTCAACTTCTTCCACTTCTTCAGTGATATGGGCTTCTTCCCTTCCTCTTTTGTTGTTGTCCTTCTTGAGCTTTGGACAATCTCTCTTGTAGTGCATGTTGCACAATTTTTGTCAAAGTTCCAAGGAAGCGGAAGTACCAATTTTTTCAATAGGATCGGATCATCTATCAGCAGTTCATATGTCATTGTAAACCCATTCTGCAAGTTATGTAATGTAAATGATGCTAGTAAGACCGTGAATGTATGTAACAACCTAGGTAAGCCTATTATTTTGGCGAGAGTTTCATCCTAGGAGGTTTTTCGTCTCACTAATTCATTTATGTTTCTAAACATGGATGGTCGGCAGAGTTTTTTCCCTCCAACCTCACCCCAAAACTAGAGTGTAATTCTTCGTCAAAGTCTTAGATGAGTCCTAGTGTTCTAGTAGAGCCTTATGTAAAAGTGATTTGGGAATAATTTTAGCTAATTGGCTAAATTATTTTATTACAAATCACTTCGTCTATTAGATCATATTGTGTCGCAGATTGGGTATGTAATTTGGGAGTCTATGTCAAACGGGTATTCCCCCTTTGAGAGTTGAAATTGAAAATCTTACGTAAAAAATATTTTAATGCATGGTCCCTCATACTTGGACACCATGGTTAAAATATTAGAGGGTGGAAAAAATAATTAATCTCCTCGTCTGTCAATTAATTAAATTTTCTAGCAAAATTAAAATAAAATCCTAAGCCATAAATTTAATTAATTAGAGTCAAATTAAAATGTCATAGTTAAAATAAAATCTCCAAGTGAAAAATCTATGGGTATTGGATATTTCAAGAAAAATTGGACCCTTGGGCCTTGGTGGTTAAGTCAAAGTCAAATTTTTGAGGAAATTAGCTCAAAATAATTAATTTTGAGCTAATTAAAATGGAATTAAATGATAAATTCGAAAATTCCTCAAAAATAAAAATTTAATGGCTAAGATTAAAAGATGATCAAATATTTTTTGACAACCAAGATTATTTTGACAAGGATCAAGAAAACTAACTGTTATTTTTCACTTGGAGGATTTATTTGTAAATATCATAGTTTTAAAACTCCGACTCCGACTCCGACTCGGCTGAGGATCGACTCCGACTCCAACTCCGAAACGGTAATGACTCGGCCGGCTCGATTTCAGTGACTCGGTCGTTGTAAAAAATACATTAAATATTTATTTTTTTATAAAAAAACATAATTTTAAATATTTTAAACATAATTTTAAAGATTTTCATTCATGTTTCCAAACACACAGCATTATAATATAGATGGAAGACAACATATGATCAAAGTAGGCTCATGAACCAATCCATTATATCAAAATGGTACCCAATGGCAATACATAGTCAACTGTCATACATGATCAAAGACTCAAAACAAAAAACACATAACCAAGGAGGCTAGAAATGGCCTCTACAACAAAAGTAAACTGTGACCAGACTCCAGTACTAGTACTACAGCTACTGGCTAGTAGCTACTGCCAGAGGAGCCAAGATCATGTCGATCAATCTCTGGATCATCATCAGAGTCAGATAGGGGGCCCCATGGCTCCTCCTCATCATCATCATCTCCAACTGCAGCTGTAGAAGTGGTACCACTAGCAGGCTGTGCAACTGCAGCAGATGCAAGCTGAGATAGAGTAGATATGCGACTGCGCTTCTGTCGTGGCTGAGCAGAGGAAGCACCTACAACTGGAGTCCTTGCTGGCTGTGAGACTGAGGCTGGTGGATTGGGATTTGCATTCAACTGAACAACATGTTCAAGTTCAACTGATGTCTCAATATCTAAATCTAACTCAAGATCCTCATCAGGATCAAACTCTGTTGGACGACTCTCCACTACCCAATTTGATGTTGGATCAATGTCTTCCAACACAATGGGATCTGAATCAGGTCTTTTGTTCAGCAAATGGTTTCGTCTGAGCCGGAGGTTGTATTGGACATAAACTAGATCATTTAACCGTTTTTTATCCAAACGGTTTCTCTTCTTTGTGTTACTTGGGAGCAGGAGCGAAAACGGGAGTGGGAGCGACATTTTCAGAAGCTCCTGGTTTGGGAGCGAATCCCAGAGGAGTTCGACAACCAATGTCACTAACATCAAGGTACATAGAGGGATTGGTGCTCTTGATTAAATACGAGTTCCATACCCTAATACATGACAAAATTCAATGGAAACATTGCAATCCTCCAATCCTGAAATCCTGAAAAACTGATAAGTCTGCTGGATTTTGAATGAAATCTAAAATTCTACTTTCTCCATATGAAATCCAATGAGGCCAAAACCACTCTCAAACATCCTGAGCCATTTCATGGTAATGTTAAAAATTTAAGTAAAAGGATGAAAATGAAGATTAAGGAAAATGTCACTTTTACTTTAAGAATTTAACATTACCATGAAATTTGAATAGCATATCAATAGTAGAGAGCATTTGAGTGTGTTAAATAGGGTTTGGGAGGGGGAAATGGACCCCAAATAACATTTAACTAATTCATAAAACACATTAGAGTTTAAGCCAATCAGCAAACACTTCAAAATGTCATTAAAAAAATGTCAAATCGCTGTTTTGATGGGGTTACAGGCCACTGGTTATGACTCGGCCGAGTCAATACAGAAACGGCCGAGTTGGCCGAGTCAGCCATGACTCGACCGAGTCATTCAATGACTCGGCTGAGTCATGGCTGACTCGGCCTACTGAACCGTTTCCTCCACCGAGTCACATTTTTGGGCAATGAAACGGATCAACTCGGCCGTTTCCATTTCGAATCGGCCGAATTTTAAAACTATGGCAAATATAGAGTCCGAATTTTAAAACTATGGCAAATATAGAGTCATTTGAGTCTCTAGCCATCTGATTTCTGGCTAAAAAATTGTTGTTGAAGGGTTATGCAGAGGTGCAACTCGAAGTGTCCATGTTCATTGATTTGTGGTATGTATTGACTACATGCTTTCCTATGTTGTGCTGATAAATGGTAAGATCTATTTTTCATTAGATAGAGATAAATCATTCTATTGATAGTTTTGGGTTAATCTTAAGTGATTTGATTCACCATATGATTAACAAATTGTCTTGAGATATATACATAGTGTTTGTAGGTATTTCAGTCCTTGGTCTCCAAGTTCACAACTGTGGCCAGGGATCAACTTTGCTTAGATCCTGAATATTTATGTGGTGGATTAAATCTTTGCTAAGGCTATAGTGTGCATGGAGTTTCTAAAGTGTTTTCTACCATTTATCAAAGAAAATAGCCATAAAAAAATTATTTCTAAAAAAAAATTCAAAACCCTTGTATATTTGTATATTTTTTGTGAATAATTTTGTAAATTATTTTTGCTAATTGGGGTTTTGGGATTTTAATATTTTGTATATATTTGGGGTTTGGGTGTTTTATTTTCATTTTTGCAAGAGATCTATTGAAGTTCAAGAGAAGAGGCTGAAGTGGAGCTAGATCTAGGCCCTTGAGGGTAAGATCTAGTCTTTATAATTTTTTTGCAGAGCCAAGCATTGAGAAATTTGTAGCAAAATTCTGAAGCAAGGGTTTCATTTTTTTAGCCTCTCAGGCCTGGATTAAGGCTACTCTAGCCCAATGTCAGCCTCTAAGGCCCCTACATCAGCCTTTTTTGCCACTTTGTCTTCATTTTTCCGCCTTTTAGGGCAGTCCGTGAGCCTTAAAGGCCTCGGCCTCCCTTGCCTAGCCCTACGTTGGGGTTTAAAGGCCTTAATTGACCTGGTCGTGGGCTTAAGAAACCTCGGCCACCCTCCATTGCCCTAAACCGATGCACTTTGGGCTAATCATGGCCCTTTAGGGCCCTAAATTGCCCCATAGCCCTAGCGTTCAACCCTTTAGGGCTTTCCTTGCCTCATTGCCTTTCGTTTTTCCCTCCTTGGCCATTTTTGACCCCTGATCCGCCTTCCTTTAGCCTCCAAGCCTCAACGCTAGCCCTATTTGGCCTAGCATTAGCCTTCCTTAGCCCTAGTTTGTCCCTTGTGCATTTCTAAAGTGTTTAGGACTGAATTCTTGGTGGGTTTTGCAGAATTTTTGGCTCAAAACTTAAAAAATTTGATTTGCAGGTGGAAACTTCATCACAAAATTTTGGCAACTTGGGCAAGTTCATCTTCAAGGCCTTAGGGTTAGGGTTTTCTCTCTAAACCCTCATTTTGTCTCTGTTTTATTACAGCAGTGATAATAGTGATATAATAACCCTAAAATCACATTTAAATTGGTCAAAATAACTCAAAATTGCAAAATCTAAATTTTCCTAAATTTTGGCCACTTGGGCATTGGTTATCTAGCCTAGATCTAGAAATTTGTTTGCTGGAATTTCCTGCTTAATTGAACATATCAGATCTGCAATTTTCTAAACCACACATCTAAAAGGGCTCAAAAAGTTAAGTTCTCAATTTTGGCAAATTTTTCCAAGTTTTGGGCATATTTGGCACTTGTTGTAACATCATTAGCTTGTTGATCTGCTGATTTGTTTATTGCTGTAATAAATAGATCAGATCTGGAATTTTTCTGAATACCTCACCTTAAAGTGGGCTAAAAATCATTATTTTACTTTGGCAAGCTGCATCTCACTGATCATATCTAGTCACTATTGGCTTGTTATCTCTTGTATCTAAGGTGTTTTCCTCACTGCTGTCATAACTTTCTTACTGTTGTCATAATAGTCACTTATTGCTCATAAAAGGGTCATTGGAACATAAAGTGTATAAGTGTTTTCATAGTTCTATATTTTGTTGTTACTTGTTCCTAACATTTACATTGTAGAAGTAGCTAACATTGTGTTCTTGTGAGTTTATTCATATTTCACATCTAAATTGGCTCACTCACTAAAGCACTTAGATCATAAATCATCTTGGTGATAAGTCTTTTGGGCATATTGGTATTTTGTGAATCCAGTTGAGTTTCTCTTAAATAATTGGCATTGAGTAATAAGATCACATATAATCTTGTTGGAAACATCTTTGATAATCGTGATTGGTATCTTATAACTTTGCGGCTAATTGATAAGTGGATAAGTTGATCTAATTGGTTGAACACCTTGTGGGTTAATCTATAGTTGAAGCTTGCACTTGTATCTTTAAGCATTTATCTTGTTTAAGATTGTTATCTAATCATTAGAAGTACTCTTGCTTTAATAATTCATATCAAGTACTTAAGTAACACAACACAAATGTGGCCAAGTATGCACATAACCAACGCCAACTAGGGCACAAGCCACAGAAGAAAATCCTCCAAGAACCTTGCTCAACAAACCTACATTGGGCAGAATATGACATGAGGAATTTGTCCTCTTACTTGAGCAGAACTCGGCCTTCAACAAACTAGAGAAAAACCACACTTGCTCCAACATTCGTCCTTCATTATGTAATGTGTCTTCCTGAGGTACTTGGACCTCCTACTTGGGCAGATTCATATGAGAGATGCTTCTTGGATGTTTGCACAAATGATCTCTCCGAGTCCTCTCCCCTTTTTATAGTTTTCCATGAGGGTAATGACTAGCCCTCAAGGGGCACGAGTCAAGCCTAGCCAACTTGACTTTCTTTGGAAAACGCCAACTAACTTAAGAAAATAGGTTTCTTTCATTTGTTTAAGACACCTCATTGTTGCCTTAGGTCCCCCTTGGTCCATTAAGGGTGCCCTCATGCAATCAATGGATAAACAAATAATTCTCCACTTGGTTTTGCGCCCACAACTTTGGATACAAAACCCACTGCTTGGGTACACTGCCCACAAAGCCCTTGTGGGTCAACTTCTCCCAAACCCAATACCCTAGGGTTGTGGGGGTACCTCCCAAGCTACACAAATCAACATATTGTGCACTATCAACGTGGTGGGCTCAAGTTGCAAAGTGGTTGGGCGTCAAACAAAGTGAAAGGGCACCCACAAAAAGCAGGAGAGGGGCAGGCGGCTCTCCCTTCAAAAATTATCCTTAGAAAAATAGAAATCCCTCCTAAGCTTCAAAAACATTTACCTTTTTCCTATTCCTTGTTTCTCCTTATCACTTTTTCTCACCTTTTCAACTTTTCACTCTATAAATTTCATTTTTTCAAGTTCTCTCCAAAAAGTTTATTTTAACAAAAGAATACAAGAGGAATTGAACTTGGGTATTCCCTTCCACATCTAAAACCCTTTGTCAACTCTCCGAAGAGAATGACATAAAAATATCAAGGATTAAAATAAAAATAAAAAATTGTCCTTTACAACCCAAACAAAAAAGAAATAAAATATATATAAAAATCTTCCAAATATCACCTAATGTCAACAGTCTCATGACAAAGCACCACCCATACTATGAATAGTTGATCCGGTAGATTTCAACTAAAATTGAAATTTAGTTTTATTAATCAAATTTTAAAATTAGAATTCATCTCCTTCCTTGATATTTTCAGAACGCAATCGTTGCTCTATTTCACCACCAAGTGATGTTGTTGAGTGTGCTAATTGCAGGGGGGATGCCTATAGTGGAAAGCAGATGGTGTGGCCTAATCCATAAGCTAGGTTGATGATCGATTTGAAGAAAGAATGGCCTGCTCTACAGATTGGTGAGGCAATGAAAATAATGGAAATAGCAAGTTGAACGGCATATAGCAAACAAACTAGGCAAAAAATGATTGCTCCTACTGTTAGAACCCTCCAACATAGAGAAAAAAAATATCAATTGCTTGTATCGTGCCATCTTAGTTGTCAGAACACCTTGAACTCAAAAAAATTGCTGAAAGTTCTTGGTTTGATGTCTGCAAATTGTGGGACTGTCATTTTGGTAGCTGCTTTTTGACATGACAACAAAAATCAAGACAAGTGAGAAAAACATTTGTTTCCTGTGCAAGGGAAGCACAGAGAACTCAGAAACAGAGTTTTGTAGCATGGGAAAACAACATGGAGTTGCAAACATACACCCAAACAAAATAATCGCTATGAAAAATCACATTGCAGGGATCAAACTGTGTAATGCATACCAAGAGATGCTAGGGAGAAATTGGGTTTAATCACACTGACAAAAAATCTACAGAGGAAAGACCTTAAACAAGGCTCCAAACGCATCAAGGAGGGATTGTCACTATCTTAACACTGCAAAAAGTTCATTGTAACTAAGACACAAATTTGTTCTTACAATTATGGTTCCCGCACACGCATTGAGTTTGTTGAACTCATAAATCAACCATCCATTAAAGTTGTGGGGGTAGCGAAGACTCAGATTCCCTCAGGGTCTTTTTTGGAAAAACAAAACTTCCATCTCAACTTGAAGGATTCGTTCACTCACTGGTCAGTCCAATGCATTTGCTACACTAGCCATTTCACATCACATATTTTCCCAATTCATCGAATCAATAATTTCAGGAGCAATAACATTCAACTAATACTACACAACAACAGTTTCCAATATCAGATATCATGTATTCCACAAGTTCATCCATCATTGCATTCACAGGGTTTACCTTCACATATCACAAATTTGTTGTGATTGCATCTGCATGTTCATGCACACACTCACCAGAAGTCCCAAGGAAATTTCACATGCTTTGATACCAATAGGGACCCTCACTAACAACCCATGTGACCATAGCCAACCACTAAAGGTATACTAACATAACCAATAAGGACCACAAGACAACCCTTAACGGGTCACATCCCCAAAAAGACAAGATTAGCCACCATAAGATTAAAAAGGGAAGCATTTAATAGAGACTCATTAAACACCCTTAAGTTGGCAGCTTTGAATGATATCTAGAAAGCGGGGACCTCATTTAGGTTATTCAATATGTGAAGTTAATAATCCATACTTGTTTTTTTAATATTTGAGGGAAACCTAAGTGGGTTATTGAAGAACCAATCACGAAGATAAATTAGTATTTGACGAAAGTTGGACTCACTTCCACTGAATAGATAGCCTGAAAAGGGCATAAGTAGCCTCTACAGTTCTGGAGAGTATATAGAGGACGTTCTTTAGTTTTATATGATGGTTTAGGAACGTGTGTGGACTACCTTCGTACAGACAGTCTAAAATTATGGGATGCTTGGGACAGATCATGAGTGGTCTAAGGTACAAAACAGTCTTGTAAAAAATATGAAAAAGAAAATACAGAAAAGCTTTCTACAATTTGAGATTACACTAGACAAGAATGCAAACAACGCCCAAGAAAACAACATTAATTTCATGAAGAAGATGACCTAAATAGTCACTATAGAAATTTCAATAGTGATTAATATGGGGATGAGTACAATTAAGCGTCTAATCTTGTATTGTTCTCATGAATCACAGTCCACAGTTTGAATCAGAACACTAATACATCAAATTTATGCAACATTTACAAATATGGAGAAGTTCGATACTTCTAAATTTGCAAACATATTTCACCATACACGTATGGTTTATCCATGAATACTTTATCCTACAGATATCATCTTTTCAACATCCTTTCAATCAATTTCCATCGTCTTTCATTCTTTCTTGTCAAATTCACATTGCACTAGATAGGTTGTAAGAAAATTATTGCCAAGTTAAACCTTTCTACAATAAAAACAACGAAATAAGTATTATGAATTAACTGTTAGGTCTTCAATTGATCAGTGACTAACTTCTTGAAGTGAAAACTTCTTGATAAACACACATATATATATAAATATCTTATTAATAAATGAATTGACAGATGATGATTGTTTACAATGGGGGTTCCTGGCTTATATACCACCATGGGCACCCTTTGGGGAAAGGGCATGATCTTATAATCGTGCCATTTCGTCTAATTAACCTAAAAATTAAATAATAAACCTAAAATTAAATACTAACTAATTTTTTACATAACATTGCCTTCCTCTCGAAAGAATGCTTTGTCCTCAAAGCATACGTAATGACGGATGTTGTTGAAAAAATGATTCATTCTCCCAAGAAGCGTCTTCTTCGGGTAAGTCCTTCCACTTGATCAGATATTCCAAGATGATCAAGGTCCCACACTTTAAAAGGTCTTGGATTAATCTCTCAATTTCCGTTTTTTGGTGATGTGGATATCGGTATGGCTTGATGTTGACGGGGTCTGACCCTGCCTTGACTTCTATTGTATGCTCAATTTCCCTATTAGGTGGCATCTTCATAGGTAGGTCTTGAAATACTTTTTCATGCTTCTGAATTAGATCTTGTATCTCTGGTGACTCTTCACTGGTCATATTTGCAGATAACATTTCTAATTGGTGACATTGTACTACATAAGCGGGTGCTCCTTTTCGACTCATCTTCATCATCTGAGATGATGATACAATTTGATTCTCTGGTGCTTGGAATCCGTGTAATTTGTACTTCTGACCTCCCCATTTGAATTTTATAAATTGTACTTGATGGTTGGCAGCATAAGTACCTAAAGTTCGTAGCCATTGGATACCTAAGACTACATCTACTCCTCCTAATGGTACCGTGAAGAACGGAGACTCTAAATTAAAGTCTTGAATCTGCAATTTGACCTTATGGCATTTCCCCACCTTTTCAATCTTCTTACAACTTAAAGTTATAAGACTTTAATTTATGACACATAAAGAAGAACAACGTAGTGGTTTTCATCGACTCTGGTAGCACACACAATTTTTTAGATGCAACCGTAGCAAAGAGACTCAATATTTTTTCATTTCCCTTACCAAACATGGCATTCCCGACATTGAGCGGGTTTGTGGGGGCATGTATTTATCTGCCAGCTTAACAAAAAAAAAATTTAATAATTAAATTAAATTAATTAATTTAATTATATGACATAAGTTTTTTTAATAAATTTAATTAATTGAATTAACTTTATATATATAACTTATAATTAAATTATGTATTATATATAACATATATATATAATTATATTATATATTATATATAAATAAACGTTATATATATAATTTTGACGTTATAAATATATTATATATATTTACCGCTGACAGTCACGTCTGCTGGTGGGGGGTCACCTCCCGTTTGACCGTTCAAAAGAAAAACCTTCGAGCAGATAACACGCAGCGATTATTCTAAGTAGCTGCAGGTCCACCACACAGAACCGCAGGTTACCGCAGTGTATTACCGCTGGAACTCACAACTTACCGCAGGTTACCACAGTGAAAAACGACGTTGGTTCTCTAAGGGTTCAGCGTATTACTTCTGATGCTGCAGCATTTTTTTTTGGCTGTGGTGTGAGATTGTAGTTCGCTGTTTTAACCGCAATCCTGTAACAGCACACTCCAGGCAGAACAAGGATAGTCCACACGCACCACTTTTTTCTGAAAGCCGTAGGGCCTGATGGCCAGCAAAACTTGTGGGTGTCACCAGTTCGTGTTGGCTCTGATACCAGATGAAGTGAAAACTTCTTGATAAACAGAAATATATATATAAATATCTTATTAATAAATGAATTGACAGATGATGATTGTTTACAATGGGGGTTTCTGGCTTATATACCGCCATGGGCACCCTTTGGGAAAAGGGCATGATCTTATGATCGTGCCCTTTCATCTAATTAACCTAAAAATTAACTAATAAACTAAGTCACCTGACACGGGGATTTGGGACACATAGGATTCGGGATTCGTGGTGTCGGATTCGGGACACGCTGACCCCCCGGAACAGGACACGTTAGGACACGTTATATATTATTTTATTAAAAAATATATATATATATATATATATATATATATAAATTTATAATATATTTAAATATATAAAAATATATATATATATATTAAAAATTAGATATTAGCATATTTCTTATACAAATTTTAATTAATAATACAAATTTATTGATTTCAATTATATGTGAAAACTTATAATAAGGCTCGTTGGTTTGGGAACACTTTTCCCAACAAGTGTTACATTGTATCATAAATATCAATTATCTATCCTGTACGTTAGTACACTTTGTAGTATGTACTTTATTCTTATCCCTTGTTGGGTAACTTTGTGCAACTGATCTGTCATCCATTGGGTGACTTTGTGCAACTGATCTGTCGTCCACTTAAATGTATTTTATTGGAGACTTTGTGAACTTTGATCACTAAAACAATTTTGTAACCGCATATAGATAATACAAGTAGCTCAGCCATATAAATTAGATGGCTGATAAACGCTGATAGATATCATGATTATAAATGTGAACTAGAATCCAAGAAACACATATAATCATTATTAAAATTCTGATTAATATTAATCAATAAAATTAATATTGATAATTTATTAGTTAATCAATATTAAGAGTCACATCTTGGTGGGTGTAGTGTTATATCATATATGTAAAAACTTATAACAAGGCTTGTTGGTTTGGGAACGCTTTTCCCAACAAGTGTTACATGGTGGCTGCGTAGAGACCTTGGTTTGGAACGGAAATGCGGTGGCTGCCTAACGGTCTCATTGGAAACGGAAATATGGCATCTGCCTACAGGGCTCATTGGAAACAAAAATGCGGTGGCTGCCTACTAAAATGGTTCGAAAACCTTTGTTCCTGGTTTGAGATGGAAAATCGGTTCGAAACTGTGTGAACTGTGAACTGTGATGAGCCGTGGCCCGTCAACCAAGCCGTTTAAAACCTAGCAAAACGAATCAGAAATACAGGACTCGCACAAAAAATCGAGACACGATTTGGGAAATCCGCGGCACGTTAGCGACACGACGTGTCAGAAAATGACACGACGTGCCCGGCATTTTGGACACGAATCCGACAAAAAATCGAGACACGATTTGGGAAATCCGTGGCACGTTAGCGACACGACGTGTCAGAAAATGACACGACGTGCCCGGCATTTTGGACACGAATCCGACCAGAATCGTGTCGGATTTGCACGATTCGGGATTCGCCAGGGGGTATGAACGAATCCGGTATCATAGCTAATAAACCTAAAATTAAATATTAACTAATTTTTTACATAACACTTCTCCCCCATTTCTCTGTTTTCCCTTCTATTGATCCTAACAAGTGTACAACCAGATTTATCATGTTAAGGTTGAAGCCACAAAATTTATTTCATATAGATTTGCTAACAAACAAGTCTTCCATTGAGTTCTGAATGATCCTGTGTTTAATTTTTACCAACGAGTTATGTCTTGACTCTTGAGCTTAAGATAATGAATATATAGTCCATAACATGAATCTAATCTGCATTATAACAGAGGCTATTTTAACTGTAAGTATCAAATTTTAAGTATATATTACTGTTTATCCAATTGAATGTTAGTAGAGAAATTTTCCTACAGAATAAATCAAAGACATATCAACACACACTAAATATACACTGAAATAAAACAGGAATTCTAAAATAAATTACAACCAACCTGTCACACTCATACGCCGGTGAAATCCAAAAAATACTACAGGTTGAAGAGGAGTTAATGCAATATGCACTTCTGTGTCAGCAGTCACCCTCTCTACTCTCTTTTCTGGAGAATATAGCACAAAGGTGTGCTCTGTGTCAAAATCACAAGATCTGATTGTGCCATCCTACAAAATACCAGAAAAAATAAAAACTCAAAGCTGAAAAGCTAGCATGTCCATAAGAAAAATAATAACCAACACTTCTACTTTTCAGTATTCCTTTCATATCACATTTAATATAGGCAACAACAATAAAAACTCAGAAGCTTATAAAACTCTAAATTCCTGAACTATTTCAAATATGTAGGACTCCCTTGCTACAATCCAAGGCCAATTTTATTGCTTTCACTCATAGCATCCATGATAGTTATAAATGCAAGCATACAAAGAACACCTATATATTTTGTCGTAGTCTTTGGTTATCACATAGTGAGAAAAAACTATATAAACGTACACCCAGTATAATACTCATAAACACATCAAAAGTATTGAGGTAAATTACTAGAAGGCCGCACTATAATCTCCTGACAATAGTGACTTCCATAATATTAAAGCATAAAAGGTCCACTTGTTCCCAAAAAACATAACATCTTCCTGTAGAATTTCAATATGCACCAGTTAGAACTGGAATTTCCAATTTAGCGAGGCCTCCATGGAACTGATTCCACAAAATTATATTACAAACCAAAAATTTGTTTATCTATATTAAACTACTAGCTCACTTAGATCGCTGATTTGTACATAAGTTTATACAATTTACCTACATGGATATTGAGAAAATGGTTTCAGGGTTTATGTCAGTTAAATGTCATCAAGCAATATATGTGGGCAAAAGGCTGATGAGATGCAGACAATGATAGCTTGTAAAGCATAAAAGGTCCACTTGTTCCCAAAAAACATAACATCCTCCTATAGAAATTTCAATATGCACCACTTAGAACTGGACTCTCCAATTTAACGAAGCCTCCATGGAACTGATTCCACAAAATTATATTACGAACCAAAAATTTGTTTATCTATATTAAATTATTAGCTTGCTTAGATCACTGATTTGTACATCAGTTTATACAATTTACCTACCTGGATATTGAGAAAATGATTTCAGGGTTTATGTCAGTTAAATGTCATCAAGCAATAGATGTGGGCAAAAGGCTGATGAGGTGCAGCCAATAATAGCTTATAAATATTGAGCAAAAGGTAACATCTTATGAGATGACATCCTAGAAAGCTATGTTAACAGAAACCATACCTAACAGGATGGTTTCTCGCAGAAACCCATCCTGAAATCAAAACCACACCAGAAATCCATTTCTGGTGTTTATTATTCATTTCTGAATGGGAAACCCATTTCTCAAGAAATTAATGGCCAACAGAAAAGGACCTAGTTAAACTTTCTATTGCTGAATTTTAAATTGCAACACCCATGTTTCACAATGCATGTGACTCGTTCATCAACATGTGAGTTGAAACTGGAGTAAGCATTTGTTTCTCCATTCTGTGAAGAGGACTCGCCTAACTATACAAATAGCTTGACATCTAGTGTGTGTTCACTCAAGTCTTTGCCTTATATAACAACAATAGATACACTACCTTGTTGCACCCTTATTGTGGATGTGAGAATTGTGAACAAATGAATTGATAAACAGTATGTTGTAAGCAATTTCTTCATCTTGAAGTGCAATAAATGGTAGCAAAATGAATTAAACAAGGGCACGTCTGCATACAATCAATGACAACCACAATAAATGTAAGTACTAAGCATACAGTAAACAGCAAATTAATAAAATCAAAAATTGACTGTCACAAAAAAATGAAACTGACATAACATTCTAGGATTAGAAAAGATCTACAAGAGAGCAACAAAAATAAGGATAAATTGATCGAAATTAAAAACCAAAATAAGATAAACCTAAGAAAACAGTTAAACAGCCAGCTACAGAAAAACAAAATGTCAGCAAAATCAAAAATGAAAAGATAACACATATACCTAATGCAGTCTAATACTTCTAGAGGACACGCAAACAGGAATGGCAAAAAACTTTAAAAAAGAGAAATATTGCAATGTATAATAAATTTAAAAGTATGGATCTGAGAACAAAGGACTATGATATAACTCTATAAAAGCAGCAATTCTTAAATTATATGTCCAAAAGATCTTGCATGGATATTAACCTAACAAATATAGGAGACAAAATTTTACAAATTGGGTTGGCAGGTGTGGGCAGAGGGCGCGGGGGGCGTGGAGGATCCTTTTCGATCCCGGAGGAATACAAGTAGCATCTTACACTTAGGGACTCAGCAGCATACACTCTACTGAGAGGACCCCTCCTGGCCAAGGAATTTGAGGTTAAATCATTAGTTTTTTTGGGAGATTAGATGGTAGTCATGAAGGCAATGCTTCAGAGAACACCACCAGCAGACACCAAGCTAGCCATAGTGATAGTTCATGGATCCAAAGGAGGCAAAAGCAGTAGAAAAAATCTCATTCTTCCATGTGATACAAGAACTAAACGCAAAGGCTGATCAATTGGCCAAGATAATCACTGAACTTCCTATAGGTGAGCTTGAACAAAATCGGAGCCATTTATTATGCAACATCCCCTAATGATTTTTGAACCCATTTGGCTTGGCATGGCATTAACTATCCACATGGCTTTACGCCAAGTGTATCCATGAAATCCTCATCATTGTTTCAGGACTAGAGCATCACGGACAGCCACCACCCTTTCTCACGTGTGAGAATTCACACTTCCCTTGGTTATGGAATGCGTTGATATGAATATACGCAGTCTCTCCGAGATAATGTAGCGAAGAATAAATGGAATTGGGGACAAGAACAGCATCATTCTCGGGTAACAGAACACCAGGGGAGTGCTCTGTCAGGAAATGGGTGGCTTGTCTATGATCAGGGCTATTTGAATTCATTAAGGAGTTTGATCTTGTTAATCTGGTTCTGGATCTTTGGCTCTTGTGGAATTTTGGGAATATTTTCTGGGAACCCCGTCCAGCTTTGCTTCATCTAGGTTATATACCTATATGCTTTCTAGGGCGGTTTCCTATCACAAATTTAGTGTGGAAGTTTTCGAAGAACATTGACTAGCCCTGCTTTAGCTGGATATAAATTACAGGTGTGTCCCTCTTGAGGCCCGCATTACATGGTGTATCTTGTGAGGATTTTCTGGTGCAGAGGCCCCATTCAATTATTATTTTTCTTTTAATTTTGGGAAGGTGACTTTGTTATTGTTGATTTTCTAGTGCAATCAAGACTAGTACAATTTTTCAAACTGATAACTACTTCCAATGATACAATTAAACTTCTTAGAGCATTCCAATCATTAAGCAATTATACATGAAAATTTTCAACCATTAACTTCTTCAATAGAGCAATAGAGATCACAGTAAACAATGAGACAAGAGACACCAAAATTTAGGTCAATGACCAGGGCAAAACCCACAAGGGGAAAACCCAGAAATCTTTCCTTATGAGAAAGAGTTCAATTCATCAAAATGTACATTAGAATATTCCATACAAAAATTCCAATCTTTGGCCTCAATATTTGCCAAGTCAAACCAGTCAAGGAGAGAGAAAATAGTCAGCGCTGGTCAAACAGAAGTCAAGAGAGCTGGTCGACACTGAAATAATTTTCCTCTTTTCTCCTTCGCACATATGGATAGATCTCCTTGTTTCAGATCAAATGGATGTGTGAGATGAGATTCCAAATGAGGTCAATCAAACTCCAATTTATGTGTGCTAGTAGGAGGGTTTTGACCATAGGGTCAAACCCATTCAATGAGTGGGGCCGACTTGGTCAACTTGAAAAATATCTGATTTCTTCTTTGATTTTCCAATGAAAATACCGACCATAGCTACCAATTTTCAACACTCCCTCTTAGCTACAGAGGAAATTTTGATTCTCTCTCTCTCTCTCTCAAGATCAATCTCCCCGACCAATCCACTTGTCTCACAGTAACAACCCAAGGGAGATATTAGGTGCACAATTCTCATCATAAGGAAAGATACATAGCATCAAATCCATCCGATAAGACAAAACCCAATGGCTTCAAGGTTAGTGCCCAACTGACCATGGGATCAATCAATGAGGCCAACCTCTCCAACCATATGAAAAGGTTTCTCAGTCAAGCACAATGACCCAAGAGAGTACGCTGTGAAAATTTGGATGCCCAAATTCCTACTGCAGCAACTGATTACGTTTCTCCTATTTAATAATAGAGTTTAGGCTTCTGTGATCCATATTAAGTTAGAGAAAGATTTCGGTGAAAATCACATGGAATGTCATTTGTTGACGCGTTTCGAACCAACCAGTGTGGTTCATCGTCAGGACAAGTTGAAGAAACAGATCTAGCTTAGCATGTTATATAGACCGAGCAGAGCCTCCAACGGCTAGTTTGACCAACCGCTAATATTGACCAAAGGACCAGGATCAAAATAATAGTTTATTAATAAATAATCAAAAATTAAAGGTCAATTATTTTTAAAAGAAAATTAGTTGCAACGGACCGCTTCTAAGAATAAATTAAGTGAGAATAAGAGTTAAAAGTGAATGAAATAACTAACTGAATAAAAATAAAATAATAATAACAAATTAAATAAATAAATAGATATAAAAACCCGAAATAAAAATAATGAAAATAAAATAAATACACAAACAAATAAAATAAAAATGAAATAAAATAATAAAAATTAAAATAATAAAAATAAATAACTAGATATGAATAAGAGTTAAACGTGAATAAACATGAATAAAAATAAAAATAAATAAATAAAATAAAAAGAATAACAATAATAAAAATAAAATAAAAATAAAGTAATAATAAAAAAATTAATTAATTAATTAATAAAAATTAATAATAATAATAATAATAATAATAATAGTTAAAAGTGAATAAAAATAACTAACTGAATAAAAATAAAATAATAATAAAACACGAAATAATAATAAAAAATAAAATGAAATAAAATAATAATAATTAAAATAATAAATAAATAAAATTGAATAACTAAATGGGAATAAAACATAACTAAATGAATAAAAATAAAAATAATAATAAAAATAAATAAATAAATAAAATAAATAAAAATAATAAAAATAAAAAATAAAATAAAACTAAGAATAAAAATAAAAATAAATAAAAATAAATAAATTAATAAAAATTAATAATAATAATAATAATAAATAAAATAACTAAATAAGAATAAAAATAAAAGGGAAAAAATTAGATGTATAGAGTAATGTATACAGCTAAATAATATAAAAATTGCGTGTTAAATAATAGAGGTAATAAAGAAAAACAATATAAGCAGAAAGGAAATAAGTTACACTGAGGCCCTTAAATAAAATAATCAAAAAAATAGGAAAGGCGATTAGAAAAATATAAATAAATAATAATGACAATAAAATAAATAAATAAGTGAAAATAACAATAAAAACCAAAGAGGACGGAAAAAACGACTAGGAGGAGAGGGCTGGGACCCAACACCTACTGACTTTCCAACCATCCTCTCTATTGAGATTGCTAGGTCTCTTTTCGATCTCCAGCGCTTCCCTGAATTTTCGATGATGGAAATGCGGAACCTTAGCAATAACACTGGCTTCTTCGATACAAACATGATGATTGGTTTTCTCCGCATGTTCAGCCAAAGCGGAAGACTTAAATCTCCTATGCTTCAGATCCGCTGCGTGCTCACTAATCCTCTGATTAATGGAACGACCAGTCTCCCCAATATAGGGGGTCCCACAAGAACAAGGGATCAAATAAACACCTTTCATATCTTTAGGGTCGATGGGATCCTTCACCGATCTGAGAGACGAACGAATGGTCTTCAAGGGCCTGAAGGACACCGAGATACTATGTCTTCTGAGAATCCTACCAATTCTATCAGTGGTCCCTTGAACATAAGGTAGAAGGACACCAGGAACACGATCTTTAGGCTCTCTTTTCACCAGAGAATTCTTGGAAGCTTTAAGGAAAGCCCTATGACCCATGTATCTACTGTAACCATTCTCCTATTTGTTAATTACTGAACCAAATTATTTATTGTTTCCTACAGTAAACACTGAAACGAATACACTGCAACCTTCACCATTTAAATAAAATACGGAAACAAGAAACTGAACAAGAAAGAAATACAACACATCTACACAGTTATTTTTGGACAAATGTCCCCGGAAAAACCCAATGCGCAAAAACTGGTGCAGCAACTCTGAGGGCTTTATTATTATGCAGTGGTAGTTTCTGAATACAATCTTTGGATGCCTTCTTGGCAATCCAGTTACAGAGAATATAACTAACAGAGAGATAAGTGAGGTTACCTCACACTATCACTAGAAATCCTGGCTAATCCAGCTACTGAATGCACTGCCCCTGGCTGCCTCTGCGCAGTCATTGCATCAGCCCAGCGTCACACCCTCTGGGGACTGCGTCACTCCTTCTGGTTGATCGATTTTCCTCTGAGATTCTGACTTCTGCTCTCCCGATCTCACACCCCGGCTTCCATGTTATGCTCTTAACCTGCAAAATGATACCCAAATACAGAATATGCGAAGAAAAGATACCCAAAACACAGAATAGCAATGATTTTATTATTCAAAGAGTAATGTTCACTTGCCTCTTCGAGGGGGCAACCTCCAATAGAGCAAAGCTCGATTACAAAATAAGACACGATGCTCCTCGCAGGGAGTCTCTATCCTTTATATATGACTCATACATGCAATACCACGGGCCAATACCGTGGGTTTTATTAATACCATCTATCTAATACTACAGCCCATTTGCAACTAACTGTGGTTCCGTCATTAATTGCGGATTAACCACTTACAATTATTAATATGGGCTTTATTGACTCTTGACTATGACGTGATCCCATTACATAAATAAGGGGGTTAGGGTGGGACCCTAACATGCCCTCCCCCTTAAGACTAGCCTTGTCCTCAACGCTGAAGCTGCGGAAACTGCTGAAGAATAGTGGCTGGTTCCCAAGTTGCATCTTCCGAAGAGGTGTCTTTCCATTTGACGAGGACTTCCTTAATAATGTGGCCGCGCAGTTGCTTGTCTCGTGTGTCTAGGGCCTGTTCGGGTTGAAGCCAGATGGACCCTTCTTCGTCCAATTCAGGTAGACTGGTCTGAATTCTGCAATTGTTCCCAATCACTTTCTTGAGGCATGAGACATGGAAAACTAGATGGATTTTTGCAGTAGGTGGCAAGGCCAACTTGTAGGCCACTTCTCCAATGCGCTGAAGTACTTGATATGGTCCGTAGAATTTGGGAGAGAGTTTCTAACACCCCTTGTCTTTGAGTGATGTTTGCTTATATGGTTGTAGCCGTAAAAAGACCTGATCCCCTTCTTGAAATTGGCGCTCTGAGCGATGCTGGTCTACCTGTTGCTTCATGCGGTTCTAAGCTTGATGATTCTCTCGAAGATGGGCGAGCATGGTTGCGTGGTGTTGTAGGAGTTGATCCACTGCTTGTACTTTTGAGCATCCCTTGAGATATGAAGTAGGTGAAGGCGGGAGTTAACCATATACTGCTTCATAGGGAGTCATTTTGGTGGTGGCATGATAGTTGGTGTTATACCACCATTCAGCCAGTGGTAACCACTGTACCCAAAGGTGTTGCTTTTCTGAAGTGAAACACCTAAGGTAGGTTTCTAGACATTTGTTGACGGCTTCGGTTTGACCATCTGTTTGCAGATGATAGGAAGTACTGAGTTTTAGTTGAGTGCCTTGTATTCTGAAGAGTTCCTGCCAAAAATTACTGGTGAAGATCGGGTCGCGGTCGGACACAATAGAAGTGGGCATGCCATGCAATTTGAAGATCTGATCCATGAAAGATTGAGCAACCAAAGTCGGTGTAAACGGGTGGGGTAGGGCACAGAAATGAGCATACTTCGACAGTCGGTCCACAACCACCATGATGACTGACTTGTTCCCTGACTTTGGAAGACCTGTAATGAAATCCATAGAAACCTCCGTCCAAATTGATGTCGGAATGGGCAATGGTTGTAATGTGCCTGGTGTGTTGACGGTTTCCCCTTTGTGGCGTTGACAGACATCGCATTCTGCTACGAAAGTAAGGATGTCCTTTTTCATGCCTATCCAAAAAAATGATCTTCTGGTGCGAGCATACGTCTTCTGAAAACCCGAATGTCCTGCAATGGGAGATGAGTGCAATTCTACCAAAATGCGACTTTTGAGGGTGGATGTTGGTGATATTACGACTCTGTCCTTGTAGCGAAGAATATCATCCTGCCACGAGTAGCCCTTGGTGGAATTTGGATCTACCTGCAATTGAGAAATGAGTTGGGAGAGCCCGGGGTGTGAAAACCATTCCCTGCGAGCCTCTTCAATCCATTCTGGAATGGGGAGGGAAATTGCTAGCATAGTACTTTCCTCCTCAAATTGGCGAGATAATGCATCTGCTACACTATTGCCTTTCCCTTTCTTGTAAATGATCTCATAATCATATCCCAGCGTTTTGGCGAGCCATTTATTTTGTTGTGGGGAGGATAGGCGTTGCTCCAAAAAATATTTAAGATTGTGATGATCTGTGCGGATTTGGAAACGTCGCCCCAATAAGTAAGGTCGCCAGGTCTCGACGGCATGTAAGATGGCCATCATTTCCTTCTCGTAGGTAGATAGGCCCAGATTCCTCCAACCGAGTTGTTGGCTTGTGAAGGCCAACGGTCGCCCTTCCTGCATTAAGACCGCCCCAATACCTGTACCCAAAGCATCACATTCAATGACAAAAGATTCGGTGAAGTCAGGTAGTGCTAAGACTGGAGTGGAACACATGGCATTTTTTAGAGCTGTAAAGGCCTGTTGTGCTTCCTCATTCCAGAAGAATGAATTTTTCTTTAGGAGTTGGGTGAGGGGCTTCGCTATGCGACCATAGTTGCGGACAAATTTACGATAATAGCCTGTGAGACCCAAAAATCCTCTCAAGCTCTTCAAGGTCTTAGGCTGAGGCCATTCCTGCATTGCCTAGATCTTTTTGGGGTCCACCTTGACACCTTCACGCCCCACAATGTGGCCCAAAGACTCTACTTCTGCCATGCCAAACGAACACTTGGACATCTTGACAAATAATTTATGCTTGCGGAGCAGTTGCAAGAGTAGATCTACATGCTGAAGATGTGCGGCCCAAGTGCAACTATAGATGAGGATGTCATCGAAGAAGACAAGGACAAATTTCCTGAGATATGGTTTGAGAATGTGGTTCATAAGGCTCTGAAAAGTAGAGGGGGCATTACAAAGACCAAATGGCATGACCAGGAATTCATAATGGCCTTCATGAGTTCTGAAAGCAGTCTTGGGAATGTCGACTTCCTTCATGCGAATTTGGTGGTAGCCTGAGCGAAGATCCAGCTTAGTGAAGAATTGAGCCCCATTGAGTTCATCCAGCAAATCATCAACCACCAGAATGGGAAATTTATCTTTGACTGTCAACTTATTGAGGGTCCTGAAGTCGGGACACATCCGCCACTCCCCATATTTCTTGAGCACCATGACCACTGGGGATGAATAAGGACTAATGTAGGGACGAATGACACCTGCTTCCAAAAGTTCCTTGATGATTTTTTCTATTTCATTCTTTTGGGTGAACGGATATCTGTATGGCCGCACATTTGGGGGTTGGGCCCCTGGAACCAAGGTGATGCTATGATCATGTTCCCCTCGCGAGGGTGGAAGCTCATGAGGCTTGTCAAAGACCGGCAGATGGTTATTTAAAATCTGTTGCATCTCAGGATGAATTGGCAGAGGCTTGGTTTCGACTGCCTGGATGGCATTAAATTGAGCTACAACTCCATGATTGCCCTTTTTTAACAATTTTTCCATCCTATGCGAGCTGATGATAGAGGGGGCTCCCGCCTGGAGTCCACGGAGGGTATGTGTGTAGTTGTTCTGCTTAAAACTCATATACAACTCCTGGAAATCCATTGTGATTGGCCCAAGAGTGCGGATCCATTCAGCGCCGAGGACAATGTCGCAACCCCCCATGTGTATGGCAAACATGTGGGTTTTCAACTGATAATCCCTCATTTGAAGTTTGACATTTTCACAGCGGCCTTCACATTTCATTATGCCTCCATTCGCAATTTGAACTTGGAAGTTAGAAACTGCTCGTACAAAACAATGCACTGCTTCTGCGACTTTTTGATGGATGAAATTATGTGTACTTCCACTATCAATCAAGACTACTACTGGGCGATGTTTAATAAAACCTCTGATTTTGAGAGTTTGAGGGGAAGAAATTCCTGCCAAAGCATGCAACGAAATAACTGATTCGTCAGAGACATTGTCCTTTTGGTTGTCTTCTTCTAGCGGTTCATGTTCCTCCAGTGGTGGATCTTCCTCTGTTGAGCTATAGTCAGTGGCATCAATTTGAAAAAATTTGGGCTCCTTGCATTTATGACCTGGGGAGTATTTTTCATCACAGTAGTAACATAGGCCTTGCTTTCTTCTTTCGGCCATTTCCGTAGGTGACACCTTTTGGACCTTAAGTGTTTGAGTCGTGTTGTGAGCCTGTGGGGGGCGACCTTTAGCGGAGAAATTTGGGCGACTGTATTGGGCTGCTAATGCACGTTCCACGTTACGAGCTACCTTGCAAGCCTCCGTCCATGTGGGAGGGTGGTGCAGTAGGACTTGGGCTTTGATAGCTTCTTTAAGACCGCTAATAAAACATTCCGTGTAGAACACATCTGAGAGACCCCAAGTGCGGAAGGCTAAGGCTTCAAAAGCTGTAATATATTCATCCACCGTACCAGTCTGTCGGAGGTTAGTAAGACGACCCAAAAAAGATGATTCCTGGTCAAAGCGGTCTTGAAGAGCTTTGGTGAATTTGGTCCAAGTCCTAAAAGGTCCAGTGCAACGTTGATGCCATTCCCACCATTGCCACCTTTCATTGTCCAAGTACATGCTCTCCAACATAAGCTGAGTCTCATCATCGAAGATGTGATTCAGTTTGAAATACTGCTCCATTTGTGCTATCCATGCCGATGGGTGAGAACCGTCAAATTTATGCACATCCAACTTGGGAGGTCGCTGACTAGGTTGTTGGTGGGTGTGCCAGACGTGAGGAGAGTGGCTAGACTCACCCTCATTGTGTTCATTGCCATTATACGCCTCCTCGTGGGCTTGCTCCTTGCCCTTCGGGAATATTTTCTCGACCATGCTACATAGTCCGCTAAGCTGAATGTGGAGGGATTGCACTGATTCTTCAAGTTTGTCCATCCTTTCATTGGCCATCGCTTGAGCTCTAGTTTCTACCATACACCAACCTGATTTTTTTTTTAAATTAGGACCGCCTAAAAAAAAATTTCACTAAGAAGTGAATGGTACCACCGTGCTCAACTCGTCGTCCTGATTCTGATGGGCTAGATCACCAATAAGCGCCCCGAAAGATCTCAGAATACTGCAGTGGCCAAATCCTCAAAATGTCAATGCGGCCAGAAGTCCTACGAAAATTATACCCCAGTATAGGAACCCTTCACAACGACTCCGATCTGGTGGATCTGAGAGATCTGAATGGCGGATCTGATAGCTATGGGCAGCGGAACAGACTGCTTCTGCGGATTTAATGGATCTAATAGATCAGAATGGCTGATCTGCAAACTCGAGACTGCGGGACTGATGTCTGCTGCTACTGCACCCCTTTGCACAAGCGGATCTGGAAGAGATGATGTGTGATCCCCCGATAGAAAAGGGAACTATGGTCTTAAGGAGTGTCAGGTGCTACAAATCGCAATATACATAAGGGTCTGGCAGTAGTACTCGACCCAATGTTTCAGGGCTCTAACTAAGGAGGATCGACCGTACCCTTAGCCGTACAACCCGACTACCCTATCGTACAGGCGAGTAATCTCTCCGAGTGCTGTTCTCGGTGTACTGTAGCCGCAAGACGGCCGACGGTTTATCTATGGCGAGGTTTCAAGGGAGCCTAGGGGGCTTCCGATATACCCAGAGGGTACGTGGAAGACAGTCCGTGCGCGGTTCTGTCTAATGCGCTACTACTCGAAGGGGTACCCACAGGGGTTACAAGGGAGTCCAACAGACGTGCCCACCTCTTGTATTTCCTGCATGCATGCCTCCCCAAATCCGCAGGTTTATGCGCTCAACGACAGATCCCGTGGTTTAAAGACGTCAGAATATCTCTAGCCAAAAAAAAAAATTGCTAAGAAATGGAGATCCCACCGGCCCTGGAAAGTGCTTTGATACCACTTGTTATGCTCTTAACCTGCAAAATGATACCCAAATACAGAATATGCGAAGAAAAGATACCCAGAACACAGAATAGCAATGATTTTATTATTCAAAGAGTAATGTTCACTTGCCTCTTCGAGGGGGCAACCTCCAATAGAGCAGAGCTCGATTACAAAATAAGACATGATGCTCCTCGCAGGGAGTCTCTATCCTTTATATATGACTCATACATGCAATACCACGGGCCAATACCGTGGGTTTTATTAATACCATCTATCTAATACTACGGCCCATTTGCAACTAACTATGGTTCCGTCATTAATTGCGGATTAACCACTTACAATTATTAATACGGGCTTTATTGACTCTTGACTATGACGTGATCCAATTACATAAATAAGGGGGTTAGGGTGGGACCCTAACATTCCAGCTATAGAAATCGATCTCCTCAGCAAATTTTCAGACTTCCTCAAGGCTCTGCGTTGCCTCTGTGGCCCTGCGTGGCTCTGCGTCAGCCTCTCTAGCACTGTGCTGCCTCTGTTGGATCTCTCTCTCTCTTCCCTGCTAAGTATTCTCCGACCAGGAAAGATTTCCCTTCAGATACTATCCCTGCCCCTCACTGCAAAAGATCACTATCGAAAATCTCTCTGGCAATTGCTCTACTTCAAAAAATCGAACTTCTAATCTCTCCTCTGTGTGTTCTCCAAGTGCCCCTCAAGCCTCCTCTTATATTTTTTTTGTTGGACAACCAACAGCCCATATTAACTTCTAATCAATGGCTTAGATCAATTTGGCTTGATCCTCGTCTTTTTCTAGAAGTTACACCCACAATTTAGATTAATACCCATTAATTATTTTAATCTCCTGAGTTTAGAATTAGGGTCCCATTAAAAATAATTAATTATTTTAATAAAACTGTCTCCGGGTGGAATTTTCCAAAACAATTTATGGGTATTGGAGAATGCATGTGTCTAAGCCTCCCTGCAAATTTTGAGACTTAGAGCACATCTGATGCTACCAGAAATCAACACTCCGTTTTAGCAAGGAATGTGCTCTAGCAATGCACCCTGCTGAAGCATCACTCTGTTCTATAACATCTCCTTCTGCACTGTTGATGTCTGACATCTCTGCCCACCAAATACTACACAAATGCTGCATTTGTACTGCTACTGACCCTGCCACTATCAACACAACATTGTTACTGCAACTCCCTCTTAATTCTGCATCTGTGTTGTTGTTGACACTGCCACTGCCAATTACTGCATCTGCATTGCAACCTTCTATGATTGTTGTTGCTCTGCATCGGCAACGGGAAAGTATCCCAAATTACTGAACTGGAGTTCAATGTGATGCATCTCGTTGTTGGAATTTTCACTGTTGCTAGTCTCTGCACTGACCCTCTGAAGCCTCTGTGTTGCTTCTGACCTCTGGTCTGTGCCATCTCCACTGCTGCCAACTCTGCTCTTTGTTGCTTAGTCTCTGGCGCTACTAGCCACTACAACTGTCACTCCTCGACACCAAATGACAATGGTCCATCCTGCTACCCCTGATCTAGGATCCCTTAACAAGGAATTGATCTGAGAGGTGGACTCCTCAAGGATTTTGCCCATTTGTAGTCCTTTTGAACTACAGTTCTAAATCACCCCACCTCCCTCCTGGAGATGCTTGGGTTGTCATGGCGAACTCCTCCTCTTCGATCTTCGCGGCTGCAACCTTTGGATCATGCTTCTCATCTTCGTCCTTCTTCATGAGAGGACATTGTGTTGCATAGTGACCAAATTCACCACACCTGAAGCATTTGATCTTCGAAACATCTTTCTTCTTCTTTCGTTGCTCTTACTGCCCCTTGGATGCGAGGGTTGCATTCTCTTCCTCCTCCTTGGGCTTCGACCCACTGTTGCTGCTTTTGTCAAGTTTACACTTGACCAAGTCTCTCCTTAGCTCCTCTTGCTTAAGAGTTGCCCACATTTCATCCCAGTTTGGCAAAGTCGCCCTACCCAGGATGCTCTGGACAAAGACTTGCCACTCCTCAGATACTGAATTTAGGGCCAGTCTTACCATCTCGGAACCTTGAGGTGTTGACCCCACAGCTGCCAACTCATCTCGGGTCTCCTGAAGCTTAGAGAGGAATGGATCAATGTGTTCCCCCTTCTGCATCTGCATAGATCTCATCTTCTGCTCCAAGTACATCTTTCGCTGCTCGGAAGATCCCTGATATAGCGTCGACAAAGCATCCCACATCTCCTTAGCAGTGTGCCAGTGATTTCACAAACTATGATCCTTTACTCTGTCGAGGATCATTCTTTTGATCTTCACCATTTCTCCGTTGTACTTCTTGAGCGGATCTGGATCGGCAGGCTCAGCTACCACGCTATCGACGTAGACTTTGAGAAAATGCTCATCAAGAAGGCATGACATCCTTGCCTTCCAGATCACATAGCTGGATGCACCATCCAACCTATCCTAATCTCTCAAGCCACTGGCTGCCATCTCTGCCAATCGAAAAAGTCGAATGACCTCCTCTCTCCTGCATCACTCCTCAATCATTGCATCTTCTCAATTATAGTGCATCACTCCTCAATCATTGCATCTTCTCAAAACATTATAGAGATCTTACTAAAACAATTATAAACCAATAAGAATATGGATGGATTAATGACCTACACAAGAAAGGGAAGCAACTTGTCAAATTTGTCATGGGGCATACAAGGGTCAATTACTTTTATGGCACTTACTCCAGGTTGCAGTTGCTCAAGATTGCAAAAACTAGATTTGCTAGCTATTACCTCCTTTTGGCAAATAGGTGCTAAAGTGAAGAGTAATGCATGGGATGAAGTGAACATAAATAAAGATGGTGCTAATGTTGTGAAGGAGATTGTTTTTGACAAAACCATTTTGGCCACATGTTAGCAATTCACCAAACCAACTTTTCTCATGCTCAAGTTTGCAGATTCAGATCACCCAATCACTGGGGAGGTGTATCATCAATAGAATGGCATGTTATGGAAAATTCAAAACATTGTTGAATCTAGAGATGTAAACTTGTATAATAATATTTGTGTAGATGTGGAAAAATGGTGGCAAATGCTAAACACTCCACTACATGCCTTAGCATATATTCTTCTACCTAAATACTATAATGTATCATGGTTTTCATCACCAGCATACAGTGGGGGGACCAACAAAAACCACCAAGATCTAGAGATTCATGCCATCTATATGAAAGCATTACACAAATTGACCATTGACGAGTAGTGTGACACCATGTGAAGACAGACAAGCCACTACATCCTTTACAATGGAATGGTATGTTTAGGACCAACCATGCAATTCGAGATCGAGGGAATCTATCTACACTCGAGTGTTGGAACATGCATAGTAGTGTTACCTCACAACTACAACATTTGGCAATACAAGTGCTTTCACAAGTGGTGACACCTTTTTCTGCATATTAGTGTTGGAGCAACTTCAATTTCATCCATGGTATCAAAAGAAACATGTTGAATGTAAATTGGTCAAAGCGTTGGGTTTATGTTCATTATAATTTGTGATTGTCGTCCCATCACTGTGAGGAGGAAAAGACAAATAAAGAATTGAAGGCTTGTTGAGACAACAATCCAGAGGAGGATAATTTGGAGAATGGACTATTGTATTTAGAGCAACTAGAACATGCTCTTATGGATGATGATGATCATGTTGAGATGCCAGAGTAATATCCCCAACTAGGTATACTAGAAAAACAACAATATTTTTAAAACGACAACACAACAGAATTTGAAATTTTATTTGCATATATAAATCAGGAATTAAAACTATGAAAATTATAGGTTGAAATAAACACAAATCTAAAATTGTCCTCTGAATTTTATCTCTAGATGGACTTGCAAGCTTAATGAATGATTGTAGCACATAAAAGATGATATGCTAAGGTCTCACAAATGAAGAAATTTCAACCCCCACTTCGGTTATCAGTTTTCCTTATCACTCCATGCATTTAGTTTTAAATCCAAGCATGATAAAAATTCTAAAATTTGGAAATGACAATATTTTTCTGAAAACACAAATTTACAGATTTCACAAGTACTGAAATTGCAGAAATAAAACACAAGTGAAATTATGACAGCGACACACAGAAAATAACACAGTGATTTTTTGTCAATGTGACCTTGGAAAAACCCCCTACAACTCTTGAGAAAAACCAATTTGAGAGCTCTTCTTTATTTTTAAAAATGCTTTTACAAAGAAACTAAAATACATAGTAAAAATTCTAGCAACCACAAATTACAACTTATCTCGATTTTTGTGCTTGAACTCCACCTTGAAAATTGTGCCAATCAGCAAACAACCAAAACATAAATTTTCCAACAATAAAACAGCATTAAATGTTGTACGGCCAGCCTCGAAAAATGTGCCCATACCTTCTTGTACAGACTATACTGATTTCGGCAATACGGATGCCTCGAAATTCGTGCCCTTTCTGTTGTCCCTCTTCCTCGATTTCTGTGTTGTCCCTCTTCCTCGATTTTTGTGCATTTTTCCTGCTATACAATTTTGCCTTGGGATGCGTGCCAATAAATGTTGTTGCCCAGATTTGCTGAAATGTTTTCTTGCTGCTCTCCTTCACCTCCTCACTGCTCAAAAATTTTCTCCTTGCTCTCTTTTCTCTTTCTCTCAAATGCTCATGAAAGAATGAATTGATCTTTTCCTCTTCTCTTCTCCTTTTAATCTCCAAATGACCTTTTGGGTTACCCTAAGATCTAATGGCTAAGATTCATTTAGATCTAAGGATGAGAATAAATGTGCATTTAAATCTCACTTTCTATTTTTTAACTCACCCACTTAGCCTTTTATTTCCATAGTCACTTTTTCACTTTCTAATTCTTCATTGACTTTAATAAAGTCACCTTTAAATTAGAATGTAACTTTACCACTTATAAAGTCATTTTTAAATTAGAATGTAACTTTACCACTTATAAAATCACTTTTAAATTAAATTGACTTTATCACTTGTAAAGTCACTTTAGGAGAAAAGTAAAAAATAAATTTGGACACTTTTCCCTAGGCCAAAGATCAAAGCCTTAGGGAACCACTTGTCCTCTGGTACCCAAATTTTAACACTTCCTCTTACCGATGAAAGTGTTCCTCACCACTCCCATCTTGTCTCTGAAGTAGACATGCTTGCCCCATGGTAAGGCTTTGGTGAAAATGTCCGCTACCTGCTCATTTGTGGAAATGTACTCAAGCTTGACAACTCCCTTTTGGACATAGTCTCTAATGAAGTGATACTTGATCTCAATATGCTTTGACCTGTCATGAAAAACTGGATTCTCCGTGAGTTTTATGCAGCTCAGATTATCACAGTAAATTACTGAAGGTCTCAATGCCTGACCAAATAGACCAAACAACATCTTGCGAAGCCATATAGCCTCACAACTAGCCAAACTAGTAGCCATATACTCTGTATCAACTAAGCTCAATGCAACTGACTGTTGTTTCTGGCTGATCCATGACACAACTGCGGAACCCAACCCAAAACAACACCCGGAAGTACTCTTCCTATCTGAAGCACAACCTGCCCAATCTGAATCCGTGTACCCTTCCAGTCTCACTCCATCACCCGGTCGATAATCCAGACCAAAATCCACAGTCCCCTACAAGTAACGAAGAATGTGTTTTGCAGCCACCCAGTGCACTCTCCTGGGCTCACACATGAACTGACTCATAGTGTTAACTGCAAAACATATATCTGGTTGAGTGTTAACCAAATACATCAAACAACCAATCAGTGGTCTGTATAGAGTAAGATCCACCAACTCGGAATCAGAAGTGTGAAGCTTCTTCTAGTTAGTGATCATAGGTGTAGACAAATCTGCTAAGAATATCCACAATGTACTTCCCTTGTCCCAGGAATAAATTCCCCTCCTCCTGCCACACCTCCAATCCCAAAAAATAATGCATCAAGCCGATATCCTTGATCTCAAACTTTGGAGCAAGATCTCTCTTGCAACCCTCAATGAGTCTCTCTGCACCAGTGATGATCAAGTCATCAACATACAACACTAGAATGAGAGGCTCCTCATCCACCACAAAGAAGTATAGGTTCGGATCAGCCTCACTCTTTGTGAAACCGAACTACTGCAAATATGTATCAATCCTTGAGTACCAAGCTCTAGGAGCTTGCTTCAGGCCATAGAGTGCCTTTTTCAATCTGCATACATGGGACTCCTTCCCATGCACCTCAAAGCCCTGCGGCTGCTCAATATAAACCTCCTGCTGAATGAGGCCATTAAGAAATGCAGTCTTCACATCCATCTGGTGGATCTTCCAACCATCTCTACTGCAATCGATATAATGGAGCGAATAGATGTATACCGAGCTACGGGAGCGAAGGTCTCCTCATAGTCAACTCCCTCTACCTATGAGAACCCTCTCGCCACAAATCGAGCCTTGAACTTCTTGACGCTGCCATCTGCAGCATGCTTTATCTTGTAGAGCCATCTGGAAGTAACAATTGATTTACCTTCAGGCCTTGGCACTACCTTCCAAACATCATTCTTCATAATAGAAGAATACTCCTCCATCATGGCCTCTCTCCAGACCTGCTGACTGGCTTCCTCCTCATAACTAGAAGGCTCGGAGTCAACAATGCTTGTTACCAATGCCATGTAACTACAGAATCGCTCAGGTGGTTTACTCTCTCTAACCTGTCTCTTTGGCCCAGCAACTGATGTGGCCTCGCACAAGGTATCTTGAAGCCACTTTGGCTTCCTCTTCCCTGAGCATACTTATCCCACCGGAGTGAAAGAATCCTCATCATCATCAGAAGCCTGAACTCCTGAAGGCCTGCCAACTGACCTCATGCCTGAATTTGTGCCTGTAAATGTTGAAGTATCATGCTAACTGTCCATTAGTGGACTACCCTGTGAACTGCTCTGCAGACTGCGCTGCATGCTGCCCGAAGAACTACCCACCTGACTCTGAGAGCCACTGCTCACTAATGGACCTGACACTATAATCAACGTACCTCTTGATCCCTGACCACTGGATCCCTGTGACTGACTCAGCTACTCCTGAGGGTCTGGCGACTCTGGATACTCTAACTCCTGTGACCTCCTGAAAGTTCTCTCCTCCTCAAACTTCACATCCCGCCTGACAACCACTTTCCTCTGCACAGGGATATAAATCCGATAAGCTTTCGAGGTCTCGCTATAACCCACAAAGATGCCCTTGTCTGCAGTGGGCTCTAGCTTGGTCTTGTTCACCATGGGGGCATAGGAATATGTAAGGCACCCAAAGATACGAAAGTGCCCAACATCAGGCTTCTTCCCAGAAAAAGCCTCCTCCGGAGTCACATTCCCCAAGGCACGATGTGGACTCCTATTATGTAAGTACACAGCAATGTTGCAGGGCTCTGCCCACAAAAATAAAGGTAACCCCTGATCATGAACCATGGATTTGGCAGCCCCTGCAATGGATCTGTTCTTCCTCTCTGCAACCCCATTCTACTGGGGGTAGTAAGGAACTGCGAACTCCCTCCTAATGCCTGCCTCAGCACAAAAATCAACAAACTCACCAAGGGTATACTCCACTCCATTGTCCAACCTGAGGACCTTGATCTTCCTACCTGTCTGGGGCTCCACAAGAGCTTTGAACTCTTGAAACCGCTTGAAGACCTCACTCTTGGTCTTCAAGAAATAAATCCAGGTCTTCTTGGAGTGGTCATCAATGAATAAAACATAGTACTCATAGCCACTCAAGGATACATGAGACATCTGACCACTCACATCGGTATGAATCAAGTCAAGGATCCCAGTCGCTCTGCTGCCACTACTGGGAAAAGGGGATCTGACAAACTTCCCCATAGCACATCCTCTGCATACATCAAGGTGATCAGAACTGAAATTTGGCACACCAGTGGTGATCTCCTGCAATGTGCTCAAGGCCCCATGATACATGCGCCCCATCCTGCGGTGCCAAATCTCACACAACTCTAAACTACTAGATCTGTTGTCGGTCATGTCTCGGGTGCTGCTACTCAATGCCATCAGGGGCTGAAATGAGAACTTGTACATCTTGGCATGGCGCACACCAATCTCTCTAGCTGAAGACGCTAGAGTTCCCCTAGGATATATAAGCACCTACCCTCTCCTGAACAACACATCATACCCTCTGTCCTCAAGCGCTGAGACGGATATCAGGTTCTTCTTCATTCCAGGCACATATAGAACATCTGACACTTTCAAGGGAGGTTTGGGTCCCCTATCAAATGTCAATGTCCCCACACTGACTGCTCTAACAAAGCTGTCATCACCAAGTACTACCTCCATATCAGTATCACCCTCTGAAAGCTCTGAGAAGTACTCTCTGACTCCTGTCATGTGGTGGGAAGCACCATTGTCAACATACCAAATGCTAGAAGATGCTCTACTAGTAGCAAGGAATGCACAATCCCTCTAAACCTATATGGCAGGTGATCCTGCACTAGTGGCCTCACAAGCTATGAACCCAAACTCTCGATCAAAGCTCTCTAAGAAGCTCGCTGTCTCTGCAAAAGTTGCCATTGGTTTGTCTTTCCCTTTATTGTTCTTCTTCTCCGGACACACAACAACATAGTGTCCCAACTTTTGACAATTCCAACATTTGACTTTGGAATAGTCCTTCTCCTTGCTCAACTGTTTGCCTTTATCTTTGCCTTTGCCTTCACTATTGGAAGCTTGCTTCTTTGCTCTGCCCTTCTTGCCTCTTGCTAACAATGCCACATTGTCATCCTCCTCCACCTGTTTTGTTGCCCCAAGATGGTTCTTTCTGATCTCATTCTGAATGCAATCATCCCACAACATCTCCCAATTAGGAAGGTTTTCCCGTGCAACAATGCCATCCACAAAATTCTCCCAAGTCTTGGGAAGACAATTCAACACAATCCTCACCAACTCAGTGGGTGCAATGATCTCTCCTACGGCTGCCAACCCATCTCTCACAGAAGTGATATTTGTGAGATATGTTGTAGCACTGTTAGTCTTAGCCATTTTAATGGCCTTCAGTTTCTCCTTTAGAACCATTTTTCTGTTTTCATTTGAGCTCTGGTAAACACCGGTCAAGGTTGTCCACATCTCATGTGCATAAGCCTTTCCTCTCACGGGGAATGACATGGTCTTTGATTCCTTCCAGAATCAATCTTTTTGCCTTAGCATTCTTTCTTTTTAAACTCTGCCAACTGTACAGGGTCAGCAGGCATTGCTACTGGGTTTTGTGTGGTATTTACCATAATGCCCTAAACTTCTGCTTCCTCAAAGATGCTCTGGATTCTCTCCTTCCATGCACTATAGTTGTTCTACCCATCCAACCTGTCTTCAACTCTCAAACCCAAAGACATGTTTCACTGTCCTACCAAACTGAAATTTTCAAATCTATGGTAAAGGTTTCTGTTTTCTGTGTAAAAATCAGCTTGCTGTAATTTTCACTCTGTTGTCTCAAACTGCACTTTTCAGCCAACCAAGCTCTAATACCATAAAGAAATTTCAACCCCCACTCCGGTTATCAGTTTTCCTTATCACTCCATGCATTTAGTTAAGCATGATAAAAATTCTAAAATCTGGAAATGACAATATTATTTTGAAAACACAAATTTATAGATTTCACAACTGTTGAAACTTGAAATTGCAGAAATCAAACACAGCGAAATTATGGCAGCCACACAGAAAATAACACAGTGATTTTTGGTCAATGTGACCCAGGAAAAACCCCCTACAACTCTTGGGAAAAACCAGTTTGAGAGCTCTTCTTTATTTATGAAAATGCTTTTATAGAGAAACTGAAATACACAGTAAAAATTCCAACAACCACAAATTACAACTTATCTCGATTTTCGTGCTTAAACTCCACCTCGAAAATCGTGCCAATCAGCGAACAGCCAAAACAGAAATTTTCCAGCAATAAAACAGCATTAAATGATGTACGGGCAGCCTCAAAAAACATGCCCAAAACTTCTTGTACAAATCGTACGGATTTCAACAATACGGATGTCTTGGAATTCGTGCCCAAATCTGCCTTGAAATTCGTGCCCTTTCTGCTGTCCCTCTTCCTCGATTTCTGTGTTGTCCATCTTCCTCGATTTTTGTCTTTCTCCTGCTGTACGATTTTGCCTTGGGATGCGTGCCAATAAATATTGCTGCCCAAATTTGTTGAAATGTTTTCTTGCTGCTCTCCTTCACTTCCTCACTGCTCAAAAATTTTCTCTTTGCTCTCTCTTCTCTTTATCTCAAATGCTCATGAAAGAATGAATTGATCTTTTCCTCTTCTCTTCTCCTTTTAATCTCCAAATGACCTTTTGGGTTACACTAAGATCTAATGGCTGAGATTCATTTAGATCTAGGGATGAGAATAAATGTGCATTTAATTCTCACTTTCTATTTTTTAACTCACCCACTTTAATAAAGACCAACCTTTTATTTCCATAGTCACTTTTTCACTTTCTAATTCTTCATTCACTTTAATAAAGTCACCTTTGAATTAGAATGTAATTTTACCACTTATAAAGTCACTTTTAAATTAGAATGTAACTTTACCAGTACCACTTATAAAATCACTTTTAAATTAAATTGACTTTATCACTTATAAAGTCACTTTAGGAGAAAAGTAAAAAAAAAAAAATTGGACACTTCTCCCTAGGCCAAAGATCAAAGCCTTAGAGAACCACTTGTCCTCTGGTACCCAAATTTTAACAACAAACTGAAGCTCTTCCACCAAAACGCACCCTTCCAACTAAGGGGAGCCCATATGTCTCTCCAAAACCAGGAATACTTAAGAATGACAGACCTTAAGCCTAAAGTTACAATAGCGTAGAGTAGGAAACTCACAATGTATATCTTACCCACCTATCAAAGAGACCTTCTCATTTTATCAATTATGGAAGAGGAAATTATCCATGCAACTTTACCTTCAACTTCCATGCATTTCGGTTAACTAACAGTGAACTAGGAGAGATGGCCATGCGCATGGCTAAGGGAGTACATTTGAGTTCCGCTGAAGTAGAAGTGGAGAGAAGAAGCATGTGGAGATACTCTTACGACAAACTATTGTAAAGTGGGAGAAAAAAAAAAGCATGTGCCTAGTTAACTGGAGCACACGCTCAGTTATCTCCCCATCCATGCATGCATGCGTTGTAGTTAACTCCAAGAAAAGTGCTAACTCATTCCTAAATTAGTGCATGCATCCCAGTGGTTTTTAGTTCACTCATGCATGCACTCCAAATAACTCCCAGTCATGCTTAGTCTTATCCATGCACATTAATCCTCGTGCATGCACCCAAACCCAATGTGGCTTTGTGTCCTTTTCCTCTTGGGTAAGCCAAGGAAAGGACAACCAATTTTCTATTAGTTTTCCTGATTTGAAATGGGGACATTACAGTCCTCCCCTCCCAAAGAATACTTATCCTCAAGCATTTGTAGATCAGAATGCTTAAGAATCTCCTCCCCTTCATGTTGTAGTGTCCAAGGGCAAGTTTTTCCATTTGATGAGATATTCAAATATTACTTTATTCCTCAATCGTTTCTCCCTTACCTGCAAAATGGTCTCTGGAATAAGTATCAATTTACCTTCTTCATCCATGGGAGGTAATTCCATTGAAGGAATCACATGTTGCCCAAGAGCCTTTTTGAAGCATGATACATGAAATATATTGTGAATCTTGCTTGTATAAGGCAGTTACAAGCTATGTCACAAGGTTCGTCGACCTTCAATCTTGAGTTTCAAATTTTGGCAAACCTTAAAGAATTTTTGAGGTTCGACGAACCTCATCAAACCTCATCGAACCTCATAGCCATTGACCAAGTACATAGATCAAAACTCATGAGCTCATGTCACAACTCAAGCTTGTAATCTATCCTTGCAGTTTCCCTACCCATGATAGCACTTTTTATGTTTATTGACATCGATTTCTTACTATTATATCATATATTTCATTTTAAAGTTAATATATGTATATATATATAGAAAATGTATATAGACTAACCTTATGGCAAACCTCGTCCGAGCCTCATCAAAAAATTCGAACTCGAACCAAACCTAATCATTGCCAAATCCGAACTTGAAGCCAAACCATGTGACTTAGGGTCCAACTCATGCGCTACTTCGCTAATTCTCCTAATCACCTTGAAAGGCCCATAAAATCGGGGTTTCAGCTTTTCCACTACATTGATCTTTAATGATGATTGCATATAAGGTTGAAGATGCAAAAATACCATGTCTCACACCTCAGAAGACCTCTCAATTCAATGGTGATCAGCATATTTCTTCTGTTGTTCCTGTGCAATCTAAATATTCTTCTTGAGTGTATTGAGGATATCTTGGTTCTCTTTAGCCCACTCAAGAGCTTTTGGAGCTCTAGAATCAGAAAAGGCCAAATCCATAAATATAGAAGCTTCATAACCATACAAGGCTTTGAAAACAGTCATGTTGATGTTCATGTGATATTAGTGTTGTAACAAAATTCTGTCAAATGTAACCATTTCACCCATGCTTTTTGTTGTTCCGATACATAGTTCCTCAAGTAGCCCTCAAGCCATTTATTAATAATTTCAGTTTGACCATCCATTTGAGGATGATAACTAGTGCTATGATCAAGTTTTGTTCCTGCCAACTTCATCAATTCTTGCCAAAAAGTGCTAATGAATATGTGGTCCCTATCACTTACAATCCTCTTAGGCACACCATGAAGTCTAAATACATGTTCAAAAAATAGACCAGCAACTTGTGGAGGCTTAGATTCAAAAGGCATTGGCAGGAAATCAGCATATTTTAGAAGACTGTCCACTACAACAAAAATACAGTCCTTAAAATTTACCTTAGACAGCCCCGTGAGAAAATCCATTGATATTTGTTCCCATTTTTAGTTGGGAATAAGAAGTGGTTGTAGCAGCCCTGCAGGGAAGGAAATTTCCGCCTTGTTTCATTGGCATTCTATGCATTCCCTCACATGATTGAGAACATCATCCTTCATACCCTTCCATGAGAACCTTTCATAAACAGACTTGTATGTCTTAAAATAACCAGGGTGACCAACAAGCTGATTTTTATGAACAATTAGAATTTTGTGCTTAAACTTACTTTCGGGCACTGGTTAGATTCCATTCCTATAAAAGATGATGTCATTCATCACTTTATATCTTCCATCATCAATTTTACCTTCTAAAATATCACAAGCATGTTGATTTTTTGCATATTCTGCTAGTATGTGATCTTTCCAAGAGGCTGAAATTTCTAAAAGTGAGCAAAAACCAACAATTTCTATGGTTGTTTCAAAAATATGTGTCCCCTTGGAATCTCACCTCTTGCTAGAGTGTGACGTTGTTATTTTCTTAAGTCACTATAGATGGATTTAAGTCACAATAGATGGATTTGGTCAACAGAATGGGTTTGGTCCTTTTTGGTCCTTCTAAAAATTGTCCCCACTTTTGCTTAAACTTGTTGAGGATTTTCAAATCCCCTTAGGAGCAGCCTCTTCTCTTGGTGACATCTCCAACCTTCGTCCTTTGTGTGTGGCAAAATACGAAATCACAAGAATAATGAAGCCTTCTGTTGAAGTAGTTCAAGATCTTGGATTGATTCCACTTGCAAAACAAACAAACAAGTGGGGTTTGTTGGAGAATGTAACTAGTTTCGGTCTTCATAATTTGTACTATTATATATTTTATGTAAAAAGCAAATGAAAAGAAAAAAGAAAAATTATTATTATTTTTCTAGACAAGCATGTTCTTCATGCTTCTAGGTTTTTGAGTCAAAAGAGTCAAAATCCTATTTGGACCTATTGTAAAAAAAAAGGGAAAAAGAATTTTTAAATATGTAATTTTGGGTCAGAAACCCCTCTAGGTGCCAAGTCGGCCTACATGTCAAGTCAGCCTTGCCCCGATGGACATGTCTATTAGCACCCCTCTGAATTATATAAATAGAGGGAAGATGGAGCTCATTTGGAGACACACTTGATGATTTGTGGTCTGTAATATTGCAGAAAGGGCAGAGAGAAGAGGAGGGGGTCGAAGTCTGAGAGAGGATTTCTTCTTGAGTGAAAATTTGTAGAAGTTCTACCTCGATACATCTTTTGTTGTTGGTCTCTTGCTAATGGATCTGCTGGAAAGAAGGAATGCTTAACCTGGCATCTAGAGTTGGACGTTTTTTGTGGTTATGGGTTTTGGATATCTCATTTGATCTGATTCTATAAAAAGAGAAGTTTATGGGTTTTCCCCTTGGAGGGGTTTTTCCCTGGCTTGGAGCCTATATCTTGTGTTCTTTTACTTCTGTGATCTTCATGTTCATGTTATGGTAATTGTTTGATGAAAGAATCAGAATAAAGATTAATAAAGAAGCAAACTCAATTCACAAGCAATTATTATGGAAAGGAAAATCTAAATTAAACTATAGGCCTCCCATTTTTCCAACATGGTATCAGAGCTTGGTTTGAAGTAAGTTGGAGGCCTGAAGATCACATTTAGTTGGCTTTTGAATCGAGGTCCTTGAAGGTTCTCTCTCTGTTAGCGAACTAAGTCAAAGTTCTGGGAAATTATGGGCTCGCATCTATTGAGAGTCACATCCCTTAATTAAATTAACAATGGTTCAAATACCTCTGCCCTGTGGCAACTCGTTGACTGAAAATTATAACTCTGTATATATGGCTCGTATTACTCTAAGATTTGTTTACATACACTATGGTATATAACACGATTCGGTGACTTGCACTACAGTCTCCTGCCCTAAAGCAGCTCACACTTGCCTATACAGAAGCTCGCATCCCAATTTTTTTCTGTGACACTGTGGACTGAATTTGGATTGTTTATGACCCGAATCTACAAAGAGAGTCCACACCTCTCTAGAGCATGGTTTTATACACGGTAGCATGACAACAATTAAATGAGGGCGCACAGTATATTTGTTGATCTGATTTATATATGTTTTGTGATCAAAAAGAGCTCACGAATGGATCGTTTTCAGAAGTCCGCATAATCCTTCTTGTGGCTCAAGGCCTACATTACACAGAATATTTTATACAGAAGCTTGATCTCTACGGTCCGCAATATACCTTCATATCTAAAGGCTCACATATAATGTGGAAGTGTTATCATAGAGCATTTTCTAAACGGTGGCATCTCACATATCCCAGTGACGGTGACTTCGTCTGGAGCCATTCTCTACAATATGTTTGTAGTGGCGTAGCCATACTTTGAGAGGGCATCAAAATATTATATGGTGACATAACTCTACAATGGCTCACAAGTTAAATCGATGGTTCCATTGTGGACGCAATTTATCGCTGCAATTTGGGAATTGGATTCGAAACAACAGTAATCTTATATGGCTTATGACACGTGGATGATGAAGAATGGTGTTATGGATAGTACTTGAAAAATTCAAAATATACATAATAGAAGAAAGAATTTCATCATGGAACCAACCTAAATTTTGGAATGTTAAATTGTCATGGCTCGTAATAAAAGAACCAAGACTGTTATAAAACAATAGGAAGATTGTGATCTTGTTTGGCAGCAATAGTGATCTATATATCAATGAGAAAATAATTGTAACCTATGTAGTAGCGACCGGATGGCCTTCATACAACAATGATAGTATTATTGACAACGATGGTCGATGGACAGTAGATTGGACTATCTCCTTTAAAGGAAATTATTCAAGACCAGGTCTCATCAAAAGACGGCAGATAAAGTCTAAGAGACAAAGCGGCTCATCAAAGGAGAAATTGAGGCACTGTTGAAGATAAACACTTGTTGATAAAGTGTTGACACGTGAAGAAGGATTGGATCCTTGCAAAGAAAAAAGTATGCTAATATCACAAAGGTATGTACAATTTCTATATGCATTTCATGATAAGTGTCAAAATCTCTAGATCATGGTGGTCTTTTGAAAGATAAAGGGTCTGAATAAACATAGAGGCATATAGTTGTCGATATGATAAATACTTAGGCCTTGAGATCAAGAAATGAAATTCATGAGGTCTTTACATGGTAGATCTTAATGTCTAGGGTTTGTCTGAAAGATTTTGGTGTCTAAGGTTTGTAGACCCTATAAGCCCTGAATTGGAAAAACTCTATTAAAGGAAATCATATCAAATTGTTCCCTCTTTAGAATCCCTGGTTTTTGGGAAATGGTATCTAGGGTTTGAAGGTTGAGTGTTCTTTGACATTAAAATATCTCAAAACTCTAGCATAAAAGAGGTTTTGAATCTAGGGTATGTATTAAACCCTAGCAAAAGTTGAAACCTAGGACTTTAAAACAAAACACTAGGAATGGGTGTTTTCGCTAAAAGTAAAAACCCTAATAAGGGTTTGGTCAAGGAATATCTAGGGTTTGTAACTAGAACCCTAGATGTACACTTTTGAGAAATCACGGAAACCCTTGATTGACAGAATTAACATCATGTTTTTGTTTTTATATATTTTGCTTGGTTGTACTTGCTAGTGAAAATTGCAAGCACATAATGAAGGTTGTCAAAACTATGGAAGCAAAATAAGAAGGATGAATGAACAAAGCAGATCAACACTCATGCTTGTTGATGACTCCTTGAAAATGATGAGCGTGATGGAAGGATGGAACTATAAGGACCCTAAAGGAAATAATGTTGAAGCTTCCAGCAAATAAGTTCGTTCTCGAAACACATTGATGATTGAAAGATGAAGCAGAATCTTGTTGCAATATGAAGAAAAAGCATGCAAAGAAATGTTGATTTCAGAGGGAGCAAATAGCAGAATTTGACACCCTGTCTAAGAGGCTATTATAATTTGAGAACTTTGATATTGATGATTTACTTGGGATATGACTTGGATCACTAGTAGGACATATTGCTAAAGTACGAGAAGAAGCTAGAAGAACAGTTCGTTTGATAACATTGATCAATGTCAAATATGGTCTCATGAAGAAAAAGAGAGAGTTGATAGTGACAACTCCAAGGAAGAAGACACTGTAGCCTATTGATTAGTTTGTTCGAGGGCCACATTGATTGAAAAGTGAAAAGCATGGAGAAGGATTTTTGTACAATATGTGAAAGGATATTGATCTCAAAGGAATCAAGTAAGCAAAATCTGATATCTTGACAAAAGGCCAAAATGTTGAGGTAATCACGACATTGATGTTTTGGTATTGGTTATCTCGCTGGTATATATTTTTGCGACCTGGAAGAATGTTGCAGAAATGCATAATGGCAACTGAGGCAAGTGTATCAACAACTGTTTGTTTTTGGACTCAACACAATGAATTCATGAATTGAGAACATGGCTTTGGTAATCCTTGAAGGATTATGTGGTCAAGATGTCTACATCATCTTGGGATTGAAAGGTAGCAGTACAAGAAGATAACTTGATGTGTATGTTTCAATGAAAATGAAGATCACTTTCATGATTAGAGGGAGCTATGATTAGCTCTACTTCGATTGGCGCAATATAATGCCTTTGCTGATGATGACTAGAGGAAAGTGATATGAAAGATTGATGGCATGAACCCTGTCACAAATTGGCTCCAGAAAGATAAAAGCTCTATATGATGAGATACAAAGGAAAAGGAGGAGCCATGCAACTACTCAAAGATCTCCATGAAGAACTAGTAGTTGATGTATTGATGAAGACACGCTAAAAGAACTTGTGATTATGACTTCCCAATTGAAAGGAAGTTAAGAATCTCCTCTATGCTTAAGGAGGAGTAATAAGTCTCCTAAATGTTTGAAAAGGAGCAAGGATATATTCCCTGATCGAAAGGGAACGAGGATCTCCTCTCTAGTTGAGAGGGAGACGGACATTATATTCTCATCTTCATGTATCATGCACTAGGCCAAGACTAACAACCATATGTCTAGCGAAGGCCTTGGAGAGAAAATGGGGTCTGGAGGATTGGCTAAGCATCTAAGATTGATACTCCTTGAGGATAAAGAATCCAAGATAAGAAGTGGACTAACACTCTTTGAGGATTGGACAAGTATCCTAGATAAGAAAGGTCGAAGAGGACTAGAATCCTTTGAGGATGGGTAATCCATGATAAGAATAGTCCTAGAAGGGCATACCAAGTGAACATCTGGATGGATATGTACCTTAAGAGGTAGTGTGGTGTCTCACGTAAAGCCTCCCAGCATTATGCTCTAATATAAATAGAGCTTGTCAGTTAAAGGCCTTACTATGTTGACAATGTTGGTTATGATATTGATGCTTAAAGATGGCTTATCAATCCGACTCTTCTTATGAGAATATTTCAGTTTGAGAGCATCCATGTACCGAGTGTACAATTATGAATACATCCCTAGTTAAGAGGGAATGTTGGAGAATGTAACTAGTTTCAGTCTTCATAATTTGTACTATTGTGTATTTATGTAAAAAGAAAAGAAAAATTATTTTTATTTTTCTAGACAAGCATGTTCTTCATGCTTCTAGGTTTTTGGGTCAAAAGAGTCAAAGTCCTATTTGGACCTATTGCAAGGAAAAAGGAAAAAGAATTTTTAAATATATAATTTTGGGTCAGAAACCCCTATAGGTGCCAAGTCGGCCTTGCCCCAAAGCCTAAAGGACATGTCTATTCGCACCCCTATGAATTATATAAATAGAGGGAATATGGAACTCATTTGGAGACACACTTAATGATTTGTGGTCTGTAATATCGCAGAAAGGGAAGAGAGAAGAGGAGGGTCATAGTCATGCTAATGGATCTACTTGGCATCTAGATGTAGAGGTCTTTTGTGGTTATGGGTCTTGGATATTTCATTTGATCTAATTCTATAAGAGAAGTTTCTGGGTTTTGCCCTGGCTTGGAGACTATATCTTGTATTCTTTTGTCTCTATGATCCTCATGTTCATGTTATGGTAATTGTTTGATGAAAGATTAAGAATAAAGATTAATAAAGAAGCAAAATAAATTCACAAGAAATTAGTATGGAAAGGAAAATCTAAATTAAACTACAAGCCTCTCGATTTTCCAATAGAGTTCTCCCCCTAATTGTTCTCTTCCACGTAACTATGTAGTTCTTCAATGGCAAAAGGACATTATTCTTCGGATAATTTTATTCATCATCAATAAGAATTAGAGTTCAAATTATAATGGTCAATAAATATAGCAAGAAAATGAAATAGAACAAAAGCCACTCCACCAATGCACAAGAAAAAATACAAGGGTTTGCAATGAAAATGAGCTCTTTATTTGTGATCACACTTGTCTTAAATGAACAACAATAATGTTACAATGAGGAGAGGTTAGTCTTTTATAAATGGCTAGTTTGAATCTTCCTCAATAAAATATTTACTAGTCATCCACATGTTGGAGACTTAGTAAATTAATTCATAAAATATTATAATATAATTTTTAATTCACCCACTGGGTGGTCAACTTGGAAAAATTTCCACAATTTAGCTCAAGATTACCTTTGCTCATGGTCAATTGCTCAACTAATTGGTCCATCGGGTCTCCAACGACTAGTCAAACCCTCTAACAGCTAGTTGAATTCACCAACACCTATTTTTGACTTGACTTTTCCCTTTCGTAACTCGACCTAGCCACATGGGAGTTGGATCTCCAACTGCCTTGATTTTTTGACAATTCTGGTACATGGGTATGCTAAAACTGGCCTAGATCCAAACTAGTGATCTCTCCGAATTTTCATATCTTGCCTAGTGTTTCCACATCATCATGCCTTGTTAGAGCTTTAATGCTCTTGGAAATTTTGAGAAATTGAGACGGGTTTTATTTTTCTCATTCCGTAGACCAATTCTGACATATTATACATCAAATTCTATCAAGATTTGCCCCTGTTAAGCCTCCTAAAAACCTGTACTACAACATCATCACACCAAAGTAGATGATCTCTAACGCCCTTGAGGAGTTGCAAAATCTGAAACATGGCTTTTGTTCCTCTCATTGAGTAGACCATTTTTTTAATAATGCACGTCACAAACAACCCAATGCTGCCATTGTTCTACACCCTAGAAACTTTTCATATGTTGTGAGTCAAGTTTGACAAAAAGTTATAACTAGCCACCAGATGCTCAAATGGGGAAAACTACACGTGGCATGGAATCCTCTCATTGTGCTCTACAATATGAGATTGGGTTGAACTTTTGACCACCTAGACCATTTTGCATTGGGAACCATGAATTGCCTCAAAAAATGTGAAAATTGTCACATGAGACTACTATGTTGTGAGAGTTGTTATGAAAACTGTTGCACCAAGGCCAAGGTCACATACAGACATGAAAGACTTTAACCATGTGGATATTGGAAATACTGAGAGGGGGGTGAATCAGTATTTCTTTTCAATTGTTACTTTTACTAGTTAGATCATTTATATTTAGAATACAAAATGAACAATAAGAATAAATGCTTTTATTAATTTCTTTTTCACAATAAATCAAGTACAATGTATATAGGGCTCCAACCCTAGATGAAAACATCGATCTTCAATCTCCCAGGCTCCAACCTGTTGTCAAGCACCAACTTGGACTTTTTTGAGACTCTGACCTCTAGGGCATCAACCCTATCTTCTCAAAGCACCAACCTTGCGTTTAGAGGCTCCAACCCCTAGGGCACCAACCTTTCTTTGGTACAGACTCCGATATGGTTTCTTGAGGACTCCGATCCTCTAGGGCTCCAACCCTATCTTATCCAAGGCACCAACCTTGAGTTTAGGAGCACCAACTCCAAGAACACCAATCTTATATTTGCCAAGCACCAACTTGGACTTTTCAAGGCACCAACCCCAAGGGCTCCAACCCTATAGCTTCACTTTGTCAAGGTATGTTTGGTTGTACTTCACGGCTCCCAATGTCTTCTTCAATGAGCCTTGCCTATCTTCGTCTTCACTGTAGTCTCCACGTTATGTCATCAATGACAACCTTGTTTTCTTAGAAGGTGTCACCACTGCTCTTCATGGTACCTAGACAAAATCTCCAAGGTCACCATGATGGCTTCAATCATGCATCAAGGTCTCCAAGATTGTCTTCAAGATCAACTTCACAAGAGTCTTCAATTCTAAGCCCACTCAACAAATGTCTTAATAGTTGCTCAAAAGATTCTTCAAGAATTACTCCAAAGTCTGCTAAAGGAATGTGTCAAAGAGATGCTCCAAGAACTTTATGGTTTGCACAGCAGACTTCAAGGGATCTTCAACAATGTCTTCAATGAGGACTTCACAAGGGCTTCCAAAGGCTGCTTTAACAATTTTTCTAGCAATGCTCAAGAATGTCTTCAACAAGCAGCTTCAACAAATGTACAATAGGTCTTCTTCAGACAGATTTCTAGGTCTCTTTTAGGTGTAGTCCTAGATACTCTTCAAATTTTGCTTCTCTCTGTCCCAAAGGTGTCCTCAACTCTATCACTAGGTTGCTCCAAACATTGCCCAAAAAACCTGCTTTCAAATTATGCCAAAACTCTCAACCAAGTGTCTCAAGTCCACAGTTAAGGTGCCACAGGTTCGAGTTTATTCTCTGCTACAGATCTCAGCTTCAGAAATTAGGGGTCTCTGCCACAGGTCTGAGCTTAAGAAGATAAGGGTCTTTCGCCACAGTCAAGACTATTAAAATCTGCTCACAGGTTTGAGCTCTTCAAAGGTCCACAGTATTGAACCTAGCCACAAGTCTAGGAGTCTTTGTTTATAGTTCCAAAGTTCCTTTATATTTAAGCTCTGTCCACAAAGGCCAAGGGTAATTCCACAATTCAGCCACAGGTCCAACCACAAGTCTCCACAGGCACAAAGATATGTCTGCTACAGGTGGACAGACTTCAAATGATACTGCAATAAAATCCAAGCTGCTACAGACTCCAAATGATAGTCCACTGTAATTACAAATCCGAGGTGTAAGGTTGTTGTAGCTCTGAAATCTGAGGTATGGAGTAATTCTTCCACAGTTAAGACTGTTCTCTGTGCCAAAAACAGAATTGTAATAGATGACTGTCCTCAAAACCTTTAATAGAATTTGCCCAAAATAGAGATATCAAGTCCTCCTCGGCCTCCTTACTGTTCTGTCTTCTTCTGTGTCTTATCTCTGAAATCTTCACCGAATTTCTTGCTAAAATGAGGTGTCTGAACTCATATTAATACTGGTTTGACGTTTAAGATGAATGGACGTGTCTTATGGAGGGAGGCCAACATGACAGGCCTAGCACAGGTCGGCTCAAGGACCAGATTAATATTCCTAACTTAAAAAATTAATATCTCCCAAACTATTTGGAGTTTCGGGCCAAGTAATAGCTCATTGGAAAGCTAAAAATATGCTCTAAAGGATGGTGAAGGTCTCACAGAGAAATTCTGCCTCTAAGGTAGTAAAAAATATTTTTTAATGTGACTGTTCATTTATTAGTGCAGAATTGAAGGTAGGGTCATTTGCCGCCTTCAACATGTCCTTGCCTTCTTTATCATAGGGTCACCATATCATAAATGATATATCACCAAACATATGCTAAATCATGTAGTCTTCCATTATTAGGATCACCAGAGGTAAGGTCATCAAGGATTATGGCTTCACATTATCAGAGGTTTGTCATGTCATCATGTGTATGTCACATAAGTCATCAAGAGTTTCTAGATCATCAAGGTGTCTTGCCATGTTTATCAAACATGAGTTATAGTCATCCTCTGGCATGTCAAGAATATTTGCCAATGCCAAATTGACATCAATGACAACCTAGATTAACAGTGGATTGGCATAAGTGCAACTTGGCGTGGCCTGGAATGGCCCATACACTGTTGATCACCCCTACAAATGCAAGCTCCCATAAAACCATGAGTCCTCAAGAGAGTTCACCTAAATCCCTCCAATTTGGTTAGGAATGAAACTGCTTAGGTAAAGCTTTCAAGGGACAGGGCATGGTTTGACCAAATAATTGAATACAGACTTAAACTGAGAAGACACAGGTCTAGGATGCCTAATACAGGGCCTCATATGGTTTTTTACATGGCTTCTAACTTGTAACCTTGGGCTTGCAATGGTGGTGAATGTTGCACTGAAAAAATGTATGTACCCTTGCTGACAAGAGGGGTAACATACCCTAGATCATCACGCAAGTGCCAAGACCCAAGTTCATCCCCAACGCAAGTATTCATCTTCATGTCTCCTCCAGGGTTTACATCAAAAATCTTGGTTCTTACTCCCAACAAAATTTCTCCAAGACAATTATAAGGGTAGAATAATGAGTACAACAATAGTGAGTAATAGAAAAGGCTTTCTCCAAGGAAGCCAACAATAGATAAGGTAGACTAGGTCCACAACACAAATAACCTTAAACCGTCAACATGGCAGTCCCACATGGAGTGCTCTACAATATGAAGGATGAAAAGTAGCACATTAGGGTTTTACCTAATGACAAGGTAGCATGCTATTCAACACACCATTACCCCAATACTTCCTCTTACATGGTGGTTTCTTCACCAAGTGTCCTCATTCAAGGTACTCCACCTCCAGTTGTGTGCCAATGTCCTATTGTACCCGATGCTCCTCACCATGTGTGCCAAAATAGGTACTTGCTCCAATGCTTCTCCTCAACGTGTTTGGGTCCACAATCAACCTCCATGAAGTATGCTTCTCCACTGTAACATTCTCAAGTCGAGTATCCAACCTCCAAGGTGTATGTCGTATGGTCTCAAGCTCTTAAGGCTAAGTGACCTCTTCCAAGTGCCTAGTGTTTATTATCCTAGGTACATATCTCTCCTAATTGTTTCCACCCAATGGGTTAGTCATCATGCCAATTAGGATAACAACCTCCTAGGTAAATGTGCTATGCTAGCAGTCTGTCCAAGGTCAAGCATCCCACTCAAATTAAGCCATCCATATATCCATCAAGCATCATCAAGGGACTACGAGACCTAGCACTTTACTAGCTATGTGGAAACACTTTTGAGTAACCCTAAAAGCTAACATGTTATTTATCCCAAGGTATGGTAGCTGGATGCCAAACAGATTTAATATATGAACTGAGTCTTGATGCATGGATAACGCAATAGGCATTGTTCTTTTATAATAATGTTTAAGTTAGTTTATTGAATTTGTGGCCCTCGGTGTTTAAATGCCCATTCTTTACTTGAAATACAGATAAATTATTTGTTTTATAGGAAGCGAAGTATACAAGCACAGTTTTTTATCAGATGAATTGCACCGCTATATTTGGTACAAACTGTTATGATAATATTTTGTTGAGATTTCAAATTCAAAAATACAAATTCTAGTAAGCAAGACCCAAAATATTTATCCTTAAATAAACCCAAATCAATAATCTCAAACTTTTTATTAGTGTGCCAAATTCATTCAGTTATTGACTTTAAATTCTGCTTATGTAGAACTTACACACTAAAATAGTTTGGCTGTTTCATTAAAAGAACTATTGCCAAATAAAATTTTGAAAAACTCGCAGGCAAATAGTATTCGAAGCAACACCAATGTTTCAGATTGGACAAATAAATACCAACCTCAAGTACTGCAATCACAATATGTCCACCTGCTGGACTGTATGCCATTCGTACAACTGGTGCCCCAATATCTATGGCTGAAAGCTTGCATCCAGTTAAAGCATCAAATTCTGCAGTTCAGGGAGCTCCAATAAGTATCCAACAAATATCATCGTGGTGAATAAAGGTTACCTGAATCTTTATATGGATAACTACTTTGGTGATGCACAAAAAGAGATTGCTGCATATAATAGTTATGTCTGAATATTGGTGGCATTGTAAGATTATAGATCATGTATATGTGAATCCAATCCAAACATACATAAGCTGTCAAAGATGCAAAATCTGACTATATTTAGTTGAAGAGAAGTGATGATAAATTGTATGGATTGCAACACTCAATGGATTTGAAGGCATGTTTAACCAGACAGACAACATGGTTATACCAGCATTAATCTTCTAAGTTGCAAATATTATGTTTTCTTTTGCAACTGATGCTTCTGAAAAAGAAAATTCCAGTGGCATAATTAAACATTAGAAACTGATGTATCACCCAATTTTGCACTTGCAGGTGATCAGACTGAATTGAGGCTGTATCCTTTTGTTCCCTTTGGGAATTTGGCTCTGTAGTTGGAAGATTGATCTTTACAGCTGTCACCTGACCCCGATGAACATGTACTAGAAAATGATATTTTCTGTTGAGTGTCGATTATACAGACCATATACAAGCAGATTGGCATATCTCCTAACAAAGCATCCACTTGAACAGTGTGTAATATTTTATAATTGTTCTACAAAATGGATAGGGCTCTGTGGAAAAGTTGTAGCATATAAAATTTCCTCTTGAGAATCTCTGCATGTTACCCGCTATATGACAATATAAAGGAGTCCTACAATCTTGAATGCATGTGCTAGATTCCTCATCCCCATCTTCCCTTGATCCAACTAAATGATTAATTTCTATATTTTGGGTAGATCACCCTCAATTTACCTTAGTTAAACCCATCTTTATTCTGTAATCATGTATTTAAAATTTGACTCCTTCAACCCCTCTATAACCATCTAACCACCTTTGATCACCCTTGAAATTTTTTTAATTTAGGGCATAATTTGTCTTAGACTGTTGAGGATCCTTTTTGGACTGTTTTCTGCCCATTTTCTCTTATTGGTTTTTGACACAGTCAGCTAATGGTTCCCTTTATTTTATTTTTCATGGTGTACCTCCACTATCACAATTTGGCCCCTATTACCACTGGCTGCTCCTGCAGTACTGGTTCTCAGAGTCTCATGCTAGAGAGACCCTTTTTTCACTTCTTCACTGCAGTATACTGCAGCTGATATCTGTGGTATCATATGGTATCAAAAGGCCTACATATGCTTATTAGGGAGGTGATCATTCAGGTAGTCCCTCCAACCATTTATCTATAAATTGACATATGTCTCCTATTATTTTTACCTCTGACTTGCATTTTAAGGTCTGCTTTGTCATACTACTGTCTTCTCTAGGTGTCGAGGCCTCAACTAGCCCCAAAAGTCTTTAAACTTGGTGACCCCCTGAAATTAGTTTAACAAAGCCTCATCCAGTAGATTCCACTCTCCCTTGATCGTGTTTTCTTGCACTAATTGTTGATTATGAGTTTTGGCTGAAGTGCTTCAATGAAGATATGCCATAGTAGAAGTGCCATGCAATGCAGATGAATTGGTGTAGTAGTTTGTAGAATTAATGAATTCCAAGTTGAGTGCAAAAGATGAATGTCTAGTTGATACCTCCGAGTTCAACTTTATGCACAACACTTTATTTGTTAGTCAAATGAAAGCAAAATAACAAGGAAACTAAGCTCCAAAAAAATGAAGAGTTTATTTCAAATGTGGACAATGCACAACTACTCACCATAGTGGCATCAGGGGTTGCCCTTGCACATTAATCGGAGGCAAAGTTAAAGAAAATGCATAACAACCTCCTAGCCATGAGCAAATAGAATAAGCTCTAAGAGCAACTTAATATGTAATGTTCCTTCCTAAAATAATTTTTGCTAAAGTAAGATTCACAATTTTTCATTTTTGGCTATTATGGGGGACCCACGTGTTTTTGGAAATAATACTTAGGAGAAGGGGAGGTCGAAATCACTTAGCTAGTGGAATGTGGGGGCCACCCCCTCATGAAATACGCACCCCTTGGAGAGAAATTCGAATTGCTAAGGAAAGGAGGTCGAAATGCTAGATGGAGGGACCCACATGAGGAGGCAAGGAGAAAATTATAAATAGAAGGAGGATGGCAGCTATTGGGGTTTTTTGTTAACTCAACTCTTCCATTGTTGCTCAAGTTGTTCAGCTGGGTCACAAGTGCTGCTTAGCACAGAGTTTTCCAAGGGGAGAACTCACCCTTCTTTCGGTGGACTTTGAGTGCCACCCTAGGGAGGTAAATTCTACTACCATAGAGAGAGGGATTTGTGGATTCTTGGAGTGTTTTTCAGTCAATTCATACTCCAGGGAGGACGCAGAAGCTAATTCGTGCCACTCATTTCAGCGAGTTCCCAGGGGTGTTTTGCTAGGAGAAATTTGGAGAAGTTGCTTCAGGGGTAGGCCAGCATTTGTGGAGAGTTTTGGAGCTGGAGGTGACTGCCTTTGAGGGAGACGAATTTGTCAAGTTTGGGCCTGCGCAGGGGTTCACTGGACAGAGATTTCGTGGTGTTGGGGCTCAGCCATTTTGTGCCGGAAACTCGTGGTGGAGTCTCTCTCCCGCTTCAGGAGGAATTTCCCGGAGCATTTCTACAACAGCTTGGGGAGGAATAAGGAGGATTTTTCAGCAGATTGTGCTACTGGGGACGCAGTCTTTGGCTAGGAGGCGTAGCTCCAAAATAGGGTAATTCCGGGAGGTCGGAATTACCCCAAACCCTTTCTAGGTTTTTGTGGGTTTGGTGAGAGGAGACCGGGGCTAATTTTGCAGAATTTTCTGAGCACTAGAAGTGGGTCAAATCTTCAATTCTTCCAGCCAGCAGTGCAGTTCCACAAGGGCTAGTGCAAACTTCTTGGAGGGGAGCCATTCTACAGCATTTGGGCAGTTGTTATTCATCACCTGGGGCTTGTAGCTTGCCTTGAGCAAGCCCAGGTGCATTCCTTCCATTTCATATTGTACTCCCTCTATTATATAATGAAATTGGCCCATTTTGGCGTGTTTCTGGAGCATTTTTGGTTATCTGATCGTGTGTGCAATTTATTGTGTTGAATGTGTTGTATTTTCTTTGTTTATCACTGTTAATATCCACTAGGAATATTACAGTGGTATCAGAGCTTAGATCTTGGCTCAGCCGTGGGATTTTTCTATGACCTTGGAGGACAGGCAAAACGTGACTTACCAGAGGCAAAGAGGCAAAGTAGGGAAAGAGAGTTGGAAATCACCCCTGATACGGAGGCACCAGAATAAGCAGTGGAGGAGGTAAATATGGGGGAGCCAAGGAGTAAAGAGGAGGCAACATTTGATAGCCTCTTAAAGGCCCTAAATGATTTGGCCAAAGGGCAGAAGGAGATGTTGGATGAACTCAAGCAACAGAATCGAGACAAGAGCTTGCATCGAGAATTTCTAATTGGGAAACTTCAGGGGCTTCCCACCAGTATGACCACCATTCACCAGTGACTCACCCACAAGCTTTCAGTGGGCCAACTAGGACTACTCTACCCACATTTTTACCCTCAGTACCTGGTGAGCAGGGTGGGCAGGATGAGATGCCCATGGGAGACTATTTCCGGGAATGGCAGTCTATGGGAGATGATTTTCGAGTTGCCCTCTCCTTCAGAGATTTATGCCAACTCAAGCAGAACGAGAAGGGCAGGGGCACAGGGGGTTCTAGCACGCAGAGCATATAGCTACAGCGCACCATTGGAAGGATGTACCTTCCCACATTCGATGGGTCTTCCAAGTGCACGGCTAGGGCTTGGGTGGAGAAACTAGACACATATTTCCAGCTCAGCCGGATGACAGAGGTAGAGGCCATCAAGATGGCTACTTTACACTTGGAGGGTGAAGCCCACGACTGGTGGTTTCATGGGCTGACTACGCTTGGGCATGCAAGCGTAACTTCTTATGAGGACTTCACACGGAGGGTGATAGAGCGTTTTGACCGGAAGGACCCAGAGGCCCACTTTAGAGAGCTCACACAGCTCAAACAGACCCAACCCTGAGCAGTACATATCAGAGTTTTTGAGGGTATCCGTGATGGTGCCGAATTTGTCAGAGGCTAGGAGGGTTTACACTTTTGTTGAGGGGTTGCTTGAGCCTTTACGCGGGTTGGTGAGATCTCGCAGACCAGTCACACTACTAGAGGTCATGACTTGCACCCGGGATTTGCAGGACGTAATCCCAAAGACCAAGGCACCGATCCCACCACGAGCTCCTTTCCCTCCTAGGGGTCGTGACACTAGGGCTCCACCACCGAGAGCTAACCAAGGGCGTGGGCAGTTGGATGAGGAGACCAAGAGAGACCTTAGACAAAGGAAACTATGTTTCACTTGTCAGGAACCTTGGGCACCAGGTCATAGATGCACCGGTGGCAAGGCCCATTACATTGAGGTCTTCTCTGATAGTGACCAAGAGGATGATGTGGAGTTGGAGGTTGATGGGGGTGACCATGACACATGCAGCGAGGGGACCTAGGGCTCCACCACCGAGAGCTAACCAAGGGCATGGGCAATTGGATGAGGAGACCAAGAGAGACCATAGACAAAGGAAACTATGTTTCACTTGTCAGGAGCCTTGGGCACCAGGTCATAGATGCACGGCTGGCAAGGCCCATTACATTGAGGTCTTCTCTGATAGTGACCAGGAGGATGATGTGGAGTTGGAGGTTGATGGGGGTGACCATGACACATGCAGCGAGGGGACCACCTCCACCACCACCACCTAGGGGAGCACCTTTCACACCAGTTGGGGAAGTGCTTGCTTCATTGCGTGGGGTGCCCAAATTTTTGACACTGAGGATCTGAGGCACAGTGCAAGGGAAGCGTGTCTCAGTTTTGGTAGATAGTGGGGCCACCCACAACTTCATTGATGCGCAGATGGTTCAGAGGCAGGGCATTACTACAAAGGAGTTTGAGGGGTTTTCAGTTCTTGTGTTGGGAGATAGGACCATGCAGTGTACTCGATATGTCCCCGCTTTGACAGTGACCATGGGGAACTACTCAGTGACTGATCATTTCTTCGTGGTGGATGTACCGAACACCAATGTGGTGATGGGTGTCCAGTGGCTCTACTCTCTAGGGCAAGTGACTACTAATTAGCGGAAGCTAGAGATGGAGTTCGTGGGGCTAGATGGGAAGTTGGTGGTTTTGAGGGGCATGCACTCGTACCCACCACAAACAGTCTCAGCACATCGGATGGAGGCTGATTTGAGACATGGGGACTTTGAGTGGGCAATGGAGTTGAGGATTTCTAAGGTTGGGGGTCAACCCAAGCCACCTCATCTGGATATTCAAGGTATCTTGGGCAAGTACCCAGCAGTGTTTGGAGACATCCCACCAGGACAGCCACCAAACTGAGGATTTGAGCACAACATTGAGCTAGAGCCAAGGGTGCGGGCAATCATTACAACCCGTTACAGACATCCCAAGGCCTACCAGGATGAGATCGAGCGGGCCATTCAGGAGTTGTTGGCATTCGGGCATATCAGGCCCAATTCTAGCCCTTTTGCTTCATCAGTTGTCCTGGTGAAGAAGAAAGATGGCACGTTGAGGATGTGCATTGATTATCAGGCCCTCAATAAGAAGACTCTGAAGAACCGTTACCCCATTCCTCGGATTGATGAGTTGATGGATGAGCTTAGAGGAGCCAAGTACTTCTCTAAGATAGACCTGCATTCGGGGTATCACTAGATCAAGGTACGTGAGCAGGATATCCCAAAGACAGCTTTTTGATGCCATTATGGGCATTTTAAGTTTTTTGGTTATGCCCATTTTAAAAATATCTAAGCAATAAAATCCTCCTAGAAGAACTAGATTTCCCCTTGTGGGTTTTTCTAGGGTCAAGTTGACCAAAAATAAGTGTGTTAAATTTATGTGTATGCTTGCTTATTTTTCCTTGTATTAGCTAAAAAAGAAAATGGTAGAGTAGCTCCTTTGTTTTCATGTAAATTTAAATCTGATAAAAAAATTAGTCGTATGTTTTATGATGGTTTTGGGCATTAAACTATGCAAAACATGAAAATTGGGTTGGCTACAACACTTTATAATTGTTTCTACAATGGTCATCTGTAGATTGCATGCGTAGTGTTGGAGCTTTAGTTCGTTGGAGTCTGCTTCAGTTAGACCACAGGATGAGGTGGCAGAGACAAGTCCAGTTCGGACGAGTTAAGACTGCAGAGACAAGTTCAGTTAGGAGGAGTTAAGACTGCAGAGACAAGTTCAATTAAGAGGAGTTAAGACTTCAGAGACAAGTGAAGAGAGGTCGAGTTAAGTCCTCAATTAACTCAGTTCACAACTACAGGAAATTAAGGAGCAACTCGTTCCAGTTAACTGAGAGCTAGTCCAAGTGTAACTGAGACTTGATCCAATTAAATGGCAAAAGGAACTCATTGAACTTGTGTGAACAGCCATTCGAACTTAGCCTCCTTGCATGCATTTAAGATCTACTAAGCAAGAGAAGGACGAAGGCACAAAGATTGACGATTCTTTGTTGATGGTAAGCACATTGGTTGAGGAGAGAAGATCATGAATTCGAGGAGTGGACCAAGACTAGTTTCAACGGGAAACAATTGTGTGAGCGGGCCAAGATCAAAAGGCAAGCCCGAGAGCATCCTCTCAAGGCAGACAGCAGTGATCAAAGAGCAGGACGAAAGCAATTGTGGAGTTGAGATTAGTGAGAAGAAAGTCGAGAGCTTTCTCAGAGGTTATTTGTTGGCTGTAGTAGCAGTGCATTGAGTCATAAAAGATTTATTTGCTCAAAGAACAATCAATAAGAAGACCACAACAAAGAAAGCGGGTTTTCCCATTTGGGTTTCCTGGGTAACACACTGGTGTCAAATTTGTGTGCATGTGTTTTGATCTCAACTATTTTTCGTCACCTGTTGAATGTTAAGAAACTTTGTATCTTGGTGAAAGCTAAACTTGGTTTTAGTGTTCAATTTCCTTGATTTTTTAGTAAATTCATCTAAGTAGTTGCAGAGTTTCAAGAAATTAACATGGTATTAGAGCCACACTCTGTATAAAAACCAGCACCAAGATTGTTCAATCAGTGAAGAGCGCAGTTCAGTCAATAGGCTTGTGCTAGAGTTTGAAGAACACTATTTTGTATAGAAGTATGTCATTCCAAGGACTAAGGGTAAATCACTGTTTAGAGAGAACCTCTAATTTCTACTCATGGAGGGAGCAGATTTCAGTGGTGTTGGAAGATAATGGGGTGCTAGAATTTGCGAAGAACCCACAAACTGTGCCTACAGATGCCCAACAATTGATCCAGCATAACAAGAATGACACCAAGGCCAAGAGGGTCAATCTTTAGGGGGTCAACAATCACATTATCTATCATCTCCATGGGAAGAAGACAGCATACGAGATGTGGACAGCCATCTTAGCCTTCAATTAGGGATCCAGTGATGACAAGAAACTTGCCTTGAAAGCAATGTGGAAAAAGTCGAAGTCAGGATTAAATCGGCAAGGGTCCAAAAGTTGAAAAACTCGTTAAAGTCGGGAGTTTTTTGAAAAAGTCAGCAAAATTTAAAAAAAAACACAAAAATATTCATTTTTTTTTTTAACATCTAGAGTATCCCCAGTCCATTAGGGCTTGTAGTTTGTAACATCAGATCTACAATCTATCCAATGAGAAATAGACAAGAACAAACATATAGCTTACTGGTTAAAGTAGCCCATCTAGATCAACCCCTTTTGCATTTTTTGTCCTTGACACCTGACAAGTCCTTTGCCTCATTTGCCATCAATTGCTCACTGAGTATTTGCTGCTCCAAAATACACAATATACTCAGCCCTAACCAGATCTACTTCTCAAGTGGATTTGACCACCAAATCACTGTACAATCCACATCAAAGTATATCATCAACTCACAATGGTTTAGCCCTTCCAAGACAATGAATACTAGTTGTCCAAAACCCTTATTGTTGAGCCTCCTCACAGCAAATTTGCCTCGTCAAATTCATTGTATAACAGCTCTAACAGTAGTGGCAACTCATAGTAATTTAGATTGTCAAATCACTATATGATAGCCCTTAAACACCACGGCCATATCCCACATTTAGCAGAGATGGCCGACTTTTTAGGTCGACTCCCAATAAAATCGGGCATATAGCAAATAAATCGCGATTTTTTCGTTTTTGAAAAAGTCTACAAAAAATAGGAGGATTAAATCGTTTTGTTGAAAAAATCGCAATTTTAGGATTTAATCCCGATTTTTTGCAGACTTTTTCCACATTGCTTGAAAGAGAAGCTAAGAAATATCTGTATGAGTAAAGGAGAGCCCATCATTAAATAGCTTTTCAAGTTCACCCAGGTTCAGGATGAGTTAGTTGGAGTGAGCGAGACTATAGCAAACAAAGACCTTGTGAGTCTTGCACTACTAGGACTTCAAATGTCTTGGGAGAAATTCAAGGAGATGCAACCAGTGGTAGAGAGAATCTTCCCAACTAGGAAAGGTTGTGGGGAGACTGTGTCCAAGAAGAAATCTGGAAGGGGGCAAGAGATGGAGTTTTAGTGAAGACAGAGGATGAGGGGAACTTTGCCTTGGTAAGGAAAGGAAGTAAGGCCAATGGCAAGAAGAGCCAAGACAAGGCCGAGTCCAGTTAGAAGGGAGAGAAGAAGAAGAATGATCTGAGCAAGATCAAATGCTTCTCTTGCCACTAGTTCAGACACTATGCCACTAAGTGTCCTAACCGGAAGAAGGGGTCTAATAAGGATCATGTGGCAACATCAACAAAGGTAGATGATTTTACTTCTCAATATGAGAAGGATTTCTCATTAATGCCTTGCATGGCAAGCTCAATGGGCAGCAGCGTGTGGTACATTGATTTTGGAGCATCCTTTCACATGACCCACACAGGGTGCTTGGACGAGTTACACTGAAGGAGGCTTTCACAGGAAAGAAGCCCGATGTTTCTCACTTCTGCATCTTTACGACAAGAGTTTATTGCCGTGTGTCCAAAGAGAGTAGGAAGAAGCTAAAGCCCACAGCTGAAAAGTGATTTTTTGTTGGTCACTGTGAGACAACTCAAGCATACAAGGCATGCATACCATCACTCAAGAAGACAATTATCCAGCGGAACGTGAGGTTTGAGGAGGACAAAGCTCTGAGGGAGTCCTTGGAGCGAGAGCAGGTTGGAGTGCCTAAGGAGGAGTTGCTCACTCCATAGCAAGAACCTCAGCTAGTACCACAGACTGAGTCTCAGCCAAGTGGCAAACAAGTCGTAAAATAGGATGACAAGGAGTCGTTGCAAGATGAGGAGGAGAGACCAAGACGAGTGGAGGTAGCCACTCAGTCAATGACTCCCAGCACAAGGAGGAAGAGAGCCGAGTTGGCCGAGAGGTTGATCCAAGAGGCCCGGGAGCGAGTTGAGACTCCTAGCTCTCCATTCAAGTAAAGCAAGCAGCCACAGAGGTACACCGAGTACATGGCATTGATGACTGAGTTGTTAAACTCAGAGCCTTCTTTTTTTGAGGAGGCAACCTCTCAGCAGGTTTGACGGGATGCCATCATGGAGGAATATTCCTCCATCTCCTAGCTCTCCATTCAAGCAAAGCAAGCAGCGACAGAGGTACAATGGGTACATGGCATTGATGACTGAGTTGTTAGACTCAGAGCCTTCTTTTTATGAGGAGGCAACCTCTCAGCAAGTTTGACGGGATGCCATCATGGAGGAATATTCCTCCATCATGAAGAACGATGTCTGAGAGATTGTGTGACGCCCAGAGGGAAAATCAGTGGTTGGCTCATGCTAGGTGTACAAGGTGAAGAAGGAGCAAATGGGAGTGTGGAGAAGTACAAGGTCGGGTTTGTGGCCAAGGGCTTCTCGCAGATTGAGGGCATTAATTATGAGGACACATTTGCTCCAGTGTCTCGTTATTCATCCATCAGGACGATTTTGGCACTTGTAGCTCAAATAGGGTGGAAGATCCACCAGATGGACGTGAAGACAACATTCCTCAACGAGGTGGTTGAGGAAGAGATTTATATGGAGCAGAAAGAGGGGTTTGAAACTTTTAGTAGAGACACTCATGTTTGTTCGCTAAAGAGATATCTTTATGAGCTCAAGTAGGCACCGAGAGCATGGTACACTTGCATTAACAACTACCTTCAGGGATTGAGCTTCAGTAAGAGTAAGGCACATGCCAACCTATACTACATCATGGTTGGAGGGCTTCCGCTCATTCTAGTGCTCTATGTTGACGATCTTATCTTGACTAGAGCAAACAGCTTGATCCAGCATTGCAAGGCAGAGCTTGCAAGAGAGTTTGAGATGGACGTAGGGATTATGCACTATTTCCTTGGGCTAGAGGTATGGCAGGGTGATGGGGAAATCTTCTTGGGGCAGGGGAAGTACACTACAGAGATTCTCAGGAGGTTTCGTATGCAGGATTGCAAGCCCATGACCACACCTCTAGTCACAAACTAGAGGAAGGTGGACAATAGTAGAGTAGAGCAAGTAGATGCCACATCGTACAAGTAGCTCACTGGGTCATTGATGTATTTAGTCAACACAAAGCCTGACATATGTTTTGTAGTGAACCAATTGAGCCAATTCATGATGGAGCCTACCAGAGTTCACTGGGTTGCTGCCAAGCATGTCTTAAGGTATCTCAAAGGCACAATAGATTATGGGTTATGGTACAGACAGGTTGATGGAGTGAGGCTTGAGGGCTTCATAGATGCAAATTGGGCAAGGAGCTCCACAGATCGGAAGAGTACTTCAGGTTGCGTCTTCAACATTGGGTCAGCAGTTGTTTCCTGGTTCAACAAGAAGCAAAGATCAGTTGCTCTCAGTTCAACAGAGGCCGAATACATGGCTACTAGCTTGGCAGCATGTGAAGCCATCTGGATGAGGAAGTTGCTTGTGGGTCTTTTCAGGCAGGAGTTGGAGCCCACCATGATTTACTGTGACAATCAGAGTTGCATTAAGCTTTCTAAGAATCCAGTTTTTCATTACCCTCCAAGCACATAAAGAGTGGTTATCACCATCTCAAGCACTATGTTCAGAAAGGGATAGTAAAGCTACCCGACATTCCCACAGATGCGCAGGTTGCAGATATCTTGACGAAGGCCTTGGTGAAAGGCAAGATCATGTTTTCCAAAGATAAGTTGGGAGTTGTACAGAATTCCATCCTCGCTAAGAGGGAATGTTGAAAATGTAGCAAAGGAAGGACTTTTAGCTTGTGCCTTAGCTAGTAAAGACTTCGAATTGTCTTTCTCTAGCATGAATGTGAATTCATAAGTTAGACTTCAATTATGATGAGTTGATTTCCAATTCACTAGAATGGTCATAAGTAGATTCCATGCGTAGTGTTGGAGCTTCAGTTCATTGGAGTCTTCTTCAGTTAGATACAGCATGAGGTGATAGAGACAAGTCCAACTATGACGAGTTAGGACTGCGGAGACCAGTTCGGTCAGGACAAGTTACAACTTGAGAATCAAGTGAAGAGAGGATGGGTTAAGTCCTTAGTTAACTCAATTCACAACTACTGGAAATAAAGGAGCAACTCGAGCTAGTTAACTGAGAGCTAGTCCAAGTGTAACTAAGACTTGCTCCATTTAACTAGCAAAAGGAACTCATTGCACTTGTGTCAACAGCCATTCAAACTTGGCCTCCTTGCATGCATCGAAGATCTACTAAGGCAAGAGAAGGACAGAGGCACAAAGATTGATGATTCTTTGTTAATGGTATTGCGCATTAGTTGAGGAGCCAAGATCGTGAATTCGAGGAGCAAGTTGAGAATAGTTTTAGCAAGAAACAATTGTGTGAGCAAGCCGAGATCAAACAGCAGGGTCGAGAGAATCTTCTCAAGGCCGAGAGCAGTGATCAAGGAGCAGGTCGAGAGCAATTGTGGAGTTGAGATTAGTGAGAAGAAAGTTGAGAGCTTTCTCAAAGGTTATTTGCTAGTTGAGTAGCGCATTAAATTGTAAAAGATTTATTTGCTCAAAGAACAATCAATAATAAGACCACAACAAAGAAAGCAGGTTTTCCCATTTGGGTTTCCTAGGTAAAACATTGGTGTCAAATTGTGTGTGCATGTGTTTTTATCTCAACTATTTTTCGTTGCATGTAACTCTGTATCTTGGTGAAAGTTAAACTTGGTTTCAATTTTCAGTTGCCTTGTTTTTTAGTAAATTCATCTAAGTAGTTGTAGAGATTCAAGAAAATTAACATTCTCGAAGTTCGTGGAGTTTAAAGCTTTGGTGGAGAACCAAACAGGTAAAAAGATAAAGGCGCCAAGGTCAAGACAACTATGGGGAGTACATCTCCTTGAGCACCAAGGCAAGACGTGAGCATAGCAGAGATGTGGGGGAGCTTTGGCACAGACACATGGGGCATTTGCATCAAGGAGGGCTAACAATCCTTCAACAGATAGCCACAGGGCTACCACCATGCAGTATTGACCAACATGAAGTGTACAAGGGCTACACACTTAGCAAGTATGCCAAGTCATCTTTTCAGGGCCGAGACAACAAAGCCAAAGGGATTTTGGAGCTACTACATTCAGACATATCTGGGCCCTTCTCTTCTCCATCCCTCGTGAGAGAGGTACTATGTCACTTTCATAGATGACTATTCCTGGAAAACAAGATCTTTGTGAAGGAGGAGGAGGCCTTCTCCAAGTTAATGGAGTTAAAGGCCTTGGTAGAAAACCAAATTGGGAAGAAGATCAAAGCATTGAGGAGTGAAACTAGCAGGGAATATGTCTCTAATGCTTTCAGGGACATGTGTGCCAAGGAGGGCATTAGGAGAGAGCTTACAGTGCCCCATAGCCCTCAACAGAATTGAGTGGTTGAGAGGAAGAACCACAACATAGTTGGAGCCGCTAAGGCCATGTTGCATGACCAGGGGTTGCCCATGTTCTTGTGGGCAGAGGCATGCAACACTGTAGTATTTCTGCAGAATAGAGACCCACACAGGGTGCTTGGACGAGTTACACTGAAGGAGGCTTTCACAGGAAAGAAGCCCGATGTTTCTCACTTCTACATCTTTAGGACAAGAGTTTATTGCCATGTGTCCAAAGGGAGTAGGAAGAAGCTAGAGCCCACAACTGAAAAGTGATTTTTTGGTGTTTACTATGAGAGACCTCAGGCATACAAGGTGTACATACCATCACTCAAGAAGACGATTATCAAGCGGAACAGAGGTTTGAGTAGGACAGAGCTCTGAGGGAGTCCTTGGAGCGAGAGCAAGTTGGAGTACCTGAGGACGAGTTGCTCACTCCCAAGCAGGAACCTCAATTAGTACCATAGACTGAGTCTCAGCCAAGTGGCAAACAGGTCGTACAGTAGGATGAAAAGGAGTCGTTGCAGGATGAGGAGGAGAGACCAGGACGAGTGGAGGTAGCCACTCAGTCAGTGACTCCTAGCACAAGGAGGAAGAGAGCCAAGTGGGGCGAGAGGTTGAATCAAGAGGCCCGGGAGCGAGTTGAGACTCCCAGCTCTCCATTCAAGCAGAGAAAGCAGTCATAAAGGTACACTGGGTACATGGCATTGATGACTGAGTTGTTAGACTAAGAGCCTTCTTGTTTTGAGGAGGCAACCTCTCAACAGGTTTGGCGGGATGCCATCGTGGAGAAATATTCCTCCTTCATGAAGAACAATGTCTGAGAGATTGTGTGATGCCCAGAGGTAAAATCAGTGGTTGGCTCATGCTAGGTGTACAAGGTGAAGAAGGAGCAAATGGGAGTGTGGGGAAGTACAAGGTCGGGTTTGTGACCAAGGGCTTCTCGCAGGTTGAGGGCATTGATTATGAGGACACATTTGCTCCAGTGGCTCGTTATTCATCCATCAAGATAATTTTGGCACTTGTAGCTCAAATAGGGTGGAAGATCCACCAGATGGACGTGAAGACAACATTCCTCAACGGGGTGGTTGAGGAAGATATTTATATGGAGCAGAAAGAGGGGTTTGAAACTTTTAGTAGAGACACTCGTGTTTGTTCGCTAAAGAGATATCTTTATGGGCTCAAGTAGGCACCGAGAGCATGGTACACTTGCATTAACAACTACCTTCAGGGATTGAGCTTCACTAAGAGTGAGGCACATGCCAACCTATACTACATCATGGTTGGAGGGCTTCCGCTCATTCTAGTGCTCTATGTTGAGGATCTTATCTTGACTGGAGCAAATAGCTTGATCCAGCATTGCAAGGCAGATCTTACAAGAGAGTTTGAGATGAAGGATGAAGGGCTTGTGCACTATTTCCTTAGGTTGGAGGTATGGCAATGTGATGGGGAAATCTTCTTGGGGCAGGAGAAGTACACTACAAAGATTCTCAGGAGGTTCGCATGCAGGATTGCAAGCCCATGACCACACCTCTAGTCACAAACTAGAGGAAGGTGGACACTAGTAGAGTAGAGCTAGTAGATGCCACATCGTACAAGTAGATCATTAGGTCGTTGATGTGTTTAGTCAACACACGGCCGAACATATGTTTTGTAGTGAATCAATTGAGCCAGTTCATGATGGAGCCTACCAGAGTTCACTGGGTTGCTGCCAAGCATGTCTCAAGATATCTCAAAGGCACAATAGATTATGGTTTATGGTACAGACAGGTTGATGAAGTGAGGTTTGATGGCTTCACAGATGCAAAATGGGCACAGAGCTCCATAGATCAGAAGAGTAGTTCAGGTTGCGTCTTCAATATTGGATCAGCGGTTGTTTCCTCATTCAACAAGAAGCAGAGATCAGTTGCTCTCAATTCACCAGAGGCAAATACATGGCTACCAGCTTAGCAGCATGTGAAGCCATATGGATGAGTAAGTTGCTTACGGGTCTTTTCAGGCAAGAGTTGGAGCCCACCATGATTTACTGTGACAACAGAGTTGCATTAAGCTCTCTGAGAATCCAGTTGTTCATGACCCTCCAAGCACATCGAGATTAGTTATCACCATCTCAAGCACTATGTTCAGAAAGGGATAGTAAAGCTATCGCACATTCCCACAGATGAGCAGGTTGCAGATATCTTGACGAAGGCCTTAATGAAAGGCAAGTTCGTGTTTTCCAAAGATAAGTTAGGAGTTGTACAGAATCCCTTCCTCGCTAAGAGGGAATGTCGAAAATGTAGCAAAGGAAGGTCTTCTAGTTTGTGCCTTAGCCAGTAAAGACTTCGAATTGTCTATCTCTAGCATGAATGTGAATTCATAAGTTAGACTTCAATTATGATGAGTTGATTTCCAGTTCACTAGAATGGTCATCAGTAGATTCCATGCGTAGTGTTGGAGCTTCAGTTCATTGGAGTCTTCTCCAGTTAGATACAAGATGAGGTGGTAGAGACAAGTCCAAGTATGACAATTTAGGACTGTAGAGACCAGTTCAATTAGGACAAGTTAAGACTTCATAATCAAGTGAAGAGAGGATGAGTTAAGTCCTTAGTTAACTCAATTCACAACTACTGGAAATCACGGAGCATCTCAAGCCAGTTAACTAAGCGCTAGTCCAAGCGTAACTGAGACTTGCTCCAATTAACTGGCAAAAGGAACTCATTGCACTTGTGTGAACAGCCATTCAAACTTGGCCTCCTTGCATGCATCGAAGATCTACTAAGGCAAGAGGACAAAGGCACAAAGATTAATGATTCTTTGTTAATGGTATTGCGCATTAGTTGAGGAGTCAATATCAGGAATTTGAGGAGCAAGCTAAGACTAGTTTCACCAGGAAACAATTATGTGAGCAGGTTGAGAGAATCTTCTCAAGGCCAAGAGCAGTGATCAAGGAGCAGGTTGAGATCAAACAGCAAGGTTGAGAGGATCTTCTCAAGACCGAGAACAGTGATCAAGGAGTAGGTCAAGAGCAATTGTGGAGCTGAGATTAGTGAGAAGAACGCTAAGAGCTTTCTCAAAGGTTATTTGCTAGTTGCAGTAGTAGCGCATTAAATTGTACAAGATTTATTTGCTCAAAGAACAATCAATAATAAGACCACAACAAAGAAAGCAGGTTTTCCCATTTGGGTTTCCTAGGTAAAACATTGGTGTCAAATTGTGTGTGCATGTGTTTTTATCTCAACTATATTTCGTTGCATGTAACCCTGTATCTTGGTGAAAGTTAAACTTAGTTTCAATTTTCAATTGCCTTGATTTTTTAGTAAATTCATCTAAGTAGTTGTAGAGATTCAAGAAAATTAACATTCTCGAAGTTCGTGGAGTTTAAAGCTTTGGTGGAGGACCAAACAGGTAAAAAGATAAAGGCGCCAAGGTCAAGACAATGGTGGGGAGTACATCTCCAATGCCTTAAAGGACTTGTGTGCCAAGGCGGGCATTAGGAGATAGCTCACAATCACCACGCCTTATAACCCTCAACAGAATGGGGTGGTTGAGAGCAAGAACCGGAGCATTGTTGGAGTGACTAGGGCCATGTTGCACGACTAGGGGTTGCCAATGTTTCTTTAGTAGAGGCATGCACCACTGCAGTCTTTTTGCAGAACAGGAGCCCACACAAAGTGCTAGGCAAAGTCACACCAAAGGAAGTTTTCATAGGCAAGAAGCTTGACGTGTCTCACTTCCGAATTTTTGGGCAGTCTTGTTTACTGCCATGTGTCTTCAAATAATCGAAAGAAGCTGGAGCCCACAGCAAAGAAGGCCATTTTCATGGGCTACAGCAACATTTAAGGCGTACAGGGTGTACGTCCCTACACTCAGAAAAACAGTGAACAAGCATGATGTGAAGTTTGAGGAGGAAAAGGCTCTCAAGAAGTCCTTGGAGCGTGAGCAATATGTAGCACAGGAGGAGGAGCAACAAGCTCCCAAGCAGGAGGCTCAGCCAGCTCCTCAAACTTCATCACAACCAATTATTGGGCAGGTCAACTAGCACGCAAATGAGGAGAAAGCAGGAGGAGAGAGTAGAGTGAGTGGGGCCCACTTAGCTAGTGACTCCCAACACAGGGAGAGGACAAGCCAAGTGGGTAAATCAGTTGATCAGGGAGGCTCATGAGAGAGTTGGAGCCCCCAACTCCACATTTAGACAAAGTAAACAGCCACAGAGATACACGGGTACATGGCGTTGATGACTTAGTTGATAGACTAGGAGACTTCTTGCTATAAGGAGGCAGCCTCTCAACAGGTATGGCAAGATGCCATGGTGGAGGAGTATTCCTCTATCATGATGAATGATGTTTGGGAGATAGTGCCAAGACCAGTTGGCAAATCAATGGTTGGTTCACGATGGTGTATAAGATTAATCACGCAATTGATGGGAGTGTGGAGAAGTGTAAGGATAGATCTGTGGCCAAAGGGTTCTATCAAGTCAAAGGGATAGACTACGATAAGACGTTTGCACCCGTGGCCCAGTACTCGTCCAATAGGACCATATTGGCAATTACAGCGCAAATGGGATGGAAGATCCACCAAATGGACGTGAAGACTGCCTTCCTTAATGGAGATGTTGAGGAAGAGCTTTATGTTGAGCAACCTGAGAGGTTTGAGACTTTCAAGTTTCAACAGAGGCACACATGTTTAAAGGATGAAGAGAGCCCTTTATGGGCTCAAGCAAGCACCAAGGGCATGGTATGCCCGAATAGACAATTAACTTCTAGGATTGGGCTTCACCAAGAGTGAAGTTGACCCTAACTTGTATTATATTGTGGTTGGGGGGCAGCTTCTCATTCTTGAGTTATATGTTAACAATTTGATACTGACAAGGGACAAGAAGTTCATCAGTGATTGCAAGAGAGATCTTGCAAAGGAGTTTAAGATGAAGGATATAGGACTAATGCACTATTTCCTTGGGCTAGAGGTATGGCAAGGTGATGGGGAGGTCTTCTTGGGGCAGGGAAGGTACACGCAAGATATTCTCACGAGGTTCCACATGCAGAAGTACAAGCCCATGACCATGCCTCTAGCCACAAACTAGAGGAAGGTGGATGCTACCATAGCAAAGCGAGTTGATGCCAACACTTTACAAGCAACTTATTGGGTAATTGATGTATCTGGTGAACGCATGACCCAACATTTGCTATGCATTTAACCAATTGAGCCATTTTATGGTTGAGTTGAGCAAAGTACATTGGGTTGTTGCCAAGCACGTGTTGAGGTATCTCAGAGGCACAACAAATTATGGGTTGTTGTACAAGAAAGTTGATGGTGTGGGCCTTCAAGGCTTCACATATGAAGATTGGGTAGGGAGTTCAACAGATAGGAAGAGCACTTCAAGTTGTATTTTCAATGTTGGGTCAACAGTTGTTTCCTGGTTCAACAGGAAGCAGAGATCAATGGCACTGAGCTCAGTTGAGGTCGAGTACATGTTGAATTTTGTAACTATGGTTAGTCTTTATACTATATATTTGGCCCTTTATGTATTTATATTGATTATTGTAAAACATATTTTAAATGCTAGAGTCAAAAGAAAAATATATTTTGAGTCAAGTCCCATTTGGACTTTTAAAAGAAGAAAATTCAAATTTTTGAAATTGAAAATTTTGGCTCCAAGTTTGTCAAGTCAGCCTTCCTCCAAGTCAAGTCTGCCCAGACAAAGTCACACCCATTCCACCCAGCCAATCACTATATAAAGGTAGTTCAATCTCCTCCTCAAGGCAGTAATTCACATCTCTCTCAAGCAAGTTTCTTCTAGGCAAGCAAGCGAAGGGCAAGGAGGACGAAAAGAAAGATGAATTACATCTCTTTTTCTCTCTCTCTCTCTCAAGCTCACGTTTTGGGCAACTGCAGGGGCCAAAATTATGGGTTTCTAAGCAGAACAAGGAGGCCAAAATTCGGCCTAGGGCAGATCAAAAGATAGTGTTGTTGGATCAGATTGGAAGGCTTGACTTGTAGGGTTTGACCAAAGATTTGTTGAAAGCCAAGTTGACCTAGTTAATGACTAGAAGGTCTAGGTGTGTCTCTTGTTGAACAGAAGAAATTCTCTATTGAAAAGGATGTTGGGCTTTTTCCCTTAGTGAGTTCTCCTAGGGTAAATCTCTATTGTTCTATTGTTCTTGAACGGTCGAATTTCTGAAGTATAATTCCCTAATGATATATTGGAAAAGTTAAAAGAATATCAACACAATTCGAAGTAATTATCAGTTTTTCAAAAATATTGTGCTTGTATTTATTGCACTAGAAAAATCAATAGTACATGGCTACCAGCATGGCAACCTGCGTGGCCATATGGTTGAGGAAACTACTTGTTGGGTTATTCAGTCAAAAGTTGGAGCCCACAGTCATACAATGTGACAATCAGAGTTGCATCAAGCTCTCTGAAAAACTAGTGGTTCACCATCGTTCCAAGCACATCAAGATTTGGTACCACCATATCAGAGATTGTGTGCAAAGGGATCAAATCAAACTGTAGTACATCCCTGCAAAGGAGCAAACAACAGATATTTTGACCAAGCCGTTGGCAAGGGGCATATTTGTCTACTTCAGAGATAGACTGGGTGTAGTACAAAACACCTTCCTCTCTAAGGAGTGTTAAATGGAGTTAGAGGAGTAAGGGTTTAGCTAAATTTAGAGGTCCACTATATTTAGTAGGGGGACTCACAAGTGGGCCAAAGGCACAGTTTACACTTTATCTCAATGTCACAAAATTGAAGTGATCTCAACCATCCATTGAGATCTAATCTACTATTTTGAAAAACGGTCGGCTCAAAACCGACTCAACCGAGTTGGTCTGAGTCATGCCCCCACCGGGTCGACTCGGCCTTCGAACCGGAACAGCCGGCCAGGTTATTGCCGAGTCAGCCGAGTTGTTAGACAACTTGGTCGGCTCGGTAATAACCCGATCGGCTCAGTGACAACGGCCCGAAAAAGGCCAGAATAACAATTTTTTTTTAACTTGCTTTTTGGGGACCCCAAACCCATTTCTAATTTGCCTATAGGTTCTTTGGGGTCCATTCCCCTCTCCTAAACCCTATAAAACCCACCCAACCCCTCTCATTTCCTCACAGCCATCTCATTGCATTTGAGTGAGAATTTGAGTGAGAGTTTGTGAGGAGTTGTGGAGTTTGTTTTTGGAGCAGCAATGAGGAGTCTTGGGCAAGCATTGTAGCAGGAGTGAGGAGCTTCTTGGGCAGCCATTTGGAGCAGCATTGAGGAGTTGGTTTGTTGGAGCAACCTTGAGGAGGCAGTTTGTGCCTAGAGGTATTTTTTTCACTTGTAAAAATCTGTTTTTGCTTATTAATTTTTATGTGCAAATTCAAAAATTGAAAAGAGTGTTTTTTGTGAAAGAAATGAACATTGAAGCAATGCTTATTTTTTTTCATTTTCAGAATTTTTGCTTTCATTTCCAAGTCAAAAAATGGCACCTAGAGCGAAAGATGTTGCTTGGGCATATGTTGAAATGGTTGATAGTCAAATGCATTGCAAATTTTGCCATAGAAAAATTAAGGAAGGTCCTGGGGGCATTAATAGGCTGAAACAACACTTGGCGGGGATTAGAGGCCAAATTACTCCATGTGAATCAAATGAAATTGGGGAGATTAGGAAGGAATTGTTAGCGAACTTTGAGAAGTTTAAAGAAGAAAAGGCTAGGCAAAAAGAGTTAGAGGCTGAAATTGGGAGGAAGAGGGGTATACAAAAAATGTTGGCTACCAACCACCATTTTGATTTGAGGGTTCTTCCTCTATCCCTTGCACTGATGCATCCAACCCCTTCCGATATGTTCCTCCCTCTTTGGAATCTATTCAAGAAAAGGATAAAGGTAAAATGAAAAAGAAGGGTGATATGAATATCAAAAATTATTTCACTGTCACACCCTCCTCTCCATCAAATGCACATGGTCCTCAACGTAGCAGAACTTTGCAGCCCACTTTAGATGACCATTGGAAGAAAGAATTGAGGGAGACTGCTTGTGATTACATATGTAGATGGTGGTATGATTCTAATATCCCCTTCAATGCTTCCCGTTCGCCATATTATGAGGCTATGTTTGATGCCATACATGCTGCTAGAAAAGGCTTCAAAGGCCCTCCTATGCATGAGATAAGGGGGTACCGTTTGCAGAAAGAAATTGCCTCCATTAATGAGTATTTGAAAGATTTCAAGGACTCATGGGCAACAACAGGATGTACCATCATGTCAGATGGATGGACTGATCAAAGGAACCGTAGCACCATAAACTTTCTTATCTTCTGCCCACAAGGAACCATGTTTCTAAAATCAATTGATGCATCTGATAAGGTAAAAGATGGACAATTGTCGTTTCAGCTATTGGATGAGGTTGTTGAGGAGGTGGGGGTGGCTAATGTTGTTCAAGTCATCATAGATAATGCCTCTAACTATGTTCTTGTTGGTAAACTATTAGAGGAAAAACACAAAACCATCTTTTGGACCCCATGTGTTGCACATTGCATAGACCTCATGCTTGAGGATATTGGCAAATTAGATTGGGTCAAAAACACTATAGATCATGCCAAAAGCATAACAAAATTTATCTACAATCATTCATGGATTTTGAGCCTTATGAGGAGACACACAGGGGGCAGGGATATTATTAGGCCTACAATCACTAGATTTGCTACTCATTTTTTGACATTGCAATCTATTTTTTCACAACATAGAAACTTGCAAAATATATTTTCCAGTGAAGAATGAAATCAAAGCTAGTGGTCTCACAAACAGGAAGGCAAAGAATTGAAAAAAAAAAGTTAATGAAGAAATATTTTGTAGAAAGGTAGCAGAGATTGTGAAGCTTGCAGAGCCACTGGTTAAGGTGTTGCGGTTGGTGGATGGGGAAAGATTGGCTATGGGCTTCATTTATGAGGCTATGGATCAAGCAAAGGAGCAAATAAAGAGGGCATACAAGGATAAAGTGGCTAAGTATGGGCCCATTTGGGCAATCATTGATGAAAGATGGAACAATCAACTTCGTCGCCCTATACATGCAAATGGGTATTTTTTTAACCCACGGTATCATTATAAAGCTAAGGCAACAGGAGCTTTGAAGGGGGAGGTTAGAGATGGATTGATTGACTGCATTGATCGCATGATCCCATTGGAGTGTGATCAGCTGGAGATACACCGACAGGTCACAACCTTCAGCAATGCCTCAGGTACCTTTGGGGAGAACTTAGCAAAGATTGCAAGGGAAGCAGATGAGCCAAGTAAACAAAAATTTCAATTTTCAAATTCTTAATACTTATTTTGTTAAATCGTTTATAATTTGAAAGTTGGATATAATTTGTAATTTTGTTGAGCTAACTCATTACATTCCTATGTTTTTTGCAGCACAATGGTGGGAGGCTTTTGGTAGCCATTGTCCTGAATTGCAGAAGTTTGCAATTCGTATTTTGAGTCAAACTTGCAGTGCTACTGGGTGTGAGCGCAATCGGTTGGTCTTTGAGAGGATTCACACGAAGAAGAGAAACCATTTGGATCAAAAATGGTTAAATGATCTAGTCTATATCCAATACAACCTCCGGCTCAGACGCAACCAATTGCTGAACAAAAGACCTGATTCAGATCCCATTGTGTTGGAAGACATTGATCCAACATCAAATTGGGTAGTGGAGAGTCATCCAGCAGAGTTTCATTCTGATGAGGATATTGATTATGATTATGAGACGATAGCATCACTCGAACATAATGTTCAGTTGAATGCAGATCCTGATCCACTTGTACCAACCTCAAGGCCAGCAAGTCCTCCAGTTGCAGGCGCTTCCTCTGCTCAGCCACGACAGAAGCACATATCTCGTCTATCTCAACTTGCAGCTGTTGCACAGCCTGCTAGTGCTACCACTTCTACAGTTGTAGTTGGAGATGATGAGGAGGAGGAGCCATGGGCTGGCCTGTCTGACTCTGATCCAGAGGTTGAGCCAGATGATCTTGGCTCCTCTAGCAGTAGCCAATAGTACTGGTCACAGTTTACTTTTGTTGTAGAGGCCATTTCTAGCCTCCTTGGTTATATGTTTTTGTTTTGATCTCTATATCATCATCATGTATGTATTGGACAGTGCACTGGGTGCCATTTTGATAATATGGATATATTCATGAGCCTACTTTGATCAAAAGTTGTCTTCTATCTATATTATAATGCTATGTGTTTGGAAACATGAATGAAAACCTTTAATATTATGGTTTTTTATAAATTAGAAAAATATATTTAATGTATTTTTTACAACGACCGAGTCATTGAAATCGAGCCGGCCGAGTCGATACTGAGTCGGAGTCGGAGTTGACCCTCGGCCGAGTCGGAGTCAGAGTTTTAAAACATTGATCTAATCTCAGCCATTCGTGGAGATGGTGGTCCCAGGTCGATTCCAAAGGAGGAAAAGGGTGCAGACTAGGCTCATTATGCACTAGACAGCTTGTGTGTTCAGCTCAGCATAGGAAAGTGTGTTCTAGGATTTTCAGATCAGTGAATATAGGGCAGAAAGAGAGGTCAAACAGCCTCAAAAATAAATTGCCAGCCAGCATACATCTTCAGCCAGGCCACATTCAGCTGTGTAAAGGGACCGTAAGGGCCTGTACAATTCTGTGCAGTGCACACGCAGGCAGGCCGAGTAGGATTGAAGGGTGAAAATCAGTTGTGTTGAGGGATTCGCTAAGTGAAGGGAAGTCTTCCCTCCTCTTTGTAATATTTTCTGAATATTTTGCTGAGCATAATAAGAACACACAAGATGGTAGGTTTTCCCCACTTGGGGTTTCCTGGACAAATTTCTGGTGTATTGGTTTCATGGTGTGCTTATGTCTTCAAGTTTGTTTTTTCGGCTGCAATATTCAGTTAGGAAACTCAGTATATTTAATGAATAGTTTTTGGAAGTCCAGATTCGGATCTTTCATTTTCAGAAATTTCATTAAATTAGTTGCTGGGTTTTAAAAACTAACATTATGTTGTTTAATCTGGATTAAGCAACAATTTCTTAACTATCAGTTTTGCAGAGAAGAAATTACACTTCCAATAGAGTTTCAGACTTCATCATGCCATTCCCTGCATGGGGTGAGAGGAGACACAATAAGGAAGAGAGGGAGTTCAGGAACTCAAGGAAGCTGAGAATTTGATATAGTAGCGAGAACGTTTGTTAGACTCAAAGATTCTAGCTGATGTTGTGGCCTGGGTCCCTGACACCAGTCACACTCGGGATCGGTAGAATCAATACCTCTGCACAATTGATTTATATCTATTATTGGCATATAAAGTCATTGTTAAGCAAAGTCTTGCTAGAGCACAATGATGCAAATGATGAAATACTCCTCATGTTGGACGAAATGCAATTGGAGGTACAGCACTTAGGGCATTGATAGTTGAAATCAGCCTTGCACCATGATCAAGTTCAAGAGTGGTTGGAACATCAGCTCAAGCAGAAGACACCCCAATAAAGGTGGAGCCCTTAAAATCTACTTAATTTTCTGCATGTTATCTAAGCCCATGGCTTTCATGTTTTTATGTTTCAGTTTTCTTTCTAGCATAGGTCAGTACACGCATCTAATACTTCATAACTGGCCACAGCTATGGCTTTGTTATGCTGTTCCTTTTTGTGATATTTTGGATATGAATTTTCCAAAGACAAGAGCCTGATGCACTGCCATTGGTCTGGTTTCTCCAATGGCAGACCAAAGGCTGGCATCAGGCCACTGTAAATGCAATATTTTGAAGAATTAATGAAAATTAACTTCACAAAAAAAGGACTTCATCAATCATCAAAATTCACTGTCTGATATATAATGAAATACTAGCAGAACATGCATGAACATTTCAAACACTGGCTTCCTGCATACTACTGAAGCCTTTGATCCTCAACTGCCAGAAGCTTAATATTGCTGTAACCTAGCTCTATTATAGGGTGTGTGACACTAGCCTGGTCATTAATAGATAGAACTTGGAAGTCACCAACCAAAACTTGTGAATTTAAGGAACATGAGGACCATATGACTTGGTCCAAAATAAAGTGAATGGAAAATCAATCTGATCCACTGAAAACAAGCTAGGCATGTAAGGAAATGACTAGGCTGTCAACATGAGAATGGCTCCTCTTTTATATGATAGTGACAAATACATGTTAAAAAAAATACATGCATTTCTGCAATACTGGATTCTTGCATGGAAACTTAGATTTTACATTGGAAATATGGGTTTCATGTTGAAGTTATGAACCATCTTTATTTGTCTTTCGACATATAGATTTCCCCTTGATTCTATCTTCTTTCCAAATTTCTGCTTAAAAAGTTAACAGAAAGACAGTTCAAACGTTGTTTGCAAAAGCTCCTGAAAGAACTATAAGGTAAAGTGCCTAATATGTGATAAATCCAATCTGGTACTACTTCCCAACTGACAGCCGTATGAATTAGAAATCCTACAAAAGCTCCAGAAAATTGCATGTGGTTGATTGTTGCATACAGGTTTTGAGAACCATGAATATATGCAAATCCACTGTACCTGTATAAAGTTATAACCTACATAAATTATAATCAGTAAAACTCAAATGCATTTATTGGCTCTGGTACAGCTATCATCTAAACACTCACATAGCCCTGACAAGTTATAGCCACAAACGGAAATATGTCCAGATTGTAAGTGTGAGTAGTTCAACTTTCACCTTTTCCCGTATAGAATTTTTTCTTGCATGTTTAGCTTTTACATTATAAACTCAAGTTCTTCTAAGCTATTTGACAACTTAAAGCTGTTACAACAACAAACACCAGGGAATCAACCACAGGATTGTGTGCTGTAAAATGCTTGCACACTGTTAGACACCTAATCCTCAAGGATTGGGCGAAAATATGTAAATATATAAACAGAGAAATTTGAATCGTTAAAACGGGAAGAGACCTTGGAATTTGAATCCCAAGGGTCACCCCCTCTTCATGTATACAAGGATGCACATAAATGCAAATCGTACAATTGGGAGTTACTTTCCCGACCTGACACACACAGACATGATGCAATAACTATATTAAAGGATAATATACACTGGAACCAATAGCACATACCATAAATTAATATAAGGATCTGAACCACACGTATCAAATGGAGTATGCATTGTGTTATGCAAAGGGAGAATCGAATTCTTGAAATTCAATTCTCAGTCTAATTGGTTTTAAATTAGTCTCTGTCGAGGAGCTACTTTGGACCTGGAAAATATGCTCAGTTGAAATCAATTAAGCATTTTCCTAACCCTGTAAAATAAGGCAAACCTATAAAGAGGAATAAATTAACAGAATTCAGATTGAGCTGACAATTTTTTACATATGTCTGGGCAACTGATGCTGGGGTAATTAATTTACCCGCAACAAGTGGTATTAAAAGTAGGATGCTTAGGTAATAGAAGAACCCTCAAAAGCTAAAGAAATAATTTTAACATATAATATACAAAACTTGCTGAAACACAGCAAGAGCTAGAACATTTGTTGTCCTTGCCAATGTCCGGTTGTTTCGGCTAATTGGAATTGATTTCGATGTTAGTTATGCGTAAAAAGCAAATACGAAGAAATTAAGCTTATAATTGCAGAGCAAGACGAAGCCTGATTTAAGATCTGTAAAAACAACACGATGGTGGAAAAAAAAAACGAAAAGACCTACCGACAATGTACCGCCCCACTGCCGCGGCAAGTAAAGCCTGTGTATGGTGAAAGGCCCCGCAGTGAGGTTGTAAGAGCTTGACGCCGCGAGCGACCTGTCGCAGATCCAGATGTTGCATAGTAACCCATTCCATTTTATCCATTATCTTTACCTTCTCTACCTCAATCAATCAAACCCTACTCATCAAAATTCAGCGAGGGGCGCTCGATCGCCTCGCTCCACGAATCAAACTTAACCACCTGCCGCCTTCGGATCCAACCGGCACGATTCACAGCTGACAGCACCCGATCGACAATTCCTTCTGAGTATAATGCTGCATTCGCTCACTCCGTGTGTCCTCTTCTGAATATGGGAGCGTAAATGTGTTTGTGGAGCACTTTTACCGAGAGAACAGTATGAATTGAGGAAGCTATATGCGACCTGAGAGATTTAGCGAACAAATGCTATTCATGGCGGGTATGTGAATGTTGGGGTAATTCTTTTATCTTAGGCACAGGTTCCATGGCCTCTGGTTTGGGCGTCTTCAAAGTTCAAACATCATTATCAATGTGAGCGTATGCCATGTCATTTGTGACACTGATTTCATGTCCAAGTTTGTGATCGGACATTTGGAAGCGGGGCAAGTACAATTGCCTAAGCATTTTTATCCTCTTATCGTTAATTTTTTTTTATAGGTTGGTAAATTTAGTGTTAATTTTGTAATGGTTTTTATAAGTGGGCTAATTTTCTTTATATTTAAAGGAAATAAATTCTCAACTAATCAACGTTATTTTTAGGTTTTACTTAGAATTTCAACATTTTTCTTTTATTTATAAGAACATTCCAATCTAAATGGTATTTATAAAATAAGTTATATTTTTTTTGTTATCAGTGTGACTATAACACTAGAGGCATGTGTTTTTAATTAATGTTTAGTCTTGCTAAAAGTAATTTTAGGTCTAAAAATACCAATAATTTTTTACTCATCATTGAAGTTATAGTGGAGTTATATATTTTTAAATATTATATAATTTTAATCTCAAACAGGCTTTTATATTTTATATATATATGGGGCAGGAGCAAATTATACTATTCATGTAATAATAAATGAAACTTAATAGATTATGGATAATTAATAAATTAAATGGGTTAAATACATAATAATAATATAAATTATTTTTAATGATTGCTTATATCTTTTTTATTAAGAAGCATTTTGTGCAGTTACTTATTTTGAATATCGTTATGGTTGGCACATGGCACCATCATTAGATGAGCAGGCTTGAATTCGAATTCTATATGGTTGTAAAGCATGTGTATGTACATGTGAAAGAATATGTTGGTCTTTCATAGTTACTTTTTCTACATTAATAAAAAAGTTTAAGATATGTTAACAATAAATTTTTTAAGATGTGTTAGATGAGCCAATTGATTTAAGTGGGCGTTAATAAAATAATTTATCATATTAAAGATAAATCTAAATTTGTTAAAAGATTTATTTAATCAATTTTCATAAATCTAAATGTGTTAAAAGATTTATTTAATTAATTTTCATTAAGAAAAAAATCAATTGTGTTATTATAAAATAATTAGTTTTAAAGACATTTTATTCTAATCAATTAGTTTTAAAGACATTTTTCTAATCTATAATGACTTTATATATTATACAAGAGATTTTTATATGAATTGGGATTTAGATATAATGTATTTATCAAACATCATAATTAATTTTGTTTATAAATTAACATTTTTATTTTTATTTTCATTTTACTCTTATTTTTAAGAAATAGATTGAAATGAATATATTATAGAAGAGATTTTTACATGAGTTGGGATTTAGATATAATGTATTTATCAAACATCATAATTAATTTTGTTTTATAAATTACTTTTATTTACATTTTACTCTTATTTTCAAGAAGTAATGAACTCCCTAAGAGGTGTTAGGGAGGGATGGTAGGTGTAGGTGTCATCTTTGAACTTTAGGAGAAGCAAGAATGGAATTATGAATGGGGTCTAAGGACAACCACAAACAACCAAGGAGAGGCATATGCTCTCCTTTAGGGACTTCTATAAATGCAACGAGTGTGAAAATTTTGATAGTTATTGGGGATTTATTAATAATCATCAATCAAATTAACAATACGAAAACCCCATATGGTGGTAAGTTGGCTAGTCTCGTAGTGAGAATAAGAAAGGGGGTTCTTCAATTTGACGATATCAATTTTTCCATTTTCTAAGGACCCTAAATTGACAAGTGGACACCCTTCCCAATATGGCCTCTAGCTTGACCAAAGGAACCTTAAGGAAAAAAAGGGGCAATTTATTTCCAAGCCATCCCCTAGATTCATGATTAGTGTCAATATATGCATGTTGCCACATTCCAGGCCCTTTACTTCACATATGCTAACTTAATAAAGCAATTTTATTCTATTTAGAAAGAGGCAAGATGAGATGTGCATCATTGTCACAACATCCCCACAAATGCCACTCTTCATGCAACACTAATGATTTGAGGCTTGGGGAGTCTTTATACAAGAAAAAGGTGGGATTATGGCTTAAAGGTCCAGTGTTGAAGTGATGACCAATGAGGAATATTTGTGGTTGTTGCCTTTGGTTCTATTAGATATTCAAGTAAGCCTTCTCATTAGAGCCTTGTTGGTGTTCTCTAGTATTGGTTAAGCTATTTTTGAGTAATTTCATGTGGTTTCTATCCTAATTTGACACTTTGTATTGACTTTAGAATGAAGCTTTGCGTTTGATAACTCTTGGTTATTACACCTAGTTCACAATGTTGGTTGTTGGGGTTTGGGCTTCTCATCCTAAAATATGTAAGACTCATGTCACATGAGATTTTGAATTATCTATTTTTGGGTTTTGAATGGCCCTTTTGAGAAATTATGGCTTTCCATAGAGAGGTTCTCAAGCTAGAAATCAAAGACCACTCTAACCCTACCTCTTTCTCATGTTTAATTAGGATTAGCTCATTCTTTTATACTTGCTTCCTCCCAAACTTCCTTTGGGGTGTTTGTTGTGTATATTCCATTTGAGAAATTATGGGAGAATTGGGATATGGATTACAAGGAATTCAATAAATGCAAAGAGCTTTGTGTAAATATGAAGACTTTATTTACAACAATGGGACATCCATATTATCTATAACCACAATTGTTCATGGAAATGAGCACTAATGGATTTTTGAAAATGTAATTATTATTGTTGCCATTGATGTTGTGATGCAGTGTTGATGGTTGGCATTGATGTCAACCTAATAGCATGAGTTGTTGATACCATGTGATGCAAAGGTACTTGGTTTGTGCATTGGTTACAGGCCTTATTTTAATGGTTGCAGATGTTGGTGCAGGTATTTGGCCTGTATGTTGATGCCTTGGCAGAATATGGAGCTGCTACACCTAGTTGACAGTGATGGAGACTGTCAAGTTATGTTTATGGTGCCTAGTGTGTGTGTGGATGGTTTTTAGCCTGTAAGGTTAGTTGCAGGGCCTATCATTGATGATTTGAAGGTCATGCAAATGTTGGAGTAGTTGTGGAGCAGTTTGATGGCTTAAGTGTTAGTGCAGCTGATGGATGGCATTCAAGTCAACCTAGCTTGACTTGTGATGATGATGGAGTTGTGATATTGATTTTTTTGTGTTTTCAGTGGCTATAATGGGTCCTAAGGTCTTACAAAAGGTTGTTAAGCAATGGAGCAAGTTTGGGCAGATTCTAAGCTAAGGAAATTTGATTTTGGCCATCCTCTGCCCCAATCGCATGATGATGGCTTATGCGTGCAACTGAAAGGCCCCAGTCACTGGAAGACAGGCCTATGCATGTGAATGCAGTCGAAATTTTGCAGTTCTATGGGTGCGACTGAAAGGAAACATGAAATTTATTTTGGATTTCACGCTCACAATTGAAATTATTTTGTATTTGGTGAAGCTCGTGATTTTCTAGAAAAAAGGTCGAGATAAGTTGTGGGGCCTCTAGAAGTTGATCAAAGTTGAAAATATCAAATGGCTAGTGGAGTAAGTGGCTTGATTTGGTCAAGAAGCCTATCTCAATTAAATCTGAAGTGTGTGAAAAGGTTTTGGGCGAGCTCCATCATCTGAAGAATTTATTGATTTAACCATTTCCATAAATTACAAATATGAGAAGAAAGGTTGCTCATTTGGTTGGTTCTCTTGTGTGAGAAAATTGTCATAGTGTTCTTGGAGAGCCAGTGGTGAGGAGAGTGAATTTGTTGTAGCAGAGTGTGCATGGAGCAGTAGTAGCAGCGAACACAAAATTTCTCATGGTTGAACATTATTTGTATGTAGAAGAAAAGTTACAGGGTTACTAAGGAGTTTAATATGTTTGTGATTGCAAGGCCATAATTTTATTTGTGTTTATATGTGCTGCTAATGTGATTGGGATAGATTGGTTGCAACAATGTCTCATGTTTTTATATGGCAATTTTATATTGTATCATTGAGTTTTTGCATCTAGATTATTTGTAGTTAATGTATTATGTATTTAGGCTATGTGAGTTGAGGATGGTGTGTGGATGTGAGAGAGAGAGCGCTATGAGTTGAGTTTGATTTCGTGATTGATGTTTTGTATTGAGAGGATGATCCAGGTGGATATTGGTGGCCACCCGCCAATTCCGCTTAGACCCTCACCATTGTTTCTTTCAGTTTCCTTATTTGTAGCACAATTTACTATTTTTGGCAGTTTTTCAAGTCCTGAACTTCTGAAGCTGTTTTGAGGCCCTAAACGACGTTTTTGGGGAAACTGGGAGAAACATGGGTCAATGGACCGATTTTGCTCATACCAAAGTTGTATTCCTCGGATAGATCTTTCTAACGAGGTATTGTGCACGTCAAACGGAGATCGTATGCGAAAGTTACGACCCCAGGAAGTTGATGTACCAATTTACCCAAAACAGGGCCCATAGTGTGGCGCTTCATCTCTTGGGGTTAGGGTTTTGGATGTTTAGGGTTTTCCATTGTTTCTCAACAATAAATAGGCCTTCGAGCCTTATTGTAAGACAGTTCAGAGGCATGTAGCTGCCACATCTCTCCTCAGAGATAAGCTACCATCGCCCAAGCTAGTTTATTTCCATTGTTGTTTGTAAGCATATTTCAGTATTTTACATTAATGAAATGAAGTATTATTTCTGTTGTATCTTTGTATTTATGGTTATCTCTATAATTTGTTGTGTTCATATTTAAATCCGGATCAGTGGTATCAGAGGGGTCTGCTCTTTCTCTGTTTTTCTTTGCATGTCCCCAACGAGGTCGGGATATAAGGAGTTAGGGCTTGAACTGGTCGAACCTTTGCAAGACCAGCCTCGCAAATCCCGACAGCCTCCCATGGCAGATGAAAAGAAAGACAAGGGGGCAGGAGATCCTATCAAAATCTTGCTCGAAGAGGCCCTCAAGCGACAAAGGAATGCGATGATGGACAACTTTGCCCAAATCCTTCAGCGGCTACCCAGGGGCGACACATCTACTTCCAGCAGCTACTCTGGAAGCGCCACACCCTTTAAGGTACAAGTTAACTTTGACATTCCCATATTTGAGGGTCAGATAGATGCAGACACTATAGATAAATGGTTAAATCTGCTAGAAGGGTATTTTTCTGTTCATGATTTTTCCGGACAGGAAAAGATTACTTTTGCTCTTCTCAAAGCCACTCCCCATGTCAAGGACTGGTGGGAAACCTACTGCGAGCAAAAGGATGAAAGTACAACCTCACTGTTTTTAGCCGCACCCACATGGAATTCATTCCGAAATGCCATCAAGGAGCAATACTACCCTATCAGAAGCTATGAGGATAAATACATAAAGTGGACCACACTGCAACAGGGAAGGGACCAAGACGTGCTGGAGTTTACCAATATTTTTCATACCCTTCGCACAAAGTTGGGTATCAAGGATTCTAAGCTGCATTTGGTACTCAAATACCATGGCTGCCTACACAGGTACATCCAAGACGATATGGAGTTCCTAGACATCTCCTCGCTCGGCACGGCGTACCGATACACTGTCAAGATCAAGCAGAAGTTTAAACAGAAGAAGCGAGACTTTGGATATGCAAATCCAAAGCAAGGGAAAGGCGCCCCCAAACCATTGAATAAAGGACAAATCTAAGGCAGAGTGGCCCAAGACAACTTGCCAAAGCCGCAAGCAAAGAACAACACCGCGAAGTCGAAGAAGGACATGGGAAAGTGGTGTGAGTTCCATAAGAGCTCCACTCACGACACAAGTGAGTGTCGGGCCAAGCAATCACTGGTGGCTGAGCTAAAGTCTTTGAAATTAGATGCATGTTCAAACTCTAGTTCAGAAATCGATAAGGGGAATGACAAAGGGAAGCAGATTGTTGTTGCGGAGCCCAACGCCACTGTTGCCACCATGAAGATCCAGAAGGAGGAACCCAAAGATCCAGAAGAGGAGGAGCACCTCTTCCACTCCTAGATGTGGGTAAAGGGCTCCCCACTACAGTTCATTATCACAGTGAGAGCCAAAAGAACCTCATTTTGGTAGAGGTCATGAAGCGGCTAGGCTTACCAACCACAGCACATCCACAACCGTACACCATCGGGTGGCTTCACCAAGGACGAGATCTTCGCGTGAGCCAACAGTGTCACATTCCATACAACATCAAGCCCTTCACGGATGAGGTATTGTGTGACGTTGCTCCCCTTGATGTTTGTGATGTATTATTAGGCCAACCATACTTGTGGAAGTGACATGTTGTGTATGATTCAAGGCCTCATGTCGTTATTGTTACTTTTGGAAATAGGTTGTACAGGATACCGGAGGTAGCACTGCCTACCTCCATCTCTTTGGTTACTGCAAAAGAATGCAGTAAGCTCATTTCCAAAACTGGGAAATTTGTTTTCCAGATGATACGCCATCAAGGAAAGAAGAAGACGGAGGCCACGACCTCCAGATAGGGCCCCTCCGCACAACAATTACAGATGGACAAGGTTGTGGAGGAGTACGAGGACATCTTCACCTCCCTCGTAGGGGTTCCTCTGCACTCTCAGGTCAAGCACTCCATCGATCTCACCCCAGGTGCGTTGTTGCCTAATGGACCAATCTATCAACACTTTGTTCTCGAGAACGATGAAATCAAGAGGCAGATTCAGGAGCTGTTGCAGAAAGGTCACATCAGATCGAGTTCATCACCCTGTGGGAGCCCGATCGTGTTGGTACAGAAGAAGGATGGGACTTGGAGAATTTGTATTGACTATCAGGCATTGAACAAGATCACTGTCCGGAATAGATACCCGATCCCACAGATTGATGACCTTCTGGACCAATTGAAGGGGGGAAAATATTTCAGCGAGATCAATTTGAAGTCAGGATATCACCAGGTACCAATTGAACCCTCCAATGTGTGGAAGACTGCCTTCAAAGCCAAGGAGGGCCTTTTCGAATGGTTGGTCATGCATTTCAGGTTGACAAATGCTCCTGCAACCTTCATGAGGCTAATGGATGACATCTTGCAGCAATTCACCAACTCATTTGTAGTGATATACTTGGATGACATCCTAATCTTCAGCTAGAGTTGGGAAGAGCACCTCCACCACATTCGACAGGTTCTCCAAACACTGTGGCAACAAAAGTTATGTGCCAATTTAGAGAAATGCACTTTTGGCATGACCCAAGTTCAGTATCTAGGATATATCATTGATGAATAGGGGGTGCATGTGGATCCAGCCAAGATCCAAGTCATTTGGGATTGGCCTTCTCCAACCACTCTGACAGAGCTCCGCAGCTTTCTCGATCTTGCCAACTTCTACCGCAGGTTCATGTTGGGATTTTCTTATATCGCTTGGCCCTTGAGTCAAGTCACCAAGGGAGGAGCGAAAGCAAAATTCTTTTGGCCTAAATCTCAACAGAAGGCATTCACAGAGTTGAAACATTGCCTCTGCTCGACACTAGTACTCGCATTACCAGACTTGCAACAACCATTTGAGATCGAGAAAAATGCCTCTGACTATGCTATTGGGGTAGTCCTTACTCAACACGGGCATCCAGTGGCATATCACAGTAAGACACTTTCAAACACAGTCTGGAAGTATCCCACTTATGACAAAGAGATGTATTCCATTGTGCAGGCCTGTCGACAATGGAAGCATTACATTTTGGGGAAGGAAACGGTCATCGACATAGACCACCAGCCCCTGCAATTCATACAGACGCAAGGGAAGTTACAGAACGATCGCCATGAGAAGTGGTCCACATACTTGCAACAGTTCCATTTGTATATCAAATGTAAGAAGGGCAGCACCAATAATGTTGCAGATTGCCTTAGTTGACCATCGATCATGGAGTTAACCACCGTGCTCAACTCTTGTGGGCACAAGACTTCTGATTGGCCACTTCTCTACAAAAGCGACCCAAAATTTGGCCACACATACTAGACACTCTTGCAGGGTCAGCATGTTCCAGATTTTCACCTCTGGGATGCCCTATTATGCCACCTGGGTCACCTCTGTGTTCCTTTAAGCGAGTGTGCCAAGATGATTTGGGAAGCACACTACACTCGGGTTAATGGGCATTTCGGGGTCAAGAAAATGGTGGCAGTACTGAATAAGTATTTCTATTGGTTGAATCTTCGACAGGATGTCAGGAAGTACATTGGATCCTGCATTGCCTGCGCCATTGCCAAGCCGACCATCAAGAAGCAAGGCCTCTATACTCTGCTGCCTACCCCTAGTCGACCTTGGGAATCCATCTCCATGGATTACATGTATGGCCTTCCTTCTACTAAGCATGGAAACGACTGTGTTTTTGTGGTCGTCAACAGGTTCTCAAAGATGGCCAATATGATGGCCTGCAAGAATAATATCACAGTAGAAGCCACTGCTAAACTCTTCTTTGAACGAGTGTGGGTACACTTTGGGATCCCACAGGCTATCATCTTAGATCGGGACAGCATGTTCCTCAGTACATTTTGGTCCAATCTATGGTCGATGCTCGACACCAAACTCACTAAGTCCACAACCTTCCATCCCCAAACTGATAGCCAAACAGAGGTTGTCAACAGGATGATCGTACACATTTTGCGCATGTACAACTCAAAGCATCCACGCACATGGAATGAGAGTCCCCCCTATGTTCAACATAGCTATAACTGGGCTCTCCACAGCTTGACTGGCAACAACCCTTTTCAGGTGGGCTTGGGATTCTAGCCAGTATGCCCCATTGATGTGGCCATGCCATTTGCAACTACTCAGGCAGATTCGGCTCATGTCTAGTTCGAAATAGATAAGGAAAATAACTTCATTGAGCACATCCAACATATCTGACAGTAGGTCCATGAAATTCTAGAGAAATCAAATTCCAAGTACAAGCAGCTACTTGATCAACATCGGGTGCCACACAAGTTTCAAGTGAGCGACAAAGTCTGGTTGCATTTGCAAAAGGAACACCTTACGGAGCCTATCGGAAACTCAGACCACTTCGATATGGTCCTTACACCATTACCAAGGCTGTGGGAGACAATGCATTTGAGCTCAACATTCCCCCATTCCTTGGCCTGCACCTAGTGTTCAATGTGGACCCCCTTCGGCCATACTTTCCACCATTACTAGACACATTTGACATTGCAGAACAGGTCACACCAATAGAGTTAAATCCAAATTGCATGGAACAAGCTACAACTAATAGGATCATGGACATGTAGATCAAGCACACTCGTCAGTAGAAGATCCAACTTTATCGAGTTGCCAAAGCAGGCCAACTCCTTCACCAGGGCAAGTGGCTCACCAAGGACCAAGTTCAGCAGAAGTTTCCTAATCTCATGGAGGAACTCGATGCAATGGAGAGCATTTCTTCCTAAGGGAGGAGGAATCAGGTGGATATGGTGGCCACCCACCAATTCCACATGGACCCCCACCATTGTTTCTTTCAGTTTTTTCAGTTTCCTTATTTGTAGCACAATTTACTATTTTTGGCAGTTTTTCGGGTCCTGAACATCTGTCGCCGACGTTTTTTGGGAAAACTGGGAGTAACATGGGTCCATGGACAGATGCTGCTCATCCCAAAGTTGTATTCCTCAAATAGATCTTTCTAACGAGGTATTGTGCGCATCAAATGGAGATCGTATGCCAAAGTTAGAACCCCAAGAAGTTGATGTACCAATTTACCCAAAACGAGGCCCATAGTGTGGCACTTCATCTCCTAGGGTTAGGGTTTTGGATGTTTAGGGTTTTCCATTGTTTCTCAACAATAAATAGGTCTTCGAGCCTCATAATAAAGTAATACAGTTCAGAGGCATGTAGTCGCCGCATCTCTCCTCAAAGATAAGCTACCATCGCCCGAGCTAGTTTATTTCCATTGTTGTTTGTAAGCATATTTCAATATTTTACATTAATGAAATGAAGTATTATTTCTGTTGTATCTCTGTATTTATGGTTATCTCTATAATTTGTTACATTCCTATTTAAATCCAGATCAGAGGAAGATATTGTTGTTGTGATGTTCATGTTGAGAAGCTCTGGGGTTCCAGTTTGAAAATGAACAAAATGTGAACCACATAGAGAAGTGTAGTGGGGGCTCCGGCAAAACAAGTATTGAGAACAAATTTCTCCATAAGTCCAATAGGAGTTGTGCAAGGCTAGTTGGTCCCGGAGGCTTCCAACAAATGGTGGTTCGTAGAGTCATGAGATGGAGATCGTAGTTCCTTTCAGATAGTTGTCATTTGTATTCTCTATGTAATGATTTGCTTGACAAATAATAAAATATATTGAGCAGCGCAACAGCCACAAGGGTGGTTTTTTACCTGGAGGGGGTTTTACACCAGATATCTTGTGTTCCCATGTGATGTGATGATTTGTGTCTCGTTGTTCATGTTTACTTCTTATGTTATGTCTCTCATTTGTTAATTCTTGTTGCAGTTGCATGTTCGAATCTATTCCTTATTTGTTAAGTTATGAATTGATTAATATATTGGAGGAAGAATTGTAAAGTTGTGTAATTGTTATCACTATTGATTCACCCCTCCACCCCCTCTCTTAGTAATGACCTTGGTTCCAACAATTGGTATCAAATCTCGATTCCTTCTAGTGCAACTTCATCGTTGGAAGGTAGATCATGGGTAACCAGGCAAGATTTGCAGTAGATGGATTTCCTCTTCTACATGGACCAGATTATGTGCTTTTGAAGATGATATTTGAGGCATACCTTTTAACTCTTAATGTGAATATTTCACTCTCAATTGAATATGGTACACAAGATGAATTTAATGGGGAAGGAAAGAAGATCATTTTGAAGGGATTCTCAAATCATGGTGTAGCAAAAGTGAGACATTGCAAGACTGCAAAAGAAATCATGGACAAGCTACATAGTTTGTATGGAAGCAAAGATTTTCAAGATTAAGAAATTGTTAAAGAACCTCATTGCATTTTTTAAGAGAAGAAGGATGTTATGGAAGACTTCACATTCTTGGCATTAGCAGATCATGTTTCCTCTCATGGAGATAGTGAGAGCAACTATGAGAGTAATGACATGCAAATCATTGATCTAAAGATACAACATGAGGAAGTCATTAAGGCAAATGAGAATTTGTCAAATCAGCTACAAGATCAGGAAGCCTATTATGCAATACTAGAAAAGGAATTAGCCTCTTTGAGATGTCAGCTTGAAAAGGAAAATAATCAACTATCTCAATATTGAAAGTTGGAGAAAAGCACCAAAATTTAGATGAAATCCTCAACGGCCAAAGATCTTTGCTTATCAAAATCGAGTTGGGTTTTGAAGGGAATCATGCCTTTTGAAGGAAAATGAAAAAGTGGAGGACAACCATATAGCAGACAATCACAAGTCCACCACCATTGAAGTCAATCAAGGACCTAGGAAGCAACATCATCAAAGGAAGAAAAAGAAGCAAATAGTTTATTAGCAAAACAAAGAAAAGAAGATCACAATCACAACATGTAGCAGTTCAGGAAAGTAAGGAGGCAACCAAGCATTCATGTCTAGCAAATCAAAACTCAAGGTATCCAAGTTTATTTTAGGGGTATTGTTTTTCTTGCAATCATTATGGTCATCGTGCTATATAATGTAAATATTTTGCAAGAAAACAAATATTTTTGGATAACCGTTGTTTTAAGTGTGGAAAATATGGCCACAAAGCTCTAGCTTGCAAATATGTCAAGATCAAGCCAACAAAAAAAGCAAGCCCACCAGTGAGGACAAAGAAGGTATGGAGGAGAAAAGATGAGATGCAAATAACTAACTCTTCAAAGGACATCAAGGAAGAATCTTTTGTTTTGCAAAAAAATAATCTACTCAGGGGGAGTAGATCTTTGTCTTGTGCCCAATAGGAGATGTGTAACACCCTCCTCCCACATCTACCCATGTAACTAGCCAACTGGGGTAAACATGTGACAAGAAGTTACTATGATATGATTTGACCTCCTAAGTCACCTTAAAGAAGTGGAACCGACAAAAACACACCATACAGACCTTCCACATCAGCAACAAGACTCCCAGGAACCATCCCAACCACTTAGGTAACCAACCCCTGGGTCCCACTGAGTTTTTAGACCATTAAACCCCTGGACACTCCCTTGATATGGACAAGCATGCGTCTAGGAGGCTCCAAATGCTCCCACAGCATTGGTATGTATGTGTCTAGGAATTTTTTTCCTAATGATGTGCCTACATCTCCAATATTTTAGCCACTTTTTCAGGCCCAGAGCCCAAGTAACTACCCAAAACTCAATGACACTTTCATAATTGAAAGATAACAACATAACTATGATACAAATGCAATTTCTTGAACAAGTACCTGATTGGACCCCTACTAGCCATGACAAGCATTTCATCAGACATGTCACAAATAGGTAATCTACATGTTTAAACAATAGATTTGAGCATAGGGGTCTCATACTCATCTGAGAATCGCTAAGAAGCATTGGTGCCCAAACACATTAGCTTTAGTTTCATCCATTAGGCCATAGATACATTGTTCATTCATTTACAAGTAAAAACATGATGAGAGCCATACATAGGCACTGTCATAATACATGCTCATAACCAACATAATAACCATAGAATACCAAAGAAACGACGACCATATAATCCACATATAAACTAGTATAATACTCATGAAACAACAAGGAGAAATAACCTCATATTAATGATGAAAAGGCCAACTAGTTGTGGGACTTCCAAATCTCTCTTTAGTGAGTCACCCCTGTGTCATATTCAAAGCATGAATGTGGGATCTCATAAAACACATCAATCAAAACCATCAAGGGGTTCCAGAGGCCAAACCACCTCAACCCATCAAACAATGATTCCATCTCATCACAAAACCATCACTAGATTGGTCTCTACCTAAGGCTTCCAGGGCTTCAAAGCGTTGTTCCAACCAAGGCTTCCAGGACTAGTAAATCAACCCACAACTTACAACGAGCTTTCAAAGCATTTATTCAACTAGGGCTTCTAGGACTAGTAACTCAACCCACCAAGGGCTTCCAGAGCGTTTGTCCAAACAAGGTTTCCAAGACTAATAAATCAACCCAAGATGTTACAGGGCTTCTAGAGCATTTGTACAACCAGGGCTTCCAAGAACTAATAACTCAACCCAAGCTAAAGGAAACATGAGAACTAGCCAGAAAAACAAAGAAATGAACCCACAATACCATGACTATCAAGGAAATGGCAAGGCTAGGCAAATCCACTGACAATCCAAGCAATACTCCATGCCAATGACATATCATGACCAATAAATCACATGCATATGCCATGCATGCCAAAACTAGTGAGGAAAACATACATGCAACTCGGTACCTGCAAGAAAAACCCATTGTAGTTGCTGATCCCGATGTCCTCTTGCACTTTCCTGCTCTTCCTTTGACTTCTTGCTCCAAAACTCCAAGTATGCCACACTCTCCAAGAGTGCTCCAAGAAAACTTTAAGTGTCCAAAAGTATGAGAGAGAGAGAATAGAGAGGGAGCTCCCAAAACTGAACTGACAAAAGTTTGTGAATTGATCCTGGGAAGCCATTTTATTAATGAGGCCTCTATTTTCTTCATTTTCCATTATTTTCCTTCATTTTCCTCCTCACATGCAACCTGTGACCTTTCACCTCCCTTTCCTCCTAATTTCCATCATTTTCATAAATAAATGAACCAAAATGCCATTTTGCCTTTCCAAAGCCTTTGTCAATTTCCTTAGCCATTAGTCAATCATTAGTGATCCCCATCACCATGATTTTGCCCAACATTCATCTTGGAATAAGTGTCCCATCAACCATGGTTATTATTTTGCCTTTATTAACTTTTGTTACATGGAAATTTCACCAGGGTTGTTACAGAACCCTCCCCTTTGGGGGAACACTGCCCTTAGTGTTCAACAACACCTGCAACTAACAAGGATGCTATAAGCAAAACATATTGCCTATGGAGCTTTATAGCTTAGCTCGTTGCAGTATTTACAATGATCATCCTGCTGAGAAGAAAACCAACATGACAACATAACAAGTATAACATCATAATGAAATGACACCCATACCGCTTATTGGAGCTTTATAACATAGCTCATGGTAGTATTTACATCCATATACATATGTACATATACCAAACATCACCAAAACATGTACCAAAAACATATACCAAAGACATACACCAAAACATCTGTTCAACCAGTGAAAAAGGAAGGATACATAGCCCGCATCTTATCTACCATCTCTCATGTAGCTTCATTGAGCCCAAGGTGCTTCCATTTCACTTTAACCTGCTCGATTGCTCGATTCCAGAGCATGAGCAAATTCCGGAGCATGAGCATCTTTCTTTGCAAAATGCACTACGGTTCCGGCTGGAATTCTCCTTTTGGCTCCACCTGTAATAGAGACCAATCAATCACATGATCAACATCTTTAACATACTTCTTAAGCAATGACACATGGAAAACATCGTGGACTTTTACTGTCAAAGGCAGTGTGAGTCGATAGGCTACTAGTCCAATCCTCTCAATAATCATGAAAGGTCCACAAAACTGTGGTGCCAGCTTGGCACATGATCCACTCCTTAAGGAGCTCTTCTTCAGTTTGATGTGCAAGTACACTTGTTCCCCAACCTGGGACTCCTTGAACAACCTATTCCGATTTGCATAACTTTTATGCATATCCTGTGTTGCTTTCAGTTTCTTCTTGATTACTTGCATTTCTTCATCCATGTTTGCCAACATGTCTAGTCCAATCAACACCCTGTTAACTAGATCACTCCAACTGATGGGAGTATTACAACTTTGCCCATACAATGCCTCAAACAGACTCATCCTCAGTGACTCTTGGTACCCATTGTTGTAAGCGAACTCTACCAGTGGAAGGTACTCTTCCCACTTCCGCTGTTGATGCATCACATACATCCTCAACATGTCCAACAATATCTTGTTGTCCCTCTTTGTCTGTCCATCTATCTATAGATAACAAGTTGTATTGAAGGCCAACTCTGTGCCCAAACTTTCAAATAACTCCTTCCAAAACTTGGAAGTGAACTTCGCATCCCTGTATGACACAATCTTCTTCTAAACTCCATGCAATCTGACCATGTCCTTGGTGAAGATCTGTGCTATATCACTTGCTGAGAATGTAGACTTCACTAGAATGAAGTGTGCTTGTCAACTTGTCTACCACTACCATGATGGAATCATTTTGTCTCACTATCCTCGAAAAACCTATGATAAAGTCCATGGAAATGACCTCCCATTTCCACTCTGGAATTGGAATTGGTTGTAGTAGTCCACCTGGATGCTTACACTCTACCTTCACCTGTTGACAATCCAAGCACCTAGCCACAAACTTTGTTATGTCTCTCTTCAAATTCGGCCAACAATAGAATTTCTTCACTATTGTCAGTGTCTTCTTGATAACTCGGGTGACCTGAATATGGTTTCGCATGAAACTCCCCCAAGATCACCTTCTTGAGCTCACTGTTATCTTGCACATATATCTTGTCCCTAAATCTAATCAATCCATTTGTCGTGAGATGATAGTCCACATCATGTGCACCTGCATTTGTACCTATACCTGTACCTGTACCACCACCTGTACCTGTACTATGTTGTAACATGTACATAAGCTCTCTATACTTGTCATACTGTTGACCCACCTGTAAGATCCTATTGTGTAAGTATGTCCCATATGAGCTCATAACTACTATGTGATTTACATGTATCTACCTACTAAGAGCATCTACCACCCTGTTCTCTTTACCTTTGATAAACCTGATCTCAAAGTCAAACTCACTAATTGTGGCCAACCACTAAGTGTGCCTGTCATACAAATTCGGTTGGTAAAATAAATACCGCAAACCATTATGATCACTCATCAATACAAACCTCCTACCAAGAAGATAATGCCTCCACATCTTCAATGCATGTATGATTGTTGCCAACTCAAGATCATGTGTCAGGCAATTCTGCTTGTGCTCATTTAGTTTCTATGACTCATAGCATACCACCAATCCATCTTGCGTAAGGACTGCACCAAGTCCTCTCTTGCAAGCATCTGTATATACAACAAACTTTTTGTCTGGATTTGTGATCTTTAACACTAGAGCATGTGTCAACAACTGCTTGCGCTACTCAAAACTGGCCGCACACTCCTCTATCCATTCAAACTTCTTACCTTTCCTCTGCAATGATGTGATATGATAAGAAATCTGCGAGAAGTTCTTGATGAACCTCTTGTAATAACATACTAACCCCATGAAAGATTTCACCTCATCCACATTCCTGAGAGTTTCCCACTCCATGATAGCTCTTACCTTTTCTAGATCCACCATTATGCTCTCCTTAGAGACAACATGCCCTAAGAAATGTACCTCAATCTGAAAGAAATTGCACTTGCTGAGCTTAGCATACAATTGATGCTCTCTCAACAATCTCAACATTGCTGCTAAATGCTCGGCATGCTCTTCTTCATTTTTAGAATATGCAAATATATCATTAATGAACACAACAACGAACTTGTCCAAATAAGGACACAACACGCTATTCATCAAGCACATAAAAGTAGTTGGAGCATTAGTTAAACCAAATGGAACTACAACAAACTCATAATGCCCATACCTGGTCCAGAAAGTTGTCTTGTAGATGTCCTCTTCTTTAATGCGTACCTGATGATATTCGGATCTCAGATTAATCTTCAAGAACATTGTTGCTCCCTTCAACTAATCGAACAAGTCATCAATCCTTGGTAACAGATACTTGTTCTTGATGGTCACTTTTCTCAACTACCTATAATCAATGCACAACCTAAGAGTACCATCCTTCTTCGTCACAAACTGTACTGGTGTGCCCCATGATGATACATTTGGCCTAATGTACCCCTTGTCCAACATTTCCTTCAATTGCAACCTCAATTCTACCAACTTTGGAGTGCTCATCCCGTAAGGTGTTTTTGATGTCAGCGTTGCCCCTGACACCAACTCAATAGAAAAGTCTACTTCCTTGTGAGGTGGAAACTCTGAAATTTCTATAGGAAATACATCCCGAAACTGTTGTAGAACTAGATACCTGCTCAAAACATATGTATCCTCAAATTCCTTATCTTTGTCACTAGAAATGTGCACTGCAAATAACACACACCTTTTCCTGTGACTATGCTTGGCTTGAATAGCTGTCACCATTCTAGCTGGTGTTTCTTTCTTCTTACCCCACAAAACTCTTTGCTCTCCATTTTCATCCAAACACTCATTGGCTATGTCAAAACAATCCACCTTGGTTCTATGAAGGTACAACCAATCCATGCCCAAAAATATATTGTATGATCCCAACAGTAATACATTCAAACGTGTTGAGGTAGGCATACCTTTCAAATCAAATGTACAAGCTCTTACCCAATGATGAACCCACTTCTTTGTACCTGTAGCCAACTGTACTAATAAGACTCTACATGCACTTCTTTATTCAAACCACACTTATCCACCAGGTCATGATTAACATAACTATAATTATATCCAAGGTCAATCAAAATGGAAACAACTTGATCACAAAGCTTACCATCCATCTCAATGATAGATGCATGATGATTTGCTTGCTTGTTATCCAACGCTGTATAGATCCTAGGAATACTCTGCCCAACATCTCCCAATGTCTGTGGCTCCTAAGCACTGTAGATATGCGGTCTACCACCCTAATGTTGTGGGTAAGCTCTCATGCGATGATCTTTTCCACAAGTCCAACATTATATAGGCTTCCAGCCTACATCGTTGTTCTGCACCTTAGGTCAATATCCCTATCCTCAATTAAACTTCTTAGATGGCGCTGCATTCTCTTTATTATATGCACCCTAAGGTCTTACTCGCTTCATGTCCCATTTTCCTTTGTTCTTTGCATTACCTTTCCATTTCGACTTAGTCTCAGATCTGCACTTTGATTGGCTCATAACAATGCTTTAGCTTTTGGATGGCCTCCTCCAATGATCTAGGCTCATCAAACTCAATCATGTATTTGAATGTAATCGGTAATCCACTAGTGAATATTTGAACCTTGGCCTTCCCCTCCTCGAGGTAAGACACATACCTCAACAGTTCCAAGAACCTGCTAGTGTACTCCTCATCTGTCATCGATCCCATCTTTAGCTCATAGAATTCTTTTGCCCTATCATCAAAGTATCTCTTTGATAAGTACTTCTTCTTGAATAGTCTCTTGAACTCATTCCAAGTCAAGTCCTCCTCATGAATACCTCTGACATTCTTCACATCTTCCCACCAAATATTTGCTTTACCTTTGAGATTGAATATAGATATTATGGCTTTCATGTTCTCTGAATAATCATGCAACTTGAAGAACTTCCTCATACCAAGCAACCATGGCTCTACATCTTGTGATTTCTTCATCTCTCCATCAAATGTAGGTGGCTTTGCTTTCTTAAATTCATCCAGTAAATATCCCCTATCACTCCTCTTGTAAGGATGATAACGATGTCGATCATAATGCCTGTCAGAACCAGAACTAGAATAGTACCTATGTCTATCACCTCTCCTATCTAGAGTGTCTAAGGACCTGCCATATTTGATCGTGTCCTCTTTGTTTGACCTATACTCACCATGAGACCTACTGCCATATGCCCCATTAGTTTTGTCCTCCTTCCCGCTAATCCAAAGTGGTCCCTGTTGCTACAATTTTGACAAACTCTGAAGTATCACTGCATTTACCTTTACTTGTTTCTCTTGTTCCTGTATGATTTTGTCATTGTCTGCCCTATAACTCCTTATTTCTTCCTTTAAGCTTCTTAGTGTGTCAGCCAAATCAGAAGAGTGCTCAACACCACGTTGCTCATCTGATCCATGGGGAGAGTTTTTGGAACTGTAGTCTACCATCTTGCTAGTCATATTTGATATTCTTCCTACAAGGTATATCATGTCAGCTAAACCAAATCACAATAAACCAACGTACCTTAGCATAATTCGGGGAGGATACCTCATCTGCAAGATCAACAAATCAGCGTAATACATGTATAACATAATCATGACAGCATATAGAAATATAACATATAAACATATAACCTCATGACCATCATTCTAGCAAGAGTCCAGTCATCAATGCATGACCATATCAACTACACATATTATTATCTCATGCATGAAAACAACCACCACATCACTGTACACTTAACCACATGCAATACTAATGTGCATAAACAATGCATAATCAACCATACACCCATGACGACACACTTCACAATAACACCATCAACTTCCCATGGCGACCTCACTGCAACCATAACCTATACCATACAAATGCAACAAACACGTGGTCTTACAACACAAGAAACACATATGCAACTGACATGAATGCATGACCAACACACAACCCATCCAATCTGAGCGCTGAACCATGCTCTGGTACCACTCTGTAACACCCTTCTCCCACATCTAACTGAGTAACTGGCCAACCGGGGTAAACATGTGACGAGAAGTTACTATGATAGGATTCGACCTCCTAAGTCACCTTAAGGAAGTGGAACCTATGAAAACACACCATACAAACCTCCCACATTAGCAACAGGACTCCTAGGAACCATCCCAACCACTTAGGTAACCAACCCCTGGATTCCACTGAGTTTTTAGACCATTAAACCCCCGGATGCTCCCTTGATATGGACAAGCACATGTCCAAGAGACTCCTGACACTCCCACAACATGGGTATGCATGCGTCCCAGGACTTTTTTGCCCATTGTTGTGCTTGTGTCTCCGGGATTTGAGCCACTTTATTCAAGCCCAGATCCCAGTTCACTGCCCATAACTCAATGACACTTTCAGAACTAAAAGAGAACAACATAACAATGATACAAACACAATTTCTTAAACAAGGACTTGTCTAGACCCCTACTATCCATGATAGGCATTTCATCAAACATGTCACAAATATGTAATCTATAGGTTTAAACAATATATCTAAGCATAGTGGTCCCATACTCATATGAGAATCACTAAGAAGCATTGGTGCCTCAACACATTAGCCGCATTTTCATCCATTAGGCAATAGATACATTATTCATTCATTTACAAGTAAAAACATGATGAGAGCCATACAGAGCCACTGTCATAATACATGCTCATAATCAGCATAATAACCACATAAATACCAAGGAAACGACAACCATATAATCCACATTTAAACCAGTATAATACTTATGAAATAACAAGGAAAAATAACCTCATATTAATGATGCAAAGGCCAACCAGTTGTGGGACTTCCATGAACACCTGACCGTAGACATGGTTGAGCCAAATCTCTCTTCAGCCAGTCACCCTCATGCCATATTCCAAGCATGAATGTGGGATCTCATAAAACACATCAATCAAAACCATCAAGGGCTTCTAGAGGCCAAACCACCTCAACCCATCAAACAATGATTCCACCTCACAGTCAAACATCACAAAACCATCACCAGATTGGTCTCTACCCAAGCCTTCCAGGGCTCTAGAGTGTTGTTCCAACCAAGGCTTCCAGGACTAGTAACTCAAACCACAACTTACTCCGGACTTCTGGAGTGTTTTCTCAATCAGGTCTTTCAAGACTAGTAACACAACTCACCAAGGGCTTCCAGAGAGTTTGTCCAACCAAGGCTTCCAGGACTAATAACTCAACCCAAGCTGTTATAGGGCTTCTAGAGCGTTTGTCCAACCAAGGCTTCCAGGAACTAATAAATCCACCCAAGGTAAAGGAAACATGAGAACCAACCAAAAAAATAAAGAAATGAACCCACAATACCATGGCTATCAGTAAATGGCAAGGCTAGGCAAATCCATTTTCAATATTAGCAATCCTCCATGCCAATGACAGATCATGACCAATAAACCACATGCATATGTCATGCATGCCAAAACTAGTGAGGAAAACATACATGCAACTTGGTACTTACAAGCAAAACCCGATGTTGTTGATCTTGATGTCCTCTTGCACTTTCCTACTCTACCTTTGCCTTCTTGCTCCAAAACTCCAAGTATGCCACACTCTCCAAGAGCGCTCCAAGAAAACTCCAAGTGTCAAAGAGTAGGAGAGAGAGAAAGAATAAAGAGAGCTCCCAAAACTGAACTGACAAAAGTCTGTGAACTGATCCTAAGAAGCCATTTTATTAAGGAGGCTTGTATTTTCTTCATTTTCCATTATTTTCCTTCATTTTCCTCCTCACATGCAACATGTGACCTTTCACCTCCCTTTTCTCCTAATTTCCATTATTTTCATAAATAAATGTGCCAAAATGCCATTTTTCCTTTCCAAAGCCCTTTCCATTGCCTTTGCCAATTTCCTTAGCTATTAATCAATCATTAGTGATCCCCATCACTATTCTTTTGCTCAACATTAAGCTTGGAACAAGTGTCCCATCAACTGTGGTTATTATTTTGCCTTTATTAACTTTTATTACATGGAATTTTCACCAAGGCTCTTACAAGATGGCTTCAAAGAGAAGCCAAACTTCATAGTTACATGTGATTCAAAGGAGGAAATTTCAACTTCATGCATATATTCATTTCAGGTTCATAAGATGAATATGAGGCATAGAAGGAGAGTATGTGAGTCTAGAGGGGGGTTCTAGAAGGTTTGATGTATTACATGTCATTTTATATTTTTGTCTCATGATTGTTGATGGTTGCAACTACGTTGGGAGAAGATCATTTTTATATCTATGCACACTAACAAAATTTTATGTATCAAACAACAGTTTTTGATGGAGAAATGGCATATGCTTAGGGGGAGTTTGATATGACTTTATGATTCGCATGTATAACACTTATATCATACATGATACTATGTCTTCCATGGGAATTTTAGTGATGGTTTAAGAGAGTGATGTTACTCACTTTGAAACCTTCACTTAGTGTACTTCTTTAGATAGTCATATTTCACATGAGGAAGGGTCATTGATGTATGCACGTGTCTTAGATAGTTGTTGGTTGGTTTTGTGAGTTGTTTGAAGAAAATTGCTACATCATTCAGTACATTACTAAGTCCTTATGTTTTTGGTTGTAGTGTGGTTAAGAGTCCATTGCATCTCACATTGTATTATCATGAAGACATGTATCCTATTTGCATATCATATTTTCATGAGGTCGAGATATTTTACTTCTTCCATGCCATGCAAAGCTGAGTCAAGATCCAAGCACTTAATTGTCTAGTGTTGAATCTTGCTCATAAGGATCTTACCTTGAAGACTACCACATGTATTTGTTGATGATGATGAGGATTGTGCTTGTTGGTGCACATATGATATCAAGAGAGCGTGGATGAAGTTTGTATTGCAGATTCCTTACCTTGTTGATGGTCATCTTATGCCTAGAGGTTGTGCTACAAAAACATGGTTGCATGGTTACTATTGCTGATTTTATTTGAGCATTACTTGTATTTGTTGCATTATTATTTTAAGATTAGATTATTGAAGTTGAGCCATTGGTGATATTACTACTCATGATGTATGTGTGTTGTTGGTGTTGGATAAAGCAAGGTTGTGTTGATGGCATATATATGTGTGTGTGTGTGAGTGTGTTTTCGTATGATAGTTGTTGTTGGTTTGAGGGGGCTTGGCCCAGGTTCATATTGTGTTGCGCACTAACAAAACTTTCAACCACTGGCCCTTTCGGCAACGACCTATAAGCAAATCGCAGTCTCGCCTGAAGCAATTATGGGAGGTTGCAGAACCAGGCTTTCGCAACCGAAGGGATATCCGCGAAGTGGCAACATGAACTTACTTATGTTTTATATCAATCTTATAACTTCGGATGCATAATAACTTCAGACACATGATTAATATACAAAAATAGATAAACTTCAACACATAACAGTATATCTTACCGTTCTTAACATAATTCAGTAAAAAGAACACATAACTAGATACAAAACAATAGATAAATAAGAAGTACAGAGATAATACTTTCACAAAATTTCTTCTTCATTAAGCATATCCTCAATTACATTCACTTCTATAACCTACCCACTCAGCTGTAGGCATTTTGCGCACTCAGCTGTGGAGCCTTCTCCAAAACTACAAAATATGGACGCAGAAACAGAGATTCACTTATGCTTCTATCATTCAGATCCTAAGATGATCCGATTACAAAGTCCTCATCTGTAAGATATGCGCTTTCCTTCATAGATCATCCATTTGTACCTGGAGGTTCTTCCCTTTAGAAATGTTGGCAAATCTCTGCAAGACTGGTAAGGTCTTTACAACTGCCAGGATCTCATTGGGCAACTTCTTCTTGGCTTGCAGTTCCTCCTCAATCTTCATGACATTTGGATCCTATTGGGATAGGGTCCCCTAGGATCAATTTTGGGGCAAAAGCCCATGTTTTATTGTAAAATATGTAAAGTCTCCACAAGATGCGGTCACAGAGCGCGTAGATGGTAAAGTGTCATAAAGGGTTTTACCCTTTTATGTAAGTTGGGTTGGCTTGTATAGACCTACCCATGGTCCATGGACCATGGGATTGTATAAAAAGGAGAGTCTTAGAGAGTCTAAGGAAGAGTAGATATCAAGGAAGACGAATGTAATGGGTCAGTAGAAGAAAGAATGAAGAAGTCTTAGAGTAAAAGAGAGGCTCTGTAGCTATGTGCAGAGAGGCCTAGAGTAGAGTCCGCAGCTGAGTGCGCAGGGAAGTCTTGAGTCTATAAGTAGAACTTAAGTATTAATAAAGAGATATTCCAACAATTCCTGTGTTTTGGCTATTTATTTTTGTTATGAATGAATGCGCTATTATGTTATGATGAATTATGGGTTTATGAATTAATACTGTATTGATGCGCAATTTTACATGATTTATATTGTCATATGAACACAAGTAATAATAACTGTTTACACGGGGAATATCTTGTTGCATGTTAAAGTTATCAAACACTTAAGCCAATTTAGGTAAATACAAAATTAAGGGTAATTACAGAGGTGTGTAAGTGGAGGATTTACCTGTTTAGGGTTCGCAAAAGACAGTCGTGAATGTTCGTGGAGGTGTAGAATCAAATTAGGGGAAGTTATATCGATAAGCCCTAAGGGCTTATCGATCTGCACGAAGGCAGGTTTAGGGCATGAAACGACATCACCCTCATCTTTGGGTGTGGAAACTTGGTTCCAGCATCCCCCCATACTGCTTCAGGTGAGAATTTAGTCCACGCTCTGCAGGTTGATGCCAAAAGGGCCAGTAGTGTAGGGATTTGTTTGGCAAAACTAACTTTGAACCTAGGTTAGGACCCACTAAGCCAACAAATGGTTCCATTGTCGGGACCGTGATCTGCATAAAGAGATGTGTGATGTCGCATCACTAGAATCCAACAAAGAAAGAAATTAAGGAGTGGTTGGATAGAAAGATCCACGAATTCGCGGTGCAAGAAAACAAAAATCTGCGAATGACGAAAGAACAATGGTGGACAAGTATTTGTACAGAAAGATACACGAAATTTTCTTCTATTCCTTCCTGATCGAACTATATGAGTGGATCACCAAATTGGCAGACGGCTAGGGAAGGTGGAGGCTTGACGGTCCAATAGTGTGGACCCTAAAGTTAGTGTGGAGATTGGAAGCCTCTGAAGATAAGATCACACGCGCTGTTGATCACTGGCTTGATCGTGTCATCGGAGGATCTGTGACAAAATTTGCGGTCAATACCTCAGTTAGCTACAGTGAAGCAGAGCGACGCTTATTCAAGGGACCATGAGGTAAGTATTTAAGATCTTTGAATACTTGGATTGAAATGCTCTTGTGTGAAAAGCGGGTTATGCAATTAACTTTATGTTTGGAGCCATGCGAAGTAGAAAGCTATTCAGGGATAGAGGGAGAACAAGCCCTCAATATAGCCCACTAATTGAGCCTCCTCTTAGTGATGACAAAGGAGCAGGACAAGCTTCACCACAAAGTGTTGTCTAGTTAATAAGGAAAGGGTTCCCGGGAATACCCCATCCACCCACACCACCTCCATCTTCACTTCCACAGAGTACACCTTCACCCACACCACCATCACCTCCATCACCATTCAATATGGCGAATGCAATGAAGTTGCCCATTTTCAAGGGCTTGGGAAATGAGGACCCGGACCAGTTTTGGTTTGTTGCGAAGGCCGTGTGGACAATCTAGAATATTATAGATGATTAGATGAAGAAAGCAATGTTGGTTACTGTTTTATAGGATTATGCGCTAACATGGTACATTAAGTACTACATCTATAACTCGACGGCTGCATTGGGAGACATTCAGACTGCGTTGAATAAGGAATTCAGTAGGCCCAAGTCTGAATCACAATCAATTGTTGGATTCAAGGAAATCATGATGAGGCCTGGCGAAACACCCTGGGAGCTGGATCAGAGATTGAAATGCCAGATCTGTGAAGCTAACATGAATCTTACGGATGGGCAGCACTGCGAATGGTTTGTAGTTGTGCTCTTGCCTCACATAAGGGTTGCTTTATCACAACAAAAGATTGGGACCCAGGTGGAAGCCTTGGAGATTGCAATGAGGTTGCACGAGACACTGATTCCAGATGCTGCTTTAGGAGTTCAGTAGATTCACACGAAGTTGCAGAATCTATGCCTAGAGTTCAAAAATCTAAAGAGGGATAAAGCGGCTTAGCTAGAGGTGTGCGAAGAAGTTTGGTGCCTGAAGTGTAAAATCCAGGGGCATGATAAAGATCACTGCCCTGTCTTCACGAATTATGTTGTAGGAGGAGGGCCAATGCCTCTGAGGCTAGAAGCTCAAGTCGGGCCAAGTACAGGGCCCGCGCTATGGTGCATTATTTGTCAGGTAGTTGGAAAACATGTAACAGACAATTGTCACTTGCTGCATAAATTTGTATAGACACCGCAACAACTCTTCTACAACTTCTGCAAATCAGTGGGCCACGACGAGCGTAACTGCCATAGCTATGAGTTGATGATGGAAAGAACGCCCACATATCGAATGCAGACAGAAACTTAGCCTTCGGATCAAGGTGTTAGGGGAGCACGAGGAGGATATCAGGGGCACGGACGAGGCCGAGGAGGAGGAGGACCCGCGAGAGGTCAGGGACAAGTTATTTGCTACAATTGTGGAGTGCTAGGACACTACGCACATGAGTGTATGAACTTGACGCACCTGTCATGCCGATACTGGACTCAGTTTGACCACGCGACAAAAGACTGCGCTGTATTGATAGCTAAAATATGGGAGAAAAGGGCACAGCCTCAACAACCTACCTAGAACCTGCAGATGATGAGGGCTGAACCCCGTGAAGAAGATCCTAATGTGAATATCATGCTGCGAAGTGGAATGACGACTGGCGAGGATAAAGGAAAGCAACATGAAGAAAGTGAATGGGTTTGCAAGGCTCCAAAAAAAGAGGTTGGGTTTGATTTGGAGCACGTGAAAGAAACTTTCATGGAAGCGAAGAAAAGCTTCGCTGAGGCCTCTACCTCAGGAAGCCAGGATAAGCTGTCTGAAGAAATGGACCCCTCTATGCTTACTACATTCTTGGAGACCTGTATGAAGTTGCTACGTGACACCAAGGCCGTGAAAGGATTATAGGAGTTGATAAATAAATGTGCCGGTAAAGAAAATTCTCTTGAAGGACCTTGCGTAGTCAGAAAAATTTGTAAGGATAATGCAAGAACAGGGCATGAGATGAGGCTCAATGCACAAATAGGCGAATATGAAATGGACCAAGTTATTTTGGATCTTGGGTCAGATGCAAATGTTTTGCCTAAACAAACATGGGAGGGAATGGGGAGACCCACGTTGCAGTGGTCTCCGATTCAATTAAGGATGGAAAATCAGTAGAAGATTATCCCCATGGTAATATTGTAGGGCGTGACAATAGACATTGAAGGCGCGAGCACAATGGCTGATTTTGAAGTGATAGAGATTGTCGATGAAAACAATCCATACCCCACGCTCCTTGGGATCGACTGGGCTATTGACATGAATTAGGTAATCAATTTAAAGAAGCGGACAATGCCATTTTAGAGGAAATCGCTCTGCATAGTAGTACCTTTGGACCCTACAGAAGGACTGCGTTATACTGAGCCGGTTCGCGTTATGAGAGTGATGATGATTTGGACCAGATCTACAAAATAACAACGCGAGACTAAGATTGGGTCAATTTGACAGCAGATGGACGCATTGCATGGGACCGTGAAAGTTCTTGTACATTAGATTCAGATGAGGAGTTGGAACACTAGCAGAATAGGTTGCATGAAGTATCTACGTTGCGCTATAACATGATGACTAAATCATTGCGTTGTGTATCATCGGAGGTAAGGAGTTTTCCTATTATGATGGTCTAACTGTCACAGATAAATTTTTTGATGCATTTGAAAGGGAAGTGCTTGAGAAGCATTGCTTCCAAGCACTGGATTTGGCACTGTGCGCTACACCCGCAAGATGGTGGGGTACGCATAAAGATAGTTCCAAGGGATGCCGTGAATGCCAAAGGATGATGAGGTTACGGTTTGGTCGCCCAAAAGTGCGATTGATAGAGAAATATGATGGGAGGAATGATTCGCGTGATTGCATAGCGAAATGGACTGAAGCTTATGGAGCGGAGCCACAACTGGAGTTGGTGCATTTGTTTTGTCACACTTTAGATGTAATACCAATGAATTGGTACCTGGAAATAGAGCTCCGTCACGACACTGATTAGTGGGACATTTTGAGACAGGGATTCTTGATGACATTAAACTTTGAGGATGGATTCGAGTGCATCGATGAAGCATTGCAGGAGGTCAAGGCAACGATCTTCAGAATACGCAGGATCCCTTGGATTTGATTCAACCAGATTGGACCACCCAACTGTGCCATGCGCTGGAGTGCTACAATGTGACTGCTAAAGAAGAAGACGAGGACCCAAGGAACATTAATATCCCATAGGCAGAAGGTCACCGCGAAGTTGAGGGACCGCAAATAGAGAATTGAGATATCACCGCGCTACTAAAAACTAGACAAGTGAACATTGGAACAGAGGTGGAGCCAAAGTTTGCGAAGATAGGGGACTACTGGGATGATGCTACAGTGGATAAGGTCGCTGAGTTGCTCTGCGAATATCAGGATTTGTTCCCTACAAAGTTTTCAGACTTAAAAGGCATCATAGGCGATTTGGGAGTGATGAAAATAATGTTGAAACTAGACGCGAAGCCTGTTAAGTAGAGACCAATTCGCCTTAATCATAAGTACAAGGAAAAGGTCTGCTTGGAGTTGGACAAGATGTTGGCAGCGGGTATTATTGAACCAGTGGAGGAATCCGATTGGGTGAGTCCAATGGTAGTTCAGGAAAAGAAGCAGAAGGATGAGATAAGGATTTGTGTAGATCTCAGGAAGCTGAACGATGCTTGCGTTCATGATCCTTTTCCAACTCTGTTCACAGATGAGGTATTGGATAATGTTGGCAGACAAGAAGCATATTTGTTCACTGATGGGTTTTTTGGATACCATCAGATAAAGATCGTGCCAGAAGACATGAGTAAGACTACCTTCGTAACTGAGTGGGGATGCTTTCAGTATACGGTAATGCCTTTTGGACTTAAGAATGCGTCGAAAATCTTCTCGCGCCTAGTCATTGTGGCGTTCAAAGAGTTCCTTCACAAGTTTTTGGAGGTATATTTTGATGATTGGATGGTGTTTGGACTGGTAAAACGCCATGTAGCCAGTTTACGCTTGATGCTGGATACGTGCCGAAGGTATTATATCGCGCTAAACTTGAAGAAGTGCTTATTTTGCGTCCCTTTTGGAATCTTGTTGGGTCATGTGGTGTGCAGACAAGGCTTAATGGTGGACCCTGCTAAGATCGCGATTATCATTAATTTGGAGGCACCAAGGAGTGTTAAACAGTTGCGCGCAACATTGGGTCATACTGGATACTATTGAAAGTTCATCAAGAGTTATGCCTAGATTACCGCGCCTATGGAAAAGTTACTAAAGAAGGACACTACATTCTATTGGGATGAAGAATGTCAGCAGAGTCTGGATGTATTGAAGGAGAAAATGGTCATCGCGTCGATCCTAGTCTTCTCGGATTGGAAGAAGGAATTTCATGTGCATGTGGATGCTTCATGTATTGTGTTGGGAGTAGTGTTGACACAAGTCGGTGAAGGAGAATTGGATCACCCAATAGCATTTACAAGCAAGAAGTTGTCTAAGGCTGAAAAGAATTACTCGACGATAGAGCGCGAAGGGTTGGCTATGGTGTACACACTCTAGAAGTTCAAATATTACCTACTAGGCACACACTTTAAGATGTATATAGACTATTCTGCATTAAAGTACCTAGTCAACAAGCCTGTGTTGGGAGGGAGGGGGAATATGCAGATGGTTGTTGTTGTTTCAAGAGTATGATTTCGAAGTAATTGTGAAGCCAGGGAGATTGAATGCAGGGCCAGATCATCTGTCGCGCATTGAAACAGGAGAGGAACCTACCAATTTAGAGGAGGGGTTGCCTGATGCACAGCTCTTTGCGGTGCGCGTAGCAGACAATCATTTTGTAGACATTATCCACTTCTTGACTACAGGAACGACTCCAAAAGGATACACTAGTCAACAAAAGAAGGAATTGGTGGTGCACACAACAAATTTTTCTATTATTGTAGGTCACTTGTATAAGATGGGATCAAATGAGATACTACGATGCTATGTGCCTGATTTTGAATGAAGCAGTATCCTAGCTGAAGCTCATGGAGGGGCTGCGAGAGGCCATTATGCAGGAAAAGCAACAACGCAAAAGATTTTACGCGCTGGGCTTTGGTGGCCAACATTGCATAAGGATTCCAAAGCATATTGTAGGGCGTGCGATGCATGTTAGAGAACCGGTAGGCCATCATAAAGGGATGATATGCCTTTGATTGCGCATGTATCATTGCAACCATTTGAGAAATGGGCAATTGATTTTGCAGGACTGATCCAGCCTCCAGGAAAGAAGACAAGTGTGCGGTATATCATCACCGCAACCGAGTATTTGACCCGATGGGCTGAGGCACAACCCGTGAAGGACTGTACAGGGGCAACAACAGCAAAATTTGTGTTTGAGTATGTGTTGATCAGGTTCGGTTGCCCAAAGATTTTAATGAGCTATCATGGTACACATTTCCTCAATGAAATGATCTGTGTGCTGACAGAGGAGTTCCAGGTTTATCACCAAAAGAGTATGCCATATCATCCTCAGGCCAATGGGACTGTTGAGGCGTTTAATAAGATAGTGGATAACATACTGACAAAGGTTTGCAATGCGCAGAGGAATGATTGGGATCTGCGCGTACCAGCTGTGTTGTGGTCTTACAAAACTACCTATAAAAAGTTTACTGGTCAAACACCTTTTAGGTTGGTTTATGGGCTAGAGGCTGTGATGCCTATGGAGTATATCATGCCTAGTCTACGCATAGTGGCATTCATAGGGATGGGGGATCGCAGAGCCTTAGAATAACGACTCGCGTAACTGGAAGATTTTGAAGAAGATAGGTTTTTGGCTGGATTCCATCAACAAGTTCAGAAGGAACGCAAAAAGGCGTGGCACGATAGGCACATCAAACTGTGCGCCTTCAAGGTAAATGATTTAGTTTTATTGTATGATAGTAAATTTGATAAGTTTCTAGAAAAATTTCAGATGCATTGGCTGGGACCATATGTTATTAAAGAGATTACCGATGGTGGAGCAATTCAACTTGTGAAATTGAATGGAGATCCATTTCCGGGAAAAGTAAATGGCAGCTGATTGAAGCCATACACCGGGGATCCAACTTGATGACTACATGATGGTAGCACAGTCTTAGTGCTCCAGGCAGCTGCAAGGAGGTGCGAGACTATAAACTACACTACCTGGATTGTAGAGTTGCGCGATCAGAGGTCTGTGCGAGACAGGAGGATGTCACAGTACCAGAAGGAGTGTGAAGGGAGTTGCGCTATAGGGTGGAGACCGCGCAACGCAGCCAAAAAGTGACTGTTACCGTCATTGTTCATGATTTGACTACCAAAAGACGATTAAGAGGAGCGGGCGACCGACATTTAAGGCATTTAAGACTGAATTTAAGAGTGAAATCTTTGGAAATCTGCCGCCAATCTAGCATTTATGAACATATTATGGGGGGAACGGTCGAATTTTAATTCGAATTCGCCTATAAAATATACATGGCCGTCCAGCGAGAAACACTTTGCATTCTGAGAATTTATGAGTTGTGTTATTTGTTGTGCATGAACCGTGAGTTCTTTGAGGATTTTCTCTCAAGCCCCATGTTTGCTCAGTTTCCCGAGTCAGACAAAAATCTTATCTACGACATCATGTTAGGACCAAGTCCCGCAGAAACCGCTAGTACTGGGGGAGCTATCGCCTCTGAGGGAGATGCTCCAGAAGTGATGAGTATGGAGGTTCCAACAACAGTGCCTACGACGCCGAGGTCACCTAGGCTGAAGCCTATGCCGACGAGAGAGGTCCCCAAGCCGAAGAAGGATAAGCAAAAGAAGTCGATGCTAGTGCGCGAGTCACCAAGGAAACATGTAGCTACCTAGGCCTAAAGAAAAGAAAAGACGAGTGCGAAGGAGAAGGGGAAGGTGGTCAATCTGGAAGCAGAGGAAGGAGCAGAGGATATTGACATTGAGGGGGTGGACCCTATTTCTATGCTATCGGAGTATATCCCTCCGCGAAAGGGCAAGGTGAAGGTCTCCAACGACCCAGATGCCATACAGTTCTCTGTCAACACACCCTTGTTTCCAGAGAATATCATCTTTGAAGGTCCGCGCATGGCTCGGGTCGCGCACTTGAAGCTTGAAGATTGGGATTTGGCGGACCATGAGCGGTTCCCTCACCTTGCTACTGACACCTTCATGCATAGGGTTTTCTACAAGGAGTCTGGTGTCACCGTGTTGGAGCCGGTGGAATGGATTCACAGAGTCAACAAGTCAGGGTTACTGAACCTGTTATGGGTGTCGCACTATCATCGATCAAATATGAACTCGATTGTCATTAAGCAACTACTTTGCCTTGTGCATGACGAGTTCTTGTGGCTAAATGAGTCGATCCCTATCACAGACATGCTGATCCATCGAATCACATTATTACCCCATTTAGGACTGAATCCGGCCAAAGCATTTGGTGGAAAGACGAGCGAGCGGGACCTCGCCGAGAAGATGAAGGACAAGTTTAAACTTGTCAAAAAGCCGCACAGGTATTCGATTACCAGCATTACTGACCTCGCGGTTAAGATTGCCACGCAGACCTTGGCTGGAAAAATTATGCGAAAGTGCTGTGCAGACGAGGTTTCGACACCAATGGTTTCATTGGCAGCTTAGTGTGCGGAGGGTGTACAGTTCAACTAGGTGCGCTACCTATGTAGCGAGTTCCTCGCAAACTGCAGAGAGGCGCAGAAACGATAGTAAGATCTTTCACTATTCGTGGTTGTTGCTCTCAATTATGCTGGTCGTGTGGGATTTGTTGGTGGATAGCCAGTTTCCTCCTGTGGAGAAGGATTTACTGGAAGCGACGAAGTTTGCAGCTCTTTGGGCCACCAAATATGTTGCACGGGTAACAGAAAACAAAGTCTTTTGGGTGCTGATGGAGGCGATCATTTGCATGGCCATCAACCAAAAGTTGTGGTTGTCACCAACCGTGTTTGAGAAACTCTCAAGGTACGCAGAGTTCAAAGTGGACTTCCACCATACTTACATCTGGGCACGCAAGAACCCCAACCAGAAATGGTTCAACTTACCCTACCTAGCCACAGATGACGCTATTGCAGAGGTCATCAAGCATTGGCCAGTCGATTGGCATTCTAGATCCGATGTGGCCGCCGGGACTAGCAAGTATGCGAAGAAGAAGAAAAAGGAAGCGGCTCGACAAAAGGTTCAGCAGTTGGCTGAAAAGAGGAATAAAGAAGTCGATGAGAAGGCCCGCATAGAAGTGGAGCACGCCGCAAAGGAACAGGCAGAGCAGGAAGAGCGTGGCTCCAAAAGGAGTTAGAAGTCTCCTTCACCCCAAATGGAGGAAGAAGTGTGTTTAGAGCAGGGTGGTGGAGATCAACAGGAGAGCACTCCCTTCCGAGTCAACTGGTACAGGGAGTAGGAAAAGGATGGACCGCGCAAAAAGACAAAAGCCACTAAGTCGTCGCTAGATCTAATTACCTTGACGGAGGGCAACTTGGATGATATTGGAGACAAGGTGTGGGATACAACAATAGAAATGTTGCATTAGTTTGAGAAGCAACAAAAGCAAGCACTAGTCGCCATACAGATAGGTCTGCACGAGCTGTAGATCTAAACAACTAGACTCGAGGCAGGTGCAGGACAAAGCAGCGCTGCATCAACTAGTTTGGCGCCGGGGACCACTCAAGTAGCGAAGATGGTTCGGTCATTAGATCTCCGGGTAGTCGCGGTGCTTGATGGAGCTTTAAGCACAGAGGCAACCATTGACAAGGCTATTGTCAGAACTTTGAAGAATGTGGGCCTCAACTTGGCCGCACTCCCCAGTGAGTTCCTTCACACACTACAAGCAGGTGTGATTGTAGAACTTAAGGCCCGGGAGCAGCGCGTGCTAAGCATGATTAGCGAGTATAAGGTCAACAACAAACAGATGTTCGTGGAGAAAACAACAACATTGGAAGCACGGAAGAAAGTTCAGACAAAAAATGAACAAAGTGCAGTCGTGGTGGTTGAGGCATGCATAATAGTCCCTGAACTACATATCCCGTAGGAAGCACTAGTGGATGCAAAGATCAGGAAGTTGGCTGTAGGTGTGCACGATGCGAAGATGGAAGTGGCCAAGGTTTAGTTTGAATTAAACTTGAAAATTACAGAGCTAGAGTTGAAGTCATAGCCTTCAACTCCACTGGAGGTCAGAGAATAGCGTGAAGCAGCTGTGAAGGACGGAGTTGTAGCAGTGGATGTCGCGGTGGGGGATTGCACTGTGCATTTCGATCAATCCATGGAGGTAGTCACGGTGCTATAGGAAGATCCTAACCTGCAAGGGTTAAACACCGAAGCCCGTGAATTGCAACAACGGTATGATGAAGCAAGAGCGATGACGCACACCGTTGTTATATCACAACGATTGGCCAACCTGCATGAGGCAAAATAGTTGCTCAAACATGTGGAGGCAGCACAAAGGAAAGAGGTGGTCCTCAAGGCCAGATTGGGGCCTTGGCTGGATGAGGCCTATGTTATCTCTGCCACCATTGAGGAAAAGTTGGCAAGCTTACAGAGAATGCAACAGAAGATAAAGGAAGACAATGCAGGACCAACAATAGATCAGCTGGTGGAGCAGATCAAATAGGCAGCCACGTAGAGCGCGGCTGAGGTAGCAGTAGCACAAGTGGAACTAGGAGGTCTTCACAGTAAGATCTTCGCGCCAGTATAGTGACTCGGGGGCGAGTCACGATATTTGTGTTGGGGGCTTGTTGGGACAGGGTCCCCTAGGGTCAATTTTGGGGCAAAAGCCCAAGTTTTATTGTAAAAAGTGTAAAGTCTCCGCAAGATGTGGTCGCAGAGTGCGTAGATGGTAAAGTGTCATAAAGGGTTTTACCCTTCTTTTATGTAAGTTGTGTTGGCTTGTATAGACCTACTCGTGGTCCGCAGACCATGGGATTATATAAAAAGGAGAGTCTTAGAGAGTTTAAGGAAGAGTAGATATCAAGGAAGACGAATGTAATGGGTTAGTAGATGAAAGAACGAAGAATTATTAGAGTAGAAGAGAGGCTTTGTAGCTGTGTGCACAAAGGCCTAGAGTAGAATCCACAGCTGAGTGCGCGGACCCCTGCAGCTGAGTGCAGAGGGAAGTCTTGAGTCTGTAAGCAGAACTAAAGTATTAATAAAAAGATATTCCGGAAATTCCTATGTTTTGGCTATTTATTTATGTTATAAATGAATGCGCCATTATGTTATGATGAATAATGGGTTTATGAATTAATACTATATTGATGCGCGATATTACATGATTTATATTGTGATATGAATGCAAGTAATAATAAATGTTTACATGGGGAATATCTTGTTGCATGTTAAAGTTATCAAACACTTAAGCCGATCTGGGTAAATACGGAATTAAGGGTAATTACAGAGGCACGTAAGTGGAGGATTTACCTATTTAGGGTTTGTGAAAGATAGTCATGAACATTCGCGGAGGTGTAGAATCAGATTAGGGGAAGTTATATCGATAAGCCCTAAGGGCTTATCGATATGCGCGAAGGTAGGTTTAGGGCATAAAACAACATCACGCTCATCTCTGGGTGCGGAAACTTGGTTCCAACATCCCCCCATACTGCTTCGGGTGAGACTTCAGTCCGTGCTCCGCGGGTTGATGCCGAAAGGGCCATTAGTGTAGGGATTTGTTTGGCAAAAATAACTTTGAACCTGGGTCAGGTAAGCCAACAAATCCTCTCGCAACGAGGTCCAAATATGCATCGTATCATCGAGCAACTGCCCAAAATCTGCCACCGTATCAGATATGCCTTCCATGTTTGTGCTGAGGTCCTTTTGTCTCTGCTCCAGAACCTCTGGTGGCGTACTTGGCTGGAATCTTATTTGCAGCTCCAATATCTGTACCTCATAGTCGAATTTTAATTTGGTGATGGCATTCTTTGAGTCTTTGATCACAAGCACAAGCTTCACGACCTTCTCTGTTGGTGCTTCATTATCACGAACCTTCATGTCCGAAACTGTACTGCATGTCTCAATAATGGCCCTCTCTAACTGTTCTCGTTGATTCCTTGCTTCCTCCCTTTCCTTGGCCACTTTATTCAACTCCTTTTGTATTGTTGCTTTCTTTGACTCCGCATTTTCTTTCACCAATGTCATACACTTCTCTCATTCCTACATTTTCGTGGTGATTCCTTGATGAAATTCAAGCAACACTTGAAGAGGTAACGCAACGACATTCAGCTGAACATTGCGCCACATCTTGGCTTGCTCTTTATCTGTTATCACTTCAAACTTTAGTGCCCCAGCTGGCACATGTAACATCCTCATCCCGAAACTTGTTTCCAATCCTTGCTCTTGCTGTGATGACTGGGCTACCTTTTTTGGTTTCTTCACTACTTGTGGCAATGCCTTCAGCTCTGCGATGCCCTGCTGCACCTTAGCGAAGATCGCTTTGTAGAGATCATCAATCTTATCCCAGGTCTCTGTCTTAATATCCTGTATTTTCTCTCATATTTCATTAATGTCCCCATTAGTGAGGACAAGTGGCATTGTGCCCTTGCTCTTATCTGCCTTCTGCTTCTTTCTTGGCCGCATCTTTATCACAAAGGGCGAATCCTCTAATACCTCTGCATCACTGCGGTGTTCTTCATGTTCCTGCCTTGTTCCTTCTATTTCTTCTAGCTCTTCGACGACATGTTTCTTAATTGTACCCACACCCTAAAAGGTACCTCTCTTTGTGCCATCTCCTCCAACCGCTCCACCAGGTGGAGTCATCCATTCCTCCGGCCAACTCTGAAGTATTGCGAGGAGGTCATCTTATGTTACTAGATATGGCAATGGATGCCATGTCTATGCTGGGTACTTCATCGCCTTCACATATGCCTTGTGAAAGTCTGCCTTAAACTTTGCTATATGACAATATTGCTTGTACAGGATCAGTGATAGTTTGGGATACTGATTTACCATCGTATGTAAATCCATATGGTTTCAACACAAAAAATATTCAATTCTCTGTTGCATGGGTTGTCTCCTTTGTAAACCATAGTGAATCATACCTCGCTGCTTCACACACATCTACCTCCACAATAAAAATTTGACAATCTTCCGGCTCCTTCCATGCAATAGGAACAATAAGAATCAACAACCAAGCATAGTGGAAGGTCTTGCCTTCTTCTTGTGCCTCCCTGCAATCCATAAAAAAATTCCTTGCATAAATAAGAAGCCCAGTTGAATTGGACTCCTTCCATGCACTGCTCCACCAATGATACCACTGCTACTGGCACCTCATTGGCCCTACACTTCCTCATAATCTTCCTCGCTAAGATATGTGCGGCGAAGCGCACACCCTGATCTTCGATAGAGTTTATCTCATAGTCGCGGGATTTATTCACCAACCTGAACTTGTCTTTCATCATCTAGGCGATTTATTTGTCTTTGTTTTTACCCACGAATTCATCTGCGAGGTCCTTTCCCTGGTACAACAACGTTGTTATTCTTCTAATGAGAATTTCATTAATTGGGATCCTTGCCCCCAGCTAAATACAATCATCATTTACCAGTGCAAGGAGTTGTCACACACAATTTGTACTGAATGGGCTTCGACTGAAGTGTGGCACATTCAGCATGTTTAGAAGTCCTGCTCTCCCCACTCCTGCAACCCATTGTTGTGGCTCTAATCTCATAACTCCGCTCTTCAGATAGTGAACTTTCTTCAAGTACCTATTGGGCTCAAACTACAGGTATTTACTTTTGTTGTTGAGATCCCAATTTCCATTTTGAGTTGGGAAATATTCCCCAACACTTCTCCTTTGAACGACACCTCTTCTGGCAACAATGATTTATATGTAGCAATTTTTCCTTCTTTTGGCTCCCTGACTGACTTCACACCCAATTTTCTTGGCGACATATATGCTGGGAGCATAGAAGGAATCTCCACATTCCCTATCTCCTTCCTATGGAACTTAGCTTCTTCTTCACTGTCATGGATCTGCTGGGGTCCCTCCTGTTGTACCAGTTTGTTCCCTTTCTGCATGGGATTTTTGCCCTTATCCCCCGTGTTCTTCGACCACACTTTCTTCTGTGTCTTCTTCCACACTGATGTTCTCAATTATGTTGCAGAGACCTCAGCTGGTCTCTCCTCCATTTTCTGTGGCTGCGACTGTGGTTGTACCTGCGGCTGCACATGCACCTTTCTTAGCGACCTTAAATGCGTCGAGGACATAAGCACATTTTATCCTACGATCTTTCATGCTTGAGACTCCATGATACGAGTTAGCCCCTTCTTCTTAAATATTCTGACCAACTCTTCCCAGCTCCTCTCAGAAATGCAATAACTCTTCTTTACTTAGATGCAATTTCTGATCTCTCTAGGCAACAAGTGTAAGATGTGGCGCGGGATGCAGTTTTTATAACAATTTTGAATTCCCAGACTCACGATTGTCTTTAGATTTGGTTCATTAATGCAGGTATGGGCTAGATACATCCAACTATACTTCATAAATGCTTTTCTTCTGTTCCCTTCAACGATAATTTCTTTTTTAATGGTGCCCTTTTTCCTTCCAACGGTTATATTTCTGGCTAACTTCTCCATATTTCTTTTTTGGCGCAGTCATCTATTCTTTGTCGCAGTGCCCTCAGACTTACCCATACTTATAAGTATCGCACAACATTCTTCGTTCAACAAAGTCCCTTCCTGCAGAGTAGTTTATATTCTCGTGCCCACTTTCAACTGCATGCGGTACTAAGACTTCCCCCCCTTAATTTTTGGGTGCGACGGTCCAGGGACATAATCGTCCCTATATATCTTTAGTCTACTATCATTCACTCACTCAGGAGTCATCTGTTCATTCAACTTCACGAGCTGAACAACTACCCATCTGTAATGTTCTTGACAATATATGACCCTAACTAATGTGTCTTGAATTTCCCTGGGAACTTCGCGAACTTACTTTCATATAATAATACAAGATCCCCCTCCTGAAATATATTCTTTTTGATGTGTATGTCATGCCAGGATTTCTCCCTTGCTTTCTGCACCTGCTCATGGAATCCTGCTATGAATTTGTCTTCTTTTAAAGCTAGTATCTGCGACATTCGTTCCTTTATCATGTCGGGGTATGCCACATCTGTGACAGTTGCAATCCTCAGGCTTGGCACAATATATTCCATAGGCATAACTACTTATTGTCCATATATCAGCTTGAAAGGTGTTTGTCCTGTTAATTTTGTGCATGTCATTCCGTATGCCCACAATACCGCTGGAATCCTCAAATCCCAGTCATCTATGTTTTGCATTTCACACCTTGGTCAATGCATTTGCCAGAATCTTATTAAAAGCTTCCAATATCTCGTTTTCTCGAGGATGGTAGGGAGTGCTCTTTTGATGGTAAACCTGAAATCCTCAGCTAGTGCTTCAATTGTCTTATTCAAAAAGTGTTTTCCCTGATCGCTCATCAAGATCTTCGAACAACCAAATCTGGATAATATATATTCGAAGATAAACTTCGCAATGGTTTTTGCGCTATAATCCTTCACCAACTTCTCCACGGCCCACCTTGTTAAATAATCCGTCGCAGTGATGATATGTCTTGCACCAATATTTTTCCTTGGTGGACTAATTGGTCCAACAAAATCAATTGCCCATTTGTCAAAAGTCTGCAACATCACCTGTGGTAGTAGGGGCATTTCATCTCTTCTGGTCGACTTTCCTATCCTTTGACATACATCACATACTTGGCAATAGTATTTTGCATCCTTATGTAGTGTAGGCCACCATAGTCCGTCTCTCATAATCTTCTGCGTAGTGGCTTTCGTGCATAATGGCCACCTCCGACTCCTCCATGAGATTCTACGTAAATGCTCTGTCTTTCATGCTCATGGACATATCTTCACAATACTTCATCCTGTCCCATTTAATACAGTGTCCTACAATTAGTGAAAAGTCAGTTGCTCGAACCACCAATTCCTTCTTTTGCTTTGTATTGTACTCCGTGGGTGCCATTCATGTGGACAAAAACTGGATAATATCCGTGAAGTGATCATCTGCGACTTTAATTGCAAACAATTGTGCATCAGGCAGGTTATCTTCAAGACTTGTAGGTTCTTCTCCTGTCTCTATCCTGGATAGATGATCAGGCCCAACATTCAATCTTCCTGGCTTCACTATAACTTCGAAATCATATTCTTGGAATAATAACAACCACCGACAGATCTTCCCTCCTAAAACAAGCTTATTCACTAAATACTTCAGCATGGAATGATATGTGAACATCTTAAAGTGTCCTCCCAACAAGTAATGTCTAAATTTATGTAGTGCTACACCATAGCCAACCCCTCCCTTTCTGTCATGTTGTAATTCTTTTTTGCCTTAGACAACTTCCTACTTGCAAATTCTATGGGATGATCAATATCTCCTGCCCCTGGTTGCGCTAAAATTATACCAAATTCTATGCAAGATGCATCAACGTGCACATGAAACTGTTTTTTCCAATATGAGAAAACTAGAATTGGCGCAGTTACCATCTTTTCTTTCAACACGTCCAGGCTCTTATGGAATTCTTCATCCCACTAGAAGGTCACATCCTTCTTTGACAACTTCTCCATCAGCATAGTTATCTACACATACTCTTTAATAAACTTCCTGTAGTAGCCTGTGTGCCCTAGTGTCGTACGTAGTTATCTTAATATTTTCGGTGCTGGCAGGTTCACAATGACTGCGATCTTCGGTGGGTCCACCACCAATCCCTGTTTACAGACCAAATGCCCTGACAATATTTCAAATTGTGCACAGAAGATGCACTTCGTCAAGTTCAACGATATTTTATACTGCCTACATGTATCCAGCATCAATCTTAAGCTCGCGACATGCTTTTTTAATATCCCAAACACTGTCCAATCGTTGAATTAAACTTCCATAAACTTGTGTATATACTCCTTGAAAGCTGCAATTACAACTCTGGAAAAAATTGCAGGTGCATTCTTCAATCCAAACGACATCATTATGTACTGATAGGACCCCCACTCAATGGCAAATGTTGTTTTATGTCCGCCTTCTAGTGCAATTCTTATCTGGTGATATCTTGAGAAGCCATCTATAAAAGAGTAAATCTCTTGTCCTCCTACGGTATCCAACACTTCGTCTGTAAATGGGGTGGGAAAAGGGTCATGCAGGCATGCATCATTCAACTTCCTTAAGTCCACACATATTCTAATTTCCCCTCTCGCCTTCCTCCTGAACTACCATGGGACTTACCCCTTCAGACTCTTCAACAAGTTCAATTATCCATGCTGCTAACATCTTGTCCAATTCTTCTTTTACCTTTTCCTTATATTTTGGGTTTAGTCTATAAGGCCTCTGCTTAACAGGATTTGCATCAGGCTTTAGAGGAATCCTCATAACTCCAAAATCCCCTAGAATGCCTTTCATATCTGAAAATTTAGAAGGAAAAAACTCATGATATTCATGTAACAAATATGTTATATTACTTACAATGTATTCGTCTTAGTAATCTCCTATGGTCACATACTTTGGTTCAAATTCTGTCCCTATATTTACTTTCTTCATTTTTAGTGTATGTGTTATATTCGACATCTCTATCTTAGGCCCACTCACTTCGCGATGTCCTTATGACTCCTTGATATCAATGCTGTGAGGATCTTCATCCTCTTTTGCAGTGAGATTACAACATTCTATCACATCTCGGATCTGCGCGGCCCAATCAGGTTGCCACATAAGCATAACTTCATTTTCAAAAATCTCCTTCTTAACTATACTCAGGGCTACATCTATATGTGTACATTCATATTCAAATATGAACGTCATCACAAATCTATCCACCATCTCCATCTAGCTAGCAATGCCATGTCAAATTTTAGTCTCCGAATACTAGTTCTTTAGGATTGTTTCCAGTGTGTGTATAAATCCATGTACACATTCCTCTCATCGATCTGTTTGACCATCATATTTATCTGCAAGGTGTGTCTCTATTGGACCAAATCTTACCCACATCAATCTCGTACATTTTTCCCAATCTGCGATATTATTCTTGTGAGCACCCCACCATCTGGCAGGAGTAGCTCTTAATGCCTGATCCAAAGATAACAATCTCTGACCTTCTGGTACTCATCTTTCATAATCCATAAGGAACATATTTATATCACCCAATCCGTCATACATAAGTAAATCACATACCTCAGTTGTCATGCAGCGCATTGCCTTGGTGATTCTTGCACATCACCTGGTTGATACTTCATGCAATATGTTCTCCAACTCCTCGTCTGAATCCGAAGTGTAGGAACTATCTTGCTTCCAGGTCAGCTTTCCATCTACAGTAGGATTGATCCACTCCTCTTCCTTTGCTGTGATCTGATAGATATTATCAACGTCATCCGTGCCATATTATTCTTTGACAAGCTCTGTATGTCTCACACCTTCTAATGGATCCAATGGAACAATAACTCTCATATTATTGCTTTCGAATATCATCTGCCTTTTCTTCAAATTAATGGTAGCCATATTGGAAAACACCCAATCTAATATGAGCAGTGCAGGGTAAGGATTACTATCATCCACAACCTCAATTACTTCGAAGTCAGTGGTAGTGCACACTCTATCGATGTCCATTATGACATTAGACAACCTTCCTAGGGGTAAGATTTTCTGTTGATTTGCCATCTTTGACTAAATAGTAGACCATTGCAGCTTCGACTTCCCCATCAATTACCAAGTCTATATTGGCAAGACATTGGCATCAGACCCCAGATCCGAGATCACCTGGTCCATATCATACTTTCCAATCTGCACTGTAAGCCTCATTTCTTTTCCCGTTCTCTTCTTGTGTCTATGCAGGTTATTCACTACGTGCATCTCGCTCTGCAGTACTTCCTTAAAAGCACAAGAATCTATCAACTCTTGTAATCCCTCTACGACCTTTTGATTCCTTAATAACTTCATACAGGTCTACAAAAAGGACTGCAAGATATTCAGATCCACCTCCTGTGTCACAACGGGTACTATCTCGTGATTATCGTTTTAAGCTGATTGCACGGTAGAGGTCAAGGCCCCATCATCCATAAAAATTTGCCTCGCCTCCATGAATACTTGCTTTTCCTTCACGACATCAAATGCGAGCACTTTTTCAGCAGTTTTCCTCACCCCATGTGGCTTCAACTTCCTTTTTCCCATCGACCTTATCGTTCCCGGTCGCAGTTCCATTCCTTGTTATAATGTCGACGCGTGGTTGATATTCTCTTGGATCAACGTTATCATCTAGACATTCGTTGCAGGTTGTTGGTTTATTTTTTCTTGCATCTTCGCAATGAGGACGGGAAATTCTTCTATGACATGATCAAAAGACTTATAGTAATTACAGATTGTCGTTGGGTTCTAGCAGTCTCTCGTGAAGTGTCCATCCTGTCCACAATTGTAACATATAATCTAGCCACGACCTCGACCAGATCCTCCTCCTCATCCTCATCCTCGTCCTTGAAATCCTCCTCGACAAGTGTGGTGGCCTTGCTCTTCATGTGCATGTCCCTCAGTTTGTAGTCTACAACTATCATTAGTGCGCTCCATCATTAAGTCTTAACTTTGAAATTTTTGTCATCATGGCCTATTGATCTACAAAAGTTACAAAACAACTATTTTGAGGTCTGTATATATTTCTGTAACATATAGTAGTATTCAGAGCGATGCTGACCTTGCCTCCTAAAAATTTCGTACCACAAACCTGGATTTACTGGATTAGGTGCTCCACTTGAAATATAATCTCTGAATACTAGGCATTGATCCTTATAGTTACCTTCCACTTTGTACTTCGTAAACCAAACTTTTGATCTTTTTGGTCTAACTTATTTACCTTTCTTCAGATCCTATAATTCTAGGGTCAACGTAGCTAGTTGACTCTGTATCTGTAGTACTCTTGCGTGAGTATATCCAACCGGCGAAGCTTCCAACTTCATCGCAATCTCCAGTGCTTCAGCTTGCATCCCAAAATTCTGTTGTGTCAATGGCAACTTGATATGTGGCAACAACGCGGCTATAAACCATTCTTTATGTTGCTATGGGGGTATATCGAAGCTCACTTGACCCATCAACACCTTGAATCCCTGCCCCAATTCCCACACATGCTCAGTCACCTCTTGTTTGATTTCTTTGAGCTCCGTGATACACTGCAACTCTGATTTTGGCTTCTTAAACTCTGCGACCAATAGTTGCTTGTTCTCATTAATCATAGCATTCACGTTACTTGCAGAGTATTTCATATACCATGTTAGTGCTCTTTCCCGTAGTGATGTTATGAGTTGTGCCTTCTTCACATCATCATTATTAATCTGTCTCATTGTCGACACTGCATCAACTACGAACCAGAACTGGTCAAGATCTTTTGATCCTAGTCCCCTAAAGACAAGAAACTTAATGTCATCAACCATTCTTCTTCTTCCCGACGGGGTAGGTGGAGGTGGAGGTGAAGTATGAGGATGGGGATGGGGTGTGAGTGGGGTGGATGGATGAGGGATCCCAAAGACGTCCTGATTCTACTCAGCTCATGACTTCGACGTGCCTTTAGTGTGGGTGGGGGAGTATCACGGGGTTGTAGGGCTACTTCTTTCTTCTTCGCTCTCAGATCCTAATAGAAGGCTATAACTAGTCTCAATAAAATTCTTTAGATCTATTCTATATCATTTTCCACTTCACATAGGTCCTGTTTCTAGCTTATTTCTTCTTTTCCCAAACATCAATCTAATTGCATCCACATAATCCCCTTTTCACACAATAACATCTTAATCTAGAGCTTCATAGAATTCAAGAACTTACGTCGTGGTCCTTTGAAGAATCTTCGTTCAACTTCGCTATAGGATACGACCTTTTCAATTACGAACTCAATGACGAATCCTCCCAAAATGTTATCGATCCATAAGTCAACAACCCTTGAGATAATATTATCGATCCTCTTGAGCCATTGTATCAAATCAGGATTCCACTCCCTAGGTTTGTCGCCTTTAAAATAGTCCTTACGCTCGGCCAACCTAGATATCCACTCAAGCAATTCAATGCAGAACAAACTAAATAAAATCTCGTATTGTTCTCAAAAATGTATCTTGCAACCAATCTTCAGTTGATAATCTAGGGTTTATGTTCTATTTTCTTACAAACTCCCTTTCTTTCTGTTCAACCCACTCCTGGAGTTCTTTCTTCGACAAACGCCAAAACATATCCCTTAAGAAAATCTCGTTCCCAACAACGAAACCATTTGTTGGTTTGAGGGGGCTTGACCCAGGTTCAGATTGTGCTATGCACGAACAAAACCCTCAACTATTTTCCCTTTTGTCAACGACCTGTAAGTAGATCGCAGTCTCACCCGAAGCAGTTATGGGAGGTTGCAGAACTAGACTTCTGTAATCGAAGGAATATTCGTGAAGTGGCGCCATGCACTTAACTTTGTTTTATATCAATCTTATAACTTTGAATGCATAAGAACTTTGTGCAGATGATTAATATACAAAAACACATACACTTTAACACATAACAATATATCTTACAGTTCTTTGCATAATTCAGTAAAAAACACACATAACCAAATACATAACAATAGATAAATAAGACGTACAGAGACACAATACTTTCGCAAAACTTCTTCTTTATTAAGCAAATCTTCAATTACATTCACTTCTCTAACCTGCACACTCAGTTGCAGACTCTTCAAGGTCTCCGCACACTCAACTACGGAGCCTTCTCCAAAATTACTGACTACAGACGCGGAAATAGAGATTCACTTATGCTTCTATCATTCAGATCCTAAGATGATTTGATTATAAAGTATTACAAATCCTTTTATACAATTCATCTATACAAAAACCATGGTCCACATATCATGGATCCATAAAACAAGGACTACTACCCAATACCTGATACTAAATAAGGGCTTTATCCTATCTCTATGGCCCTAAAAGTCTGTGCGATGAATATTCCTTCACCAGCTCCGCGCGGTCTGCTCCTTCTTTCGCAGGGTATTTACCCAAAATTTGGACCAAGTTGGGCCATGCCCACCAATTGCCTGATGGCTTGTTGTTGCTTGCTCTTTAGGTGGAGGTTATAGTGTTGATTGATCCATGTGGTTGGATGTTAGTATTTTGCTGCTTATTGCTACATGTTGATGGATAATTGTTGCTATAGTTGATTCTTGGAGGCTTGTGATGTTGGTACTGCTAACTATTGATGTTGCAGATTGCTAGTTCAGGACATGTACTAGCAAATTTTTTGAGAGAGTTGTGTACAGTCCTTTTGGCATGCAGTTATTCATTTATAAATCTTGATCATGGGTTGTTGTTTACATTGTCACAACATTACACTTCTGAGTCATAGGTTTGTACTCTCATATTGTGAGTCAGGGGTCATATTTTATGTGTGGTCATGAGTTAAGATTGTCCTGATTTAAAGAGAGAGATTTGAGAGTCACTTCAGCCTTGTTTCAGCTAGAATATGTTATGTGTTACAACCATGTGTGGGATTTCAAATTCATTATGTAGCCATGTAATGTCATGTATCACTTTTGAGTCATTGGTGGAGTCATATTTCAGCCTTGAGGAAGCATTGTACAATCACATTCTATCATTCTTGTAGCCATGTAATAGGCCTATGAAGCCTTGTACTTTCATTGCAAATATTTCTGGGTCATAGTCCTTATTTCTCTTGCTTATCGCATGGAGGAAATGATTGTTGCAGAAATATTTTGTTCAACATTTGTAGCTTCTTGTACATCTTCAAGAGGAGTATATTTAGTGAGAAAAGACATGATGATGGTATAATTGTTCACTTATCAGAGACAGAGACAGAGTGTTGATACCCACACTATGCTACTGATGCATATGATTTGTTGTTTCTTAGAGATTACTATTGTTGATGGTTATATGTATGCTATTGTTGCCTTGGTTGAGAGTGATGTTGATGTGGATGGAGTCGCTGGTTATTTTTGTTGTTGCTACTTATGTTTTATTATTTCCGTTTGAGATGGCTTGACAATGTTTTTCATATAGATGGAGCTATTGTTTGAGTTGTCGCTAGTATACATCTATTTTGTTGCTACTAGTTCATATGAGGGTTGAGATCGTTGTTGTTGCTTCAGGAGAAAATGAGTTATTGTTGCTACCTTTTGTCATGCACCCATAGAGGAGTGAGAGCATTTGTTGCTTGATAACCTATGTAGCCCTTGGTTGCTTTGGACAATGTTGATGGTTTGACTTTTCTTTTTACAATTAATGTCAAAGTGGGAGAAAGTGAAGAGTTATTTAGTGTTGTTCAGTTCTGCAGAGGTTTTTTGGATGGTTCAGTCGGGGTTGCCATCAATTCCAAAGGGGGGTATTGTTGGCATTGATGTCAAACTGATAGCATGAGTTGTTGGTAGAATGTGATGCATAGATACTTGGTTTCTACATTGGTTGCATACCTTAGTTCAGTGGCTGCAGATGTTGGTGCAGGTATTTGGCCTGTATGTTGATGCCCTTGGTAGAATGTGGAGTTGTTACTCCTAGTTGATAGTGATGGATACTATCAAGTTATGTTTATGGTACCTTGTGTGTGTGCAGATGGTTTTTAGCCTATATGATCAGTTGCAGAGCCTATCATTGATGATTTGAAGGTCATGCAGATGGTGGAGTAGTTGTGGAGCAATTTGATGGCTTAGGTGTTAGTGCAGTTGATGGATGGCATTCAAGTCAACCTATATTGACTTGTGATGATGATGGAGTTGTGACAGTGGTTTGCTGGAGTATTTCAGTGGCTACAATGGGTCCCTAAGGTCTTACAGAAGGTTGTTAAGTAGTGGAGCAAGTTTGGGTAGATTCTGAGCTAAGGAAATTTGATTTTGGCCATCCTCTGCCCCAGTCACATGGATGATGGCTTATGCATGCAATTGAAAGGCCCTAGTCACTAAAATAAAGTTATATGCATGGGATTGCAATTGAAGTTCTACAATTCTATGGGTGTGACTGAAAGGAAACACAAAATTTACTTCGGATTTTGTGTGCATAATTGAAATTATTTTGTATTTGGCGAAGCTCATGATCAGAATTTTCCAGAAAGAGGTCGAGATAAGTCATGGGGCCTCTAGAAGTTGATCAAAGTTGAAAATAACAAAAGGTTAGTGGAGTAAGTGAGTTGATTTGGTCAAGAAGCCTATCTCAATTAAATCTGAAGCATTTGAAAATGTTTTGGACCAACTCCATCATCTGAAGAATTTATAGGTTTAACCATTTCCAGAAATTACAAATATGAGAAGAAAGGTTGCTCATTTGGTTGGTTTTACTGTGTGAGAAAATTGTCATAGTGTTTTTGGAGATCTAGTGGCGAGGAGAGTGAATTTGTTGTAACAAAGTGTGCATGGAGCTATAGCACTAGCAGAGACAAAAGTACTCATGGCTGAAGACTATTTGTATGCAAAAGAAAAGTGATGAGGTTACTAAGGAGTTTGTTAATGTGTTTGTGATTGCAGGGGGCAAAATTTATTTGAGTTTATATGTTTTGCTGATATGATTATGATAGATTGGTTGCAACAATGTATCATGTTTTTATATGATAGTTTTTATTACATCATTGAGTTTTTGCATCTATATTATTGGCAGCGAATGTATTTAGGCTATGTGAGTTGAGGATGATGTGTGGATGTGAGAGAGAGCTATGAGTTGATTTTGATTCAGTGATTGATGTTTTGTATTGAGAGTGTTGATAATGTGCTATGAAGATATTGTTGTTGCGATGTTAATGTTGAGCAGCTCTAGGGTTCCAGTTTGAAAATGCATGAAATGTGAACCACATAGAGGAGTGGAGTGGGGGCTCCGCAAAACAAGTATTGAGAATAGATTTCTTCACAAGTCCAATAGGAGTTAGGCAAGGCTCGTTGGTCCTTGATGATTCAAGTTAAGTACAACCTTTTATTTAATACAAATATTCCCATTTATATAATTTAAAAAAAGAGAGGACAATTTACAAGGAAGTATTATAGAAGAATGTTTTTGAAAGTATATTGAAAAGCTAGAACTTCAAACCACTAAAGATTTACTATAATTACTTATTAGGGTATATGGCTATCTAAAAATGTTGGTATCTTTAAAGATAGTTATCTTCTACTGTTTCAATGTGTTGCTCAAGTAAAATCTATTTTTGCTAGTTACAATATTAGTTCTAAAGCCAAAATCCATACACAAGTGACCCATCCTCAATTCAATAAGGATGTGGATTAGGGGAACTTTGATGGAGCTCGTCAAGGTACCCCTATAACTAGTGGATTTGGTGGCATTCTCTATATAAATAAATTTCAAAGTATCAATTTCAAGGCATGAGGGTAAGGGTCAAATAACTATTCTAATTTTTTTGCTCTCAAAATTATTCCCAAAGAAACAACTCAAAACAGAATCACATATATGTAGGTTATTAGAGATTCAATGATTGTGATAAGTTTGATGATAGGTAAATGTAAACTATAAATCTATTTTTGGGAAGATATGGTGAAATCAAAGATGCCCTATTAGTTTTTAGCTCAATAAACTTCAACCTTGTTCACATAAAACTCAACAAGGATGTAGATAACTTATTAAAAGAGGAACTGCAAATGGATGAAGGTATAAGGATTTAGATTAGAAAATGGGATAGTAATGCTCTTTAATAAGATCAATTTACATCTATAGTTAATGAATTCCTAGTCAATCGACCTTCAGAAGAAGATGAAGACTAAATATGATTCAAATAAGGTTGTTTTTCTTCAGTTATTGCTCTCACATGCCTTTTTACCATACCTCATGATGGTGAAGATGACAACTTTTCTAAATTCATAATATGTTATTGTTTTAATACTAAGCGCTACGATGTATGCAATGTAGGAACTCTAGAAAAGGAAACATGCCCCTACTTATTTCCTTTGTTTATTTGACAATAGTTTGATCTTCAAACCTTATATGCTACATGTACTCGATATGGTGAAAATTCTATTTCCCTTTTTCATAATTTCGAGACTCCTTTATAAAGAGGTTCTTTGTACTTCTCTCTAAATGTCTTGAGCAACTACAAAATGATTTTTCCCAACCACCTCAAATGAATTTGTGTGTGTGGCTTTCACATTTTGATTTAATTGAAGCCAAATGTGGAAGGTGTTATTATCTTAAACCATCTATTATGGAGTTTCATCATCCGTTAGACCAATTTCCCTTTCAATCATATGCCTAGTTTATTATTTGGAGAATTGTTTGAGGCCTCTCTTATGCTAAATCATTCTTGTTGTAAGAAAATTTTTCTGGCGATTTAGTGTTGCTGGAAACCACAAATATTTTCCTTTGATTTCATAAATCTTTTATAGAGCTTTAGATGCAATAATAACCATAACATCATCTCCTTTATCTAAGTCTTATCATTTTGTACATCAAAGCTTTACTTGAACTAGCTTCAAGAGACTTGGATTCTTTTGATTCTCTTATGTACATATTGGTTTGTTGCAGTTTGAAACTAATCCTTTAACTAGACCTGGCTTAAATGTCAGTACATTATGTTGCATATTTGAGTCCCATCATACGAAATTCCAAGATATCTTGGTTGGAGGGTTTACTACTCCATTGAACAATGGTGATGTATATTCCTCTATTGTTTCAAGATTTGTAGTCTCCCTTTTAGATCTCCATATTCACTGCTTGCTTCAAGCTTGTATTCAACTAAATGGGATTTCCATGGTTCCTCTTAGCCATCCTACACAATTGAAAACCATTGTTATGCTCAAATTTGTCACCACTACCGTGCCTCCAACCCATCCTAAACTCCTAACTTATGCCAATATGATAGTGTGACACCATTCCAATAGAATGGAAAAATAGATATGTTTCCTAGGTGGATGAATATGTTGAATTGTCAAGGCCAAGAAGAATTATTCCAAAGATGACTGATAGCAAACTTGTACTCCTTATTAGGCCAATCCAAGAAGAAGCTTCACACAATCATGATGGTTCTCACAAGGACTATCTGTACTACAATAAGACTCTTAAAGAGAAGTTGAAGTTGTATAAATCCATGTGTCAACACATTGCCTCCACATCCAACAATCCTAATTCATCATTTCCAAAGAAGCACTTAGGCCAACATTTTAAGTGTAATTATTGTATAAAATACCTTAACAATATGTCTAATCCTATTGGCATAGGAATATCTAGAAAGATGATCAAGCATACTCTAACTAGAGAGAAGGTAGATGGTGCTACTAGAAAATTGCCGAAAATAACACTTTCTCCTTCAAATTATACTCCCAGTTATAAAGAAGAGACCCTCATCTTAGATTTTGAATCCCATGAGAAATATCTTTATTTCCATATGAGGAATATACGCGTTTTAATCCCCATGGGTCCACTCAACTCTGGTAACCAATATTGAATCCATTACGACAAATCTCACATATCACTTGTAGGAATTGAACTTGGGTGGGGAGGATAACAATCATTCCTCCCAATCACCTTAGATTAACCCAATTGGCTATTTTTTGAATTCATCTACTATAGAACAAAAGATAGGTTAGCAAATTTTTGTAACTATCAAACAACATGCATGGTCCAAAGTTTAGAGGATGTCACAAGATATGTTATTCAAATTAAGCAACACATTTTAGATTTTCACATTAACTTGTCCAGGATATGTACTATGTATATGGTAACATAATAGTTATCTAGTAAATTGGATGAAGTAGAAGAACAATTTGGGATTGTAGCAAGTGAAAATATTAATTTAAAAGATTTTTTAGTTCATGAGGACATAGAACTATTGAAGGTTGAAGATTGGCCTTAGGGATATAATCCTTTTTAGTCAAAAGAATCTAACTCTACTAAGCCAACTCAAGTAGAGTTTTGATGTCCAAAATTATTAGAGACTTGGAAGAAATGCTCGTATCATAACTACCACATATAAAGCTTTAGAAAATATTCTGAGATCAAAGGAAAATATTTCCAGTTTCTAAGAGAACTAAATCAATAGAAAAATGTGCTTATTGCTAACATGGTTAAGCATAAGAAAACCTCTAATCAATTCTCTCGAGAAGAAATTAGGCATAGGATTAAAAGGAAATGGTCTAAAGGATGATGAACCCCATAATGGGCGATTCAAGATAACCAAGACTTTCACATTGTGTTTCAATCAAAGGAAGAAAGGGCAAAGGTAAAAGAAAATATTATAGGATATACTCCTCCAAGCACCAATAACTTATTCCCTAATACTAGTATTGGTTTCTTATCTCCATAATTGAAAAGTGATGTCCTGTAAAATTGGCCTAAACATGCAAACATAAAAGAAAAAAATATATATTCATAAAGATGCAGTCACATGCCAAGTATTGAAATACAAAATTCTTTGGGTTTTTAAGGAATGTTGAAAAATTAGTGGAAAGGATTACCAGTTGAACAATTTTTTAGAATTAGTAAAGCCAATAGCCCTATTAATGCTCTATGATTTACTATCCCTATTAATGCTCTAATATAGGTTGTTAGCCATAAGTTCTTTGGGAAAGCACTCATGGATAAAAAGAAATACTCTTTTCTATTTTTGTCTGAAATACTTGTAATTATCTATATTTGACTCATTCAAGTGTGAGATGTAGAAAATTTAGTATAAAATTGCTAATGCTTCTAACATAGCTCATCTCCAACACTATTATAGTGATGTCAAGTTCAATTCTAGAGCTTCTTTAGTAATACATGATATATCAACAATTGAATATAGATAACCAATATTTAGTATCCCTCGATGAAATCATTATTAAAGTTGTACAACAACAATGTATCCAAAGGAAGTCTACAAAGACTTTGAATAATCAACATAAGTTTTTGAGTAGGAATTGTAATTAATCTTCAAAAACTTATTCCTTTGCATGTGTTGGGACACAAATGGCATACCTAGGTTCGTAGTGAATTTTCCAAAAAAACCCCTTAGATACCGAACCTTTTGGCAACACTTGCGACCAAGTGATGTCTCACCCAAGGAATCTAAGAGGGATTACATGAACCTGAACAATTCTGCAATGATGAAGGAGACATGGATCCTACGTTATCACTATTATACTCAACCTGTCGTTACTTCATGTCATCCATAAAAAGAAAATGAGTTATACCCTATTCTACGCAACAAACCCATCATTTGCAAACATTCAACAAAACCATACAATAGAAAACAAACAATTCATTACATAATGTGCAAACATATAAGATAAGCTAGAACAAATTCTTCTATTATCATGGTGAATTATTCATTACAAACATGTATGTTGTGGCTCACCAGCCTAATAGATTAACTTCTTATAGTGCAAACATAAAAAAATTAAAGTTTATGCATAAGCATTCAAGACCATAGACTCTAAACCATACAAAGCAGGACCCTTTTGCACCGTGACTTTAATATTTATAGTTTTACATTTAGGTGCAAGTTGACCAAAAAACCCCTTTTTACTACGGGCAATAAACATTATGATGGGAAAAACATACAAAATAAGCCTAATGAATTTCCTTATTTTCTGCATTCCTGTACACTGACCCTTGCTTGACCTTCATGCATGGCGCTCCTCTGCATAAATCCTAAGAATTGTACTCATAACACTACTCCAACAGGTCCCCAACACTCACATGTGGCTCATTCTCAAGCCACTCAGTCTTTTTGTTATTCTACACTGCTTACATTGTTGTTGTGATAAACCTTTCAAATTTCTGTCTCACAGTCTCGACCTTTGCCTTAACTTTGTCTGCCTTAACCAAAATTTGGTGTGGTACTCCTATTATGATAGTAGTCTTCAACTTTTATTCCTTTCAACACTTTTCATTAAAACTGCAAGTATAGGGTCTTCCCTTCCCAAACCTTGAGATAAGCTATCCAAAACAATCTTTCCTAATCAAGGTTCCACACCTAGCTCTACAAGTTTCAAACTAGATTCAATTATTTTTTTAAAACCTTCCTAGCCCTAAACAAATGAACCTAAATTTTCACAAAAAAATGCATGCCACCTCTCAGATGAACCACAAGGTGTAGGGTCAATTCCTTCTGAATGTTGTAATCAACTAAAGTTCGATAATCTTCAAGTTGCTTACCGGTAAAGATAATCCTTTGTTGGTCAAGAGTTTGAATGAAACCAACAAATTCAAGGTCAAGGATATTCAAAGAAAGAGGTTTTGAAAATGAAAAATAGATGAACTCTTAGAATTATTGTTGTGCTCGACTTCCTTAGTGGTACATAGACTCTGGGAAATTGACCCTACAATGCATCAACCAGACTTAGTATCATTGTTGGAATTTCCGCGGATTGCACGAGGATACCCCTAGTGTCTTACTTTTGGACTTCTTCTTTGATGCTCCTCCCCTAGTAGTTGTCATTTGAGCTTCTAACTAGTTTTGAACTCTTCAATTCTTGTTTTCTATAGCTCTAGCTTTCTTATGTCGATCTTTACTCTCCAACTACCTTAGACAAAATGAACTTGTTCAATTAACTTTCCAAAATTTGTATTTTGATGCCATGATACATGGTTGTTTGAGCATCATAATTTCAAATCTGTCAAACTCGATCTCATTCCCATCGTATTCAATTCTCCTAGTGTATATTGCCTTAGTGCGTGTACTTGGGAAAGTGGATGTCCTGTCCGCAACAGTTCTTATCAGATCCATCATCTAAATGGATCCTCATCATTATAATGCACTTATTATGTTATTAATAGAGTGAAAGTGTAGTCGTTATGTCACCCTGTTGTCCATCCTACATGGCTGATACTGACATTTTCTACAGTTTTTCCTTTTCCCCTTGCCACTTTTTCCATACTGCCAGTGCCTAATGGTTGTCTAACACATGGGAAGATCTACGGAATTTTGCAGTATTTTGCCTTCGTTGCGCAATCCTTCCTTTGAAAACATATATAATCTTTTAGTTTTCTCTTCTATTTTCTTTTCAACGCGACCCATCATTTGACATACTTGCATGAAAGGTTGACTGCTCTTATAGAGATCCAACCGACTACCATTAACAAACCCTTCTACAGGTTCCCCACCGAGCTTTTCTATCTGGACAACTTATACCTCTATCACACACTTGAGTGTATATGGGCCCAACCAATGCATTTGAAACTTACTTAGATGCTTCCAAAACTTACTCTCATACACCAAAACCAAATCTCCTAGCCGAAACTTTCTCTGTTTTACACATCTGTCATGCCAATAATCTTTGCACATTTTTTGCACATTCTGGTGGAATCTTGCCACTATGTGATCTTCTTCTAACTGTAGAAACTCTTACAATATTTGCTCTACTACACTCGAATCAGTTAAGTTTTCCATGGAAACAATACACAAACTTGGTACTAAGAACTCCACAAGCATAACTGCTTCTTGTCCATATACTAATATGAATAGTGCCAACCTTGTTAATTTCTTACAGGTGGTCTCATATGCCCATAAAACAGCTAGAATCCTTAGTTCCAAATCATCTCGGTTTACATTACATACTTTTTTCAAAGTGTTCTCCAAAATCTTATTGAAGGCTTTGATAATATGATTAGCCTGAGGGTGATAAGGGGTACTTGTGTTGTGTAGAATTGAAATTATTCTGTTAGGGTGAAAATTGTCCTATTCAAAAAGTGAGTACCTTGATCACCCAATAATATTTTAGGACAACCAGACCTTGTTACCACATTTCAAGTAGAAACCGTGCAACTATCTCTACACTACAGTCTTTCACAGGTTCTGCCTTAGCCCATCTAGTAAGGTAATTTGTCGCAGTGATTATATATCTAGCTACTAATCTTCTTTTTGGCGGATTGATTGTTCCAATGAATTCCACTACCCATTTTTCAAATTCTTGTAATTTTACTTGTGGAAATAGTGTCATCTCATCCCTCCTGCATGGTTTCCCAACTCTCTGGAATACACTGCAGTTCTGACAAAATTATTTGGCATCCCTATGGAGAGTGGGGCACCAGAGTCCTGTGCACAAGATCTTTTGCACAGTAGCCTTTCTTGCATAATGGCCTCCTGCAATTCCTTCATGTGCTTATGACAATATCAAGTACATTTTATGTTCTAACACATAACAATGAAGTATTCTATCTACTCCTAACTTGTATAGACATCCTGTTATGAATGTATAGTATGTTTCCTTCACCACTAAATGTTTATTTTGTGCAATTGTATAATTTATTAGGGCTACTCTAGTACTAAGAAATTGGAAAATATTTGCGAAGTAATTATCAACCATGTCTACTACAAAAAAGTGTGCATCTAGCATATTATCATCAATGTTTCCTACATCTTCCCTTGTTAGTATGTGTGGCAAGTGATCCAGTCTTTCATTAATCCTTTTAGGTTTCACAACAAATTTGAAATCATATTCTTGAAAAGCAACAATCATCTACATATCATTGCCCCCAACATTGACTTGTTGACTAAGTATCTCAGGGAAAATGGTCATTGTACATTTTGAATTGTGACCCAAGCATGTAGTGTTTGAACTATTGTAGTGCATAAACCATCGCCAATACTCCTCATTTTCTAGTAGTGTAATTCTGCTCAATTGTAGGTAGTTTCCTGCTATCAAATTTAATAGAATGATCTATGTCCCTTTCTCCTGGCTAAGTTAAAATTGTGCCCAAGGCTATGGATGATGCATCCACATGAACTGTGGAACTCCTTTCCATAGTCTAGAAAAACTAGAATTGACGGAGTAACCAACTTTTCATTCAAATTGTCCAAAGACTGCTAACATTCTTCATTCCATAAGAACTTAACTTCTTTTTTCAACATATTTTCCAAGGGGGTTGTAATCCATGCATACCCCCTTATGAAATTCTTGTAGTAGCATGTATGACCCAAAGTTGTGTGCAATTATCACACTGATGTAGGTGGAGGTAAGTCTGCTACGATAACAATATTTGTAGGGTCGATCAACATGCATTGCTTGCTTACTACATGACCCAACAAAATATCAATTGACAAGCAAAAAATACACCTTTTCAAGTTCAATGAAATTTGTAACTATCTACATTTGTCAAGCATCAAACACAAAACATCAATATGCCTCTTTAAGAGACTAAACACTATTCAATCATTCAAGTTTACTTCCAAAAACTTATGAATGAGTTATTTGAATGATGCTACCACCACTCGGGAAAACATTGAAGGTGCATTTTTCAAACCACAAGGCATGAAAATATATTGGAACGATCCCCATTCCATCACAAAGGTAGTCTTGTGTCTATGTTCTGGTGCAATCTTGATTTGATGATATCCTAAAAATCCATCTATAAATGAGTAGACCTCCTGTCCTCCTACATTCTCCAATACTTTGTCTGTAAATGGTCTAGGGAAAGGGCCATAAACACAAGCATCATTCAACTTTATTAGGTCCACATAGATCTTGATTTCCCCTATCTTGTCCTACATCACCATCAGACTTATCCATCTAGATTCTTCCATTGGTTCAATAATCCTAGCTTCCAACATTATGTTTAATTCTTTCTTTAATTTTTGCTCATAGATCAAGTTCAACCTGTAATGTCTTTGCTTAATTGGCTTTGCACCTAGTTTCAATGGGATCTTCATTTCTCCTAGCTCTCCAACTATACCTTTCATTTCTAAAAAAGTGGTTGGAAATAGGTCGTGATATTCACTCAATAAATCATTAATCTTCCCTGTTGTTTATTCATCCCTATAATCTCCAATAATGGAAATCTTAGGATTATCTTTGGTCCAAATGTTCACTTTGTGTGATTTAATAGGCATAATCTACGAATTCTACTACTGCATGCTCCCTTTTTTTTTTGGTATCAATAAATTCCTTGGGTCATCCTCTTTTTTGCATTCTTCTATGACATTGTAGCATTCCATGAATTGTTTAACCATCTGAGAGTGTTTGTGCGTGAAACAAAAGGGTACTAAATTTTGCGTAATTTAGCCTTCTGGTGTAAAAATATTATCTTTTACAATCTGCAAAGCTATATCTACTAAAGGATCATCTTATTAAAATTTGAAAGTCACTTTGAATTTTTGAGTCATCTCTCCCTAATTTGTTGTTCCTCTACACACTTCTAGTTTTCTACACAAGTTCCTAGGAATGTCTGGTGTATGAATGAACAAATTCACCCATTATTTTTCTGGTATCCTCTCCTTAGTCCATGCTATGACACAACCCTTGAGGTGAGTGGTAGGGAAGATAAGCCTTGTATACTTTGGCTCAACATTTCCAACATTCAATCTGAACCTTATTTGCAACAAATGTCTGCATTTATGCCAATTATCCATTTTGTCTTTGTGCACAACCCACCATCGCATAAGAGTTTCTATTAGTGCTACATCTAAGGCTTCTTATCTTAGTTATTCGGGTACCTGCAACTCAAATTCTTTCATAAAGGAGCACACATTTGCCATTCCATCAAACTTTGGGGGATCATGTACCTTTGCTCTAATCTAACGTACTATCTTCTAGTGGATACTTCATGCAATCTTTGTTGCTAGTTCTCAAGTGCTTAATTTGAATCTGAGGTGTAGGAATTAATACTTTTCCAAATTAACACACCATCATTAGTCAGACTAACATAGTCATCCCTGCATGCAATTACATTATAAAGGTTGTCAAGATCTTTTATGCTAAATCCTTCCCTCAAATTCTCCACACATTAGTATCCTTCTATTGGGCTAATTGTGAAGTAACCTTCAAGTCTCCTAACTCAAAGATAATTTGGCTCTTTTTCAAGTTGATTGTGACTTTATTATCAAATGGTCAGTAAATTCCTTGTAACGCAAAGTATGGGTTGGTATCATCTAAAATTTTTATTATTCCAAAATCAAAAATACTCCTAACCCCATTATTGTCGACCTCTACGCTTTTCAACCTACCAATAGGGAAAATTTTGTATAAGTTTACCAATCTTAGCTGGTTAGGTGACCAAGTCAACTTTGGCCTCCTTATCATTTCCTAGGTCTTCTCAAGAAGAATATTTACATCTGAACCTATATCCAAAATGATATTATCCATGTCAGAATTCCAATTTGTGCACTAAATCGAAATTCTCTTTCCATCCTCTTCTTGCCCATAACCTGTTTAACTATGTGTTGGGGGGTCTACATAGTAGGAAATTCCAATTCTTGCTTGTAGTGGTCAATCATCTTGTGTATCTTATCGAGGGAAGATCCATCCTTCATTAGTTCCAAATAACACTTGAATTATTTTTTAATTGAGTGTACCTCTTCAATAGTTTCTCCAGGTGCAGACTTATCATATACCAGTGGCATGTCATAGATAAGCAGTCCTTGTTGTGTGGTTGAGCTTGATAGGCCCCACTTTGTTATAACCCATTCCCTTCTAGCTTCTTTGTACATTTCTTTTTTTTCACTGGATCAAAATTAGGGGTTGGCTCAACTACTTTTCTTACCCACTAGTGTGGCCGGCTCAATTGTTTGATTTTGTCCACTCCCATCCTGTCCCTTCGTGTGTAACTTCTCCTACTTGTGGACGATATGTGTGCACTTTAGTAGCTATCATCTATATATTCTAACCTCTCTTTTCATGCCACTTTGCAATAAGTTGAGGAAAAACTTCCATAGCATGATCCAGTTGCTTATAGTATGTGAATGTTGTGCAGGGGTTGGGGCAATCTCACATAATGTGTCCTAGTTGCCCACAATTATAACAAATTATTGGGATCTTTTAATTTTTAAATCCTTTTCTTCCTTAGCCTTAAAAACCTTGTCCTCTCCCTTGTATCCCTTAGCATTTACCCTGATTATAAGCTCTAGGTTGGTTATAGGTTGATGCTCCTGCTTCAGATCACTCTATCTCTTGTACCATGTTTGCATCAATAGTGTGCTCTCTCATCAAATCCAGTGTGCAACAAGTATGGATGTTGTGATCTACCGACTTGAAAAAGTTGTAGAATGGAGTTATGATTGAGCTTTTGTACTTTCACATTATAGGACAAGCTATCAATATGTGACCCAAAACTCTACAAACTTTGTACCATAGTCCTCTACCTTGAGCCAAAGGATTTGTAACTTCTATGAACATGTATTTTGTTAAAATTGGGCTTTTGTTCCTATGGTGGTGTTCTTTCATGCATATTGTACACCAAAATTCCTTTTGCTTTTCTTTACCTTTTGCTAGATCTTGCAATTGTATTGCTAAGGCTACTAGATGTAACTGAACTTGCACCATTCCTGCGTTGTTTTCACTTCCTACAAGAGATGCTTCCAGCTTCATGGCAATTTATTTGGCCTTTGACTACGATGCAATCTTCTATTGAGTTAGTGGGATGCGTATATGAGGTAGAAATCCTCGAATAAAACCTTCCTTATACTACACATCTAGTATTTGAAATTTCACTCCATCCAGTAAAACCTTAAACCTATCATCGAAGTCCCATACTAATTCACTAATGTTCTGCTTGATTTCTTTGATCTTTGTGATATATTGGGATTATAATTTTGGTTTCTCGAATTATTTTAGCAATGCCTGCCTAATTTCTACTAATGATCTAGCATGTTACACTGGCATAGTAGCCTTATATTTCATATACCAAGTTAATGCACGATCCCTAAAGAATGTCTCCAACTACACAACCTTTGTAAGTTCGTCCTAGACCTGGTTGATAATCCATACTGCTTCACAAACAAAGAGATGTTGTTTAGGATCCTCTCTCCCAACACCATGAAAGACAATCATTCACAAAGTAGGATCAATGCATATCATGGTGTCTTGTGTGGTATTACATTGTGATACTCCTAACTGGCTTCACGATATCTTGGGTTCTACTCCTTTTTCCTGACTACTTCCACTACCTTGACTATATTTACTATTGTCCTTACTTCCCTCGCTAACTAAAATTATATGCAACAAATTGTTAGGTGATCTTACTTCTTGGCTTAGACAGGGTCATAGATTCGACACAGGGTATGGCATGAGCATGGTCACTGGGATACACTGGTTCTTATTGTCTTGAGCCGAGTTGACGATTTCCTTCCTTATTCTTTTCTATTTCGTTTTGCAATCTTTCATTATCTTTTATGCATGCTAATCCATCTAGCAAGTGATGAGCATTAATTTCTTCTTCTTGATCTCTAAATTCCCAATATTCATTATTGTTCTACCTTCTTATTCTTTCTATGTTCTTTCTTATTATCATTTTGTCTATTGTAGGATATGACACAAACCTCTCCCTTACCTCACTATTGCACCGAAATCTTACTCCATTGTGTAACACTCTGCTAACTTCTTCCATTGCAATCTCCTCCTATGCTGATGTGCACACTCTTGCCCTTCTTGTATATTTTGCACTTTTGTCTCTTCGATGTGTAGGCATTATCAACTCATTCGGCCTATACTGTCTTTATTGAATCCGTCACCTATGTTCCCTTAGTTCATTTACTAGTCAACCCCTAGTCTCCCCATTGCATACAAAAAAAATTATCCGCTCATGGTATCATATTCCAACAACATGACTCCTTGTCGCACAATAACATCTCTATCTAGGTAAACATTGATCTCAAGTATTTTCCTCATGGTCCTTTGAAAAAATATCTTTTAGTTGCATTGGATGACTTAGTACCCTTTATAGCAAACTCAACAATGTAACCTTCCAATACGCTATTTAGTCAAAGGTTTACTGTGCACGAGACCTTGTTTCTTACATAATTTACCCTTTGTATTAATTTTGGAGTCCAATTATGTGGTACCACAGGATGCCAATTTTTGCTTTGTTCTGCCAATCTTTGCAACCACTCAACCATAAAAATCAGGAGCTTAATGAAGAAAATTTCATGAAAATTTGTAAAGACATACCTTTGCATCAATTTCTCAAGGCCTATTCAATAATGTTTTGTTTGTTCCATTGTGAACTCGTGTTCCTTTATTTGCACCCACTATTGTATTTCTTCCTTAGTAGGTCTCCACATTCCCTTCAATCACAGATCTTGACCCCGACAATGAAAACATTTGTTGGTGCCTAGAGGCAGACCCAGGTTGAGATTGAATTTTCCAACAAAAACCCTTAAACACTGTCCGTTTTGGAAACACCTACGAGTAGGTGAAGTCTCACTCGAGGCATCTATGAGGGACTGTAGGGACTTGGGCAATTCTATAATGATGGAGGAGACATGGATTCTACATGGTCACTATTATACCTAACCTATCGTTACTTATTGTCATCCATAAAAGGAAAATGAGGTATACCCCTATTTTGTGCAATAAACCCATCATTCAAAAGCATTCAACAAAACCATATGATAGAAAACAAACAATTCATCACATAATGTGCAAACATAGAATATAAGCCAAAACATATTCTTTTATTATCACAGTGAAGTCTTCATTACAAACATGTTTGTCGTGGATCACTAGCCTAATAGATTAACTTCTTACAATGCATACATACACAAAGTTAAGTATATGCACAAGCATCCAAGACCATAGACTCTAATCCATGTAAAGCATGTCTCTTTTACATCGTGGCTTTAAGATTTATAGTTTTACATTTAGATGCAAGTTGACACAAAAACCCCTTTTTCCTGTAGGCAATAAACATTACGATGGGAAAAACATACAAAATAAGCCTAATGACTTTCCTTATTTTCTACCTTCCCATGCGCTAACCCTTGTCTGACCTTCCTACACAATACCCTTCTATGTGGTGCTCTGTTGCATAGGTCCCAAGACTTCTACTTATAATGATGCTCTAATAATATGTAAGTCAATATGTTATATTTGGTCCTGAGGCTGTGGTCCAATGACTACGTGTGGAGGTTTGGTCCCCAAAAGTCTCATGATCCAATCCGGGCAAGACTATGTACGCCTAAGAGATACTCTAGGCATGATTTCTTCACATGGAAAAAGTCAATATGTTGTATTTGCTCTTGTAGAAATACAAGATTTTATTCCAAGCAATTCCAACCCAAGCAGAAGTTTGAACTTTCCAAACATGGGAAACACACTGCGTATGTAGAGAAAATATATTAAAATATAAATTCTTCAAGATATTTCATTTGCGAGACAAAAGTGCATTGGGCTTCCAAATGTCCCGATAAAAGCAAAGTTTGGCATGAAAGTTGCTAATGTCACCTTTTCTAAATTAGACCCTACAAAATGTGATGTGCTTTCTACCTCTCCTTTAGAGTCTAACAAGAAAATTTTATTTTCACTTCATTATTCTAATGATTCATCTCTTACACACTTCTCCTCTTGTACATCCCTATCCTCTCTAAACAATAATGAATCACGAACCCTTGCACTCTTTGATATTAATTTTATCTCCATTAAAATGATCTAAAGATTCCCCCCCCACCCCCAAAAGAGGTTATTCTCTCCTAACTTTATGCTCTACAAGTTAATAAATCCATCAACTTTCCTTTCCACTTGAGACACCAACCTATATTGATTTAGAAATGTCTCAACTATAGTCTTAGTTGTTGAGCTTGCACTTGCGAAGCATGATAATACAAGAAGCCACTACCTCTTGCTCCTCTAAGAAAGACTCTTCTAATCTTAATCCTATAAAATATAAGTCTTTTATATGTACTATGCATAATGTCCTTTTCAAATACAAGAAACACAAGCCGAATGAGATTTAGGGCAAGTTCCATACACACCAAAGGTCTACAAAGCTAACAATATTGCAACGAAAAGTAGACAAACATAGTAGAGCTAGAAATGCATTCTGCTCAAGAGCAATAAGATTTGGCCCAACTCTTAGAAGAAGAATAATTTTTTCTTGGCTCTAACCTTAAAAAATGACAAAGCATATATACATAGAGAAGTAGTTGCTTTGCAACATATTCTTGGAGATGCTTTAAAGATTCTATGCAGAGAAATGTGAGTAATGATAGCTTTGATAAATACACCCAATGTTTGAGAATGATTTGCTTGAATGATAGATTGGTCATTAATGTTTATTTGATATTCCTTAGCTATAATGTCTACCAACTAGATGCTTAGATGGATACAAGCTCAATAATATCTTGTGCGGAAGACAATTTCATTCCTAAGTATCTATGAGAATTCTACAATACTAGATTTAGAGATACCAATCATGAATTGATATTCATAAAGCACAGAGTTGATAGATTTCCAATCATATTTGACAATGAGATGACTTGTTGCACTCCTAGCACATGAAACTAGTTATGATATGATGCTACAACAAGATTTTGTAAGCATATGTCTATCATTTATTATTTGTTATTTCTCAAAAGACTATAACTTTGTAAATAGAAAATAGTTATGTCCAAATACCAACTAAGTTTGACTATGTTGAAATAGTGAGACCAAATATTATAGAGTGTCACATAATCAATTGAAAAATTATTGAAGGGTAAAAAATTCGTAAAGCATACAAAATTACATGGAAAATTTACAGTTAAACCTGTTATTGACAAATTCAAACAATAATTTACATATGAATTTCCTAATGTATTATGGAGTAGGGGAAAGTAATCCATTTCTTTGCCTCACAAAGACAAATATGCACAAACTAGACATAAAGCTTCAACAATGCAGATGCCCCCTACAAAATCAAACTATTGTAGACAAGAAATTGCTAAGCTGCTAGACAGAAAATCGATAGAGTTGATTAGAAGCCCATGGGCATGCTTCGATTTCTATGTGAACAAGCACTAATAATAGAGGTAAGGCAATCCAATAAAGGTAATAAATTATAAACGTTCCTATGTTGCTTCAATTCCTAATAGATATCCACTAACCTGAAAAGAAGTACTGTTTACATAAATTGTTAATTGCAACATCTATACCAAATTTTATATGAAGAGTGGATTTTGGCAAATAGGTGGAATTAAAAAAAAAGGGTATAAAATAGACTTTGTAATTCCATATGGCCAACATCAATGGGGATTCATGCCTTTTCATTTAAAGAATGTTCTCTTTGAATCTCAAAATGTATGAAGGATATATTTGGACATTTAGAATTTATGATTGTATTTGTTGATGATATTTTAGTATGCAAGCATGGATTAGCACTTTCATATAAGAAGATGGAGATTGGAAAGACAAAGATATAATTTCTTAGGTTAATTATCTGCGAAGGAAGGATCCAACTACAAACTCACGTCTTAGAAGACTTGGTTAAATTCTCTACAATGATTATGGACAAGACCTAGCTTCACAGATTCCTTGGTTGCATAAACTACATTGAATACTCTCATAAAAACCAAACTATTGATATCTTGTGCTTGCAGAAGAGGTTAAAGAACAAACCAAAGCCATGGAATGAATAAATGACCATGGTAGTTCAAATAATTTAGCGGAAGATTCAAAAATATTCATGCACTCTCTCCCAAGGCTATAACACCCATACAAACTCCAAAAATGGTGTTTATGATTCTATTTGGATAGTTGTAGTTTCCAAAGGCATTTGAGTAGAGAAGAGGCGTGATTAAACTCTTTAGGTTGTTTCAAATATGCGAAGGTCAAATACCCTTCATCTCATAATGAAATTCTTGTTGTTAAGAAAGCTATCAAAATATTTTGTCTATTTCTTAAGTCAACACGTTTATAATTATCATGAATCTTAAACACATGAGGAGTATTCATTACAAGAAAAGTTTGTTTGAATAAGGAAATCACAATTTCATGAGATGACACATATAGCTTGAAGGCTATGATCTTGACATGGAGTATAAACTTGTCAAAGAAACCCATATTGTAGAGCTTCTAACGAGGGAAGGTCACAAACTTACTTATCACAAAATGTTAAGGATTATATACGAATGCTTGAGCTATACAATAAGCTTTTGCTTTGACTATTTGGCCACACTCATCAAGTAACATAGGTGTTTAGAATTTTTTTTATATTGCGTTGTAACTAATCTAGATGTAGATAATCCTTTTGCTTATTTCATGAATTATCAATTTCTTTTTACTAGTAGATTTGGAATTAATAATCTCAAAGAAGGTCAAGTTTTCATCTGTGCATTCTAACACTTGGAGGTCATAAACAAACCATTGTAATTTGTATAAACTAGTAAAGTATGAAGAACATATGGTCTTTACATGGAAGTGGTCCTAGTGGTTAAAGTTGTTTATGTATTTCAATTTCTGAAGAAAACTAGACCACGTAGAGAAAGATACATCACTCATGTTAGTCTTCTTTTAGATATGGTTGTTGGTATATTATGTCATGTGTGGTTAAGATTTGAATTACAATTTGATTGTCAATAATAAAGTGGGGGAATCCTACACAATGACCCCTTGTAGGCTGTGACAAAACTGTATCAACTTTCTATACACATGTTATCTTATCAAGAGAAGATGTTCCACTAGACTAGCATAATCACCACTCAGTTATGTTTGCCCTCTCTACAAACAACGACTCAAATATTTCTAATTTTGAACCTTTTGATGGGTATCCATTAGATGCTCCTAATACAAATTAATGAAAACAACACAAATTGTAATAAATAGTTCGCTTTGTACAAAGATGTAACACACCTCCTCTCATATCTACCCTCTTTAATTAGCTTACCCAGGGTAAACATGAGATGAGGGGCTACTATGATATGATGCAACCTCCTAGATCACCTTAAGGAAGTGGAATAAACAAACCAAACATCTTAATGACTTCCCTATTTGGTGCTACAAGACCCCCAAGGGTTAAACCACCCTTCTAGGTGCCTAGACCCTGAGTTAAACCTCTTTTTTCAGTGCCCTTATCTCCTAGATGCTGGCACAACACTGCCTGATTTCGACTGAAACCCTCCAGTCACACACATGATGCCTACAAGGGAGTGATTGCAGTCTTTTTCACCCTATTATGTGCTTGTGACCGTGGGATTTAATCCACTGTTTCAGACTAGGATCCAAACCTCCACCCAAAACTTAATAAAACCTTCCATAACCATGAATGGCACAAGTACAAATCCTTTCATAAAAATCTTAGACAAGAGGACCTAACAAGGCCTAGCCATGACAGGCATTTTGTCAAACATATGGTGAACATGAAATCTGCAGGTCATGAATGCATATCAGAACATAAAGATCTGGAACTTACTTGAGAAACACCAAGAAGGTATAATGCCCTCTCACAATAGCTACCATAACACCCATTAGGTATTGCATCATCAACCAGACATTGATTCATTAAATAAGATAAGAGCCATACCTAAATATGTCATATAACCATGCTTATAACCAACATATAACCATATAGATAACAATGATAGATCAACCATTAAAGCCACATAATAACAAATATAATTACTCATCAAGACAAGATAAACTTAGCTCTTATTAATCATATGCAAAAGCCAACCAAGTTAGGGACTTCCACGTACCACCCGACCACAGATTGAGCTGAACCAAATCTTTCTTTCAGCGAGTGACCCCCGTGCCATATTCTAAGCATGAATGTGGGACCTCGTGGGATAAACCAATCCATAATCAACCAAGTGAATCCATAGGTTAAACCACCTCCCCCCTCACCATACCGTGATCTCACCTTAACCGGTCCCGAGATCACAAAACTATATTAAGCTTGGATACCTCATAATTCATTCACCATCCCTTGAGGAATTTTCTTGTCTCCACCCACCTGTTGAGGGCTTCCCAGAGAAAAATATTTCCACCCCCAACCCTTGGGATTTTCTTGAGACCACCTCACCCGGATCTAAAACCTTCTGATAATCTAAGGCTTAAACAAAATGAATCCCATCACACCATGGCTATCTGTAAATGGAAAGGAAAGGCTCAAAACCACTGTCAAAACCCGTCAAAATCAATGCCAATGACAACAAATGAACCAAATACACACATGCATATACCATGCATGCCAAAACCAACTAGGCATTCATACATGCAATTTGTTGCCTACAAGTATTCCTACTGAAGCTGCTTGATCCAACCTTTCCTTGCTTGATCATTGCTTCATTTGTATTCCTTGTCCCTCCTTTGCTTGCTTGCTTTCCTTGTCCTCTTGGTGCTCTTCTCTTCTCTGAGACTAATTTCCTTGTCCTCTTGGTGCTCTTCTCCTCTCTGAGACTAACTCCAAAACTAAACTAACAAAAGGCTACAAATTAATACTCTGATGTATTTTTATTATTCATGCCTCTAATTTCTTTATTTTCCATTATTTTCCTTCATTTTACTCCTCACATGTAACCTGTGACCTTTCACCTCCCTTTTCTCCTAATTTCCTTTATTTTCATAAATAAAGTGCCAAAAATTATTTTTTTCCTTTTTAATGCCTTTGCCATTGTCTTTGTCAATTTCCCCTTAGCCACAAACACAATAAGTGATTCCCACTAGGATATTTTTCCCAACATTCATATTGGAATAAGTGTCCCATGACCTTGGTCTTATTTTGCCTTTATTAACTTTTATTACATGAACTTTTAACCCGAGGCAGTTACAAAATATTTTGAGTCATAATTCATAATTGGCCATTATTCCAAATAGTTCCAACATGTAAGATATGGTTCGTGATCCTATTAGGTTTGTAGATTATTTTTGTCATATGGAGGTCCCTCCATGCCTTAACAATCACAAGATGAGATAAAATTTTTACAACCCTCAAGATTCCCTCCATGTGACAAGAAGAATCTTATAATCATGTGAATAAGTTTATAGACAAATATACATTTCCTAGATAAATAAATTTGATAAAATCCTATATAAGCAAGATGAAAAATCATTTGAGATCATTGCATTTAGGGAAAGAACAAAAAGTGAAGAGTCTATGATTGTAGGGGTTTATCTGTAAGTTTTAGGTCAAGTTAGTAGGAGTATGATGTGAATTTTCTTCAGCTTATAGCCCCATTTTTATTAAAACATATTAATGCTCATTAAGTATTCCAAAGACTTCCTCTTGTATGAACCTTGATTATTTTTATTTGTGCCCCTTTTGCAAAATATCTATATATTTTGCTATAGTAATAAAATATCTTTTTGTTAAATGAAGTGTTGTCTCTATGAGTGAATGCCTGGATGTGTGAGGGAATATTGGAGTAATATGATCACTGGACAATTTTGTAAATGCAATTGGCTAAAAAACAACATAGTTTGGCCTTGCTCTTGGAACAATAACTTGTCCTTGACTCGAGCCCTATATATACATAGAGAAGTAATTGCTTTATAACACATTCTTGGAGATGCTTTAGAGTTTATCCCTAGAGGACAAGTGAGTAATGATAGCCTTGATAAATGTTGTTAATGTTTAGGAACACTTGGCTTGAATGATAGAATGATCATTATTGTTTCTTTGTATTTCCTTGGTTATAAATCCTACCAAGTATATGCTTGGATGGAAATACACTCAATGATCTCCTGTGCAATATATAGTTCCATTCTTGAGTATCTATAGGAACCCTATAGTACTAGATTCAAGGCTATTAACTATGAATTGATATTCATAAAATATGCAACTGATAGATTGGAAATCATGATTGGTGATAAGACATATTATTGCACTCCTCTATTATATGATGCTAGGACAAAATATTGTAAATATTTGTCTTCCATTTAATATTTCTAAAAAGACTATAAGATTTCAAATAGAAAACAATTATGTCCAAATACTATCTAATTCTAACTACGTTGGAAGAGTCAGGCTAAATATTGTAGATCCTCAAATTGTCCCATTATCAGTTGAATATTTGATGACGGTAAAGAAAGTAATAAATCATGTAGAATTACATGGTTTTCTTACACTTCAACTTGTTATTGAAAAAATCAAACAAAATGGTACATCCAAACTTCCTAATGCATTTTGGAGTAGGGAAAAGTATCATGTTTATTTTGCTTATAAAGAAAACTATGTAGGGACTACATAGAAGGCTTCAAAAATGCAGATGTTACCTACCAAAGAAACCGATTGTAGAAAAATATTTTTGAGTTGCTAAAAAGAAAATTGATAGAGCCAAGTAGAAGCCCATGGGCATGCTTTGCTTTCTTTGTCAACAAGCACTAAAAATATAAGTGAGGCAATCCAAGAATTGTGGTAAATTATAAACCTCTCAATGTTGCCTTAATTCCTATCAAGTATCCACTCCCCTTAAAATAAGTTTTGTTCGAGACCTTTTTTTTTTTTAAATTATCATTGTAAGGTAAATATTTTTCATTTCCTTGAATTAAAGGTTTACATTTAAGCATTTTGAAGCTTGTTCTGGTTTGCCACTAGGGAGACTAGACCAGGTACATAACTTCAATTGTTTCAAAATATATAGTACTCACTACAGTTCTTGAAATTTTCCCACAAAGTTTTGAATCGATGACCTTTACACCATGGAGTGCCTTACCATAATGCTCTATCACCATCTACTTTATGCCCCATGGGCGACATTTAAACTAATTTATTTGAATTAGCGGCTTTGATTTGAATGGGCTCCATGTTGTTGGATGGGGAGCAACCTAGATCAGGTGGAATTCCCATGTGCTTCTCTAGATGACCCAACCTTCAATCCATTGTTATCACGTGCTTATGCATTTGATTCAAAGTCAGGAGGATGTCCTCCTTAATTTATTTTATGTCCATAAGTACTATGCTAAGGAGCAAATTTAAGTGTCAGTAAATGTCAACAATATACATGTACTGATTAGAATGACCTCTAGTATACTTTTCATCTAGTACATAGTTCGCTACCTCCACCAATTCTTTTGTGTTCATAAGAATGTGTCTCTCGTCAACAAATTCCCTCTCTACCTGAATGATTTCATATTGAATAAGTTGGGGGTGAGCTCTCTGTATCTAGCAACTAAGTTTTTAGATCTCACCTGAGCCCTTAAGCGCCCCCTTTCCTGATAATAAGCCACTCCTTCGCACACTCTAGCTCTTTGTCAAGGCATGGTCTGTCCCAAATGAGAAGGTTGTGCCAATGACTTAGCAGAGTGCTAACTTAGCCTGGAATTTATCACTAAATGGATACTCAAATTTCTAATGGGACCAAGAAGTGTCAGGGCCCCTACCACTAGAGGGTGCCAAATTCCCCCTCCATTTTTGAATTATCATCCATGAATAGACTATAGGAAAACACATTCACAAAGATGATCCAATCAACGCCACATTTCCTGGGAGGATTAAAAACATAAGAATTAAAACATGAAAACCTTTGGAAATGTCCACAAAGGATTGGGGCTCAAGATCAAACGTAAGCCACCATGCATGGAAACACCTAAAGACGAATTTCCCAGGAGGGAAAGAATTAACTATAGAAACTTTGGTAGGAATAGAAATTTCCTCCATGAACCAATGCTAACAACTTGAAACTTGCATATAAACTTGGAGTGAGCCTAGGTCACATGGATGGTGAGGGAAATAACTTGGCCTCGCTTGCTTTTGCTCCATGTCCTCCTGGGAGTGATTCTAGTATTCATAGCTACTTATTTGAAGAACCAACTGAATGTTGGAGGGGATCAACCTTCACATAATGCATAATAATTAATAATAAATTCTAGACTCTAGAAAGTTGTAGGAGCCCCATCATGATGATAATGCACCAATATTTGAACCAAGTATAGTGATAATAATTCTTTCATAGGATTGAAATCTAAGAGAAATCACCACCTGATGCCTATTGATTGCAGATATGGCATGAAGAAGTTGTTTTGCAACCTTACTTGGTGTCCTAGTACTAGTTTCATTAACATTTCTATATTACCCCATACCCTCTACCATCCTCCTTGTTGTATAGATGTAATGGAAGTTTACTGACCAAATCGCTGGGTGGTTGGCCCATGTGCTCTGCATGTCGAATGATGAACATTTAAGGAGGTGTGTTTCCATGTCTCATTGGCATGTGGGCTAGTGGGATGGCAAGAAAACGCCTCCCCACTCCTCTTTGCCCAAACACCCCATCTAGGGATTGTTTGAGAAAATTGTTGACTATGACATCTTTGGCAAATTTTATTTGACGAGTGGATTTTGGAAAATAGGTATTTCTCTGAAAGATAGGTATAAAACAAGATTTATAGTTCAAAATGGCCAATATAGTGGAGATTCATTCCTTTTGGTTTAAAGAATACTCCCTCTAAATTTAAAAAAAGAATTGAGGATATATTCAGACATTTAAAATTTATGATTGTATGTATTAATGATATTTTAGTATGTTCTTATGATATCAGAGAACATAGTAGTCATTTATGTGAATTCTATGAGGTTGTATATAAGCACGGATTAACACATTCAAATAAGAAAATGGAGACTGACAAGACAAAGATATAATTTATTGTGTTAATTATATGGAAATGAAGAATCCAACTACCAACTCTTATCTTATAAGCCTTAGCTTAATTATTTGCAAAGATTATGGACAAGAACCATCTTTAGATATCCTTTGCTACCTAAACTACATTAAATTTTTTTATAAAAACAAAGCTATTGGTATCTCGTGCTTATAGAAAAGGTTAAAGACCAATCTAGAACCATGGAACGAAGAAATTAGTAGAGAATTTCAAACAATTCAATAAAAGATTGAAAATCTTCTACACTCCCTTTCCTAATTCTAGAACTCTCATTCATACTTGAGATTATGCTTCTAATTTTGTTTGGGTAAGTGTACTTTAAAATATTTTGAAATGGAAGAAGTGTGCTTATACTCTTTAGGTTGTTGAAAAGATGCATAAATCAAATGTCCTTCCTCTCATAAGGAAACTCTTTCTGTTAATAATGACATCAAAAGGGTTTGTCTACACCTCAAGCTAGTACACTTTAAAACAAGGATTGATCTCAAACACATGAAGACTATTCTTTAAATAAAATATTTCCTTAAATAAGGAAATAACAAAATCAGGAGATGGAGCATATGACTTGAAGGCTACAAATTTGACATAGAGTGTAAACCTAACAAAGAAAACTATATTGCATATTATCTAACTATGTAAGGTTTCAAATTTGCTTACTACAAAATGTTAAGGGCTATATACAAATGCTCAAGCTATCTAATAACATTTTGCTTTGATTGTTTGGCCATGCTTATAAATGATCCATGTGGATATTGATGACCATCTGCCTATTCCACTTGGAACCCTAACACTGTTTTCTATCATTTTTCTTATTTTTTCAGCACAGTTTCCTATTTCGGCAATTTTCTATTTTTGGCAGTTTTTAATGTTGAATTTTTGGAGTCGTTTTGAGGCCCTAAATTATGTTTTTTCGGGGAATGGGTAAAGTTTTTTTCCTTAGATAAACCTTTCTAATGGGATATCATGCATGCCAAATATAGATCGTATGCCAAAGTTACGACCCTAGGAAGTTGATGTTCCAACTAACCCCATCGGGGCTCATAGATTTTGGCGTTTCATCTCATAGGGTTAGGTTTTTGGATGTTTAGGGTTTCCCATTACTTTTTCATGATAGAAAGGCCTTTGACCTCATGCTAACACAATTCAAAAGGCGTGTAGCCTTCACATCTCTTCTCAAAGATAAGCTACTATCGCCCGAGCTGGTTTGCTTTCATTCTGCATGTAAACACTTTTCAACATTTTCTATTTTATTAATTGAAGTTCAATTTCGTTGTATCTCTATGTTTTTGTTTAAGTTTGTATTTCATTTCATTCCTTGATAAATCAGGATCATTGGTATTAGAGTGGTTTTGTCTTTCTATATTTTTCTGTGCATGTACCCAACGAGGTCAGGGTATAATGAGTTGACACTCGAACTTGTTGAACCCTTGCAAGACTATCATCACTGACCCCTACAGCCTCCCATGGTGGAAGGAAAGAAAGATGAGGGAGCATGAGATCCTTTCAATTTATTGCTCAAAGAAGCCCTTGAGTGATAGAAGAACGAGATGATGGACAACTTTTCCCAAATCCTTTAACGATTACCAATAGGTGATGCATCTTCATCCAATAGTCACTTCAGAGACGCCACCCCCTATAAGGTACAAGTTAACTTTGATATTACTATATTCAAAGGCCATATAGATGTAGATGCTCTAGATAAATGGTTAAATCTATTGGAAGGATATTTTCGGTCCATGAGTTTTCCAATATGGAAAAGATTACTTTTGCACTACTTAAAGTTGCCTCCCATGTCAAGGATTGGTGGAAACTTACTGTGAGAAAAGGGCCACGGAGGAGGCTACACTATTTTAAGTTGCACCCTCTTCTAACTCTTTTAAGGATGTTGTTAAGGAACAATATTACCTTGTTGGAAGCTATGAAGACAAATATATAAAATGGACCACGCCACGACAAGAAAGGGATCAAGACCTACCAGAGTTCACAAATATCTTTCATAATTTGCGTACAAAGTTGGGTATCAAATACTCTGAGCGACATCTAGTGCTCAAGTATCAGGGTTTTCTACACAAATACATCCTGACGGAGATTGAGTTCTTGGATATTTCCTCACTTGGTTCCACATACCAATATGCTACCTGAATCAAGCAGAAATTTAAATAGAAGAAACAAGACTTTGGTTCTGTGAATCCAAAGTAAGGCAAGGGCACCCCCAAACCACAGAACAAAGGGAGGAGCTAAGGTGGAATGATGCAAGACAACCCATCAAATATGCGAGCAAAGAATAACAATTAGAAGACAAAGAAGGACATGGGAAAGTGGTGTGGGTTCCATAAGAGCTCCATTAATAACACAAATGAGTATCATGCAAAGTAGTCACTAGTGGCCGAGATGAAAGATTCAAAGTCAAATGCAAATTCCAACTCTAAACTGTTAGCTCTTTGTAATGTTCCCTAGGCTGAGGAGAGAAATTTCATAAGTAACCACAAAACCACTTGTAAGCTAGAATCTAGCCCAACCCCTGCACCAAGTTAGCCAACCCTTGCACCAAGCCAAGTGGCTCACCAGGGATCAAGTTTAGAAAAAGTTTCCTCACCTCATGGAGGCAATCAATGCAATGGGGAACATTGCTTCCTAAGGGGGGAGGACTGATCCAAGTGGATATTGGTGGCCAATCGCCTATTCCACTTAGACCCCTAGTATTATTTTCTATCAGTTTCCAACTTTTCAGAAAAAATTCCTATTTTGGCAATTGTTGGGTCTTGAATTTTTAGAGCCATTTGGAGGCCCTAAACGACATTTTTTGGGGAAACAGGTAAACATGGATATTTGATCCTTATTTTTGGACAATTTTTTTTGTCCTTCGATATAACTTTCGAAAAAGATATTGTGCGCACCAAATAGAGATCATATACCAAAGTTATGACCCCAGAAAGTTGGCGTTCCAACTAACCCCACCAGGGCCCATAGATTTTGGCACTTCATCTCCTTGGGTTAGGTTTTTTGATGTTTAGGGTTTCTCATTATTTATTCGTGATAAAAAGGCCTTCGATCATCATGGTAACACAATTAAGAAGGCATGTAGCCATCACATCTTTTCTTAGAGATAAGCTATCATCACCTAATCTTGTTTGCTCTCATTCTGCATGTAAACATTTTTCAACATTTGCTATCTTAATAATTGAAGTTTAGTTTTGTTGTATCTCTGTGTTTTTGTTTAAATTTGTATCTAATTTTGCTCCTTCTTAAATTTGGATCATTCAAGTTGCATGTGTGTGAAGAGAAAAAATTATCTTACATCGCAAATAATTAGCTATAGATAATCCTTTTAATTATTTCATGAATTCTCAAAAATTTGTAATTAGTATATTTGGGAGAAATCGTCTCAAAGAGGGTAAAGTCTTCATCTATGCATTTGACACTTGGTGGTCATAAACAAATTAATTTAACGTATATAACCTAGTAAGTATGAAAAACAAATGATCTTCACATGTGAAAATGATGACCTAGCACCTTGGAAATGGTTCTTATGGTTAAAATTGTTTATAAGTCTTAGTTGCCCAAGAAAGTCAGAGTATGTAGAGACAACGACAACATGAATACACGATCTTTCTTTAGATATTTTTATCAATAGATTATGTTGCAACTATTTAATATTCAAATTAAAACTTGATTATCAACATATAAGTAAGTAAATCCTACTCAAAGAATCCCTAAGAGTGCATGATTACTTTGAAAACATGAAGGCTAGAGTGGCCATTTTCAACTTGAAGGGAAAGGATGATATATGGTGGGAAGGCTTGAGAAATGTCAAGGAAATTAGAGAGAAAGAGTTTTTTTTTTTTTTTTAAACAAGGTTGGATAGTGGATATATTACCAAAAGATGAGGTGGAGCAAGCTCCTATTACATTCGGCAATAGTGAATCTGAAAACCAAGCATTGAGAATGTGCTGGGAACACAGTCCCTTCTCCTGTGCTTGAGTTCAAAATTTTATAGATTTCTATAACTATTCTAGAGTACTGTCTTATGTATTGACTTGCAAGTAAAGTAAATTTACATAACATTGATTTTCTTGTTGTTTTTCAAGGCTTGTACACTGACTGTTCCTGAGAGGGCTGCTTCTTGCCATAATGGACAGAGTTTTCACCTTCTTGGTTCATGGTGGTGGTTTTGAAATATGCCACTGCCTCCTCTAAATGCACGCATTTGTCTTTAAGTGCCATGATCTCTTCTTTCTGAGCTTCCATGTTTCTTTTTTGATAACTATACTCCATTCTCATTTCAGCCCTGAGGTCTTTCAACGATTCTTGGAGTCTGCTGATCATGAATTTATTCGCTTTGCATGCTGGACATGCATCATTCCTTGCTGCCTTTTCTATGGGATTGAATTCCATTTGATTTCCTTCCTTCTCTGTCTTTTTGGGTTGCTTGTTGTTCCTTTTGTTGTTGATGTTCTTGTGCCTTGTGTTGCCTGAGATGATCCCTTTGCTGTTATGACTGCCTGTTGTTCTTTTGCAATGAGGGACTATGCTGTCTGCTGAAGAAGTAATATACTGATGTTCCTGGGGAAATGTAGAAAAAATAGAGTGGAGTATAACTGAATGGGCGTTATTGAGAAGAGGGCTCAGGTGCGTTCTAGTGGAGGAGCGAGAGGGATTGAGTAACCTGTGATTTGGCAAGCCTGCGACAGGCCTCGAGCTGGCTGAGATTATAGGAGAGGAGGGGGCGTAATGGAGTGAAGGAGAGCGAAAATGATGTTGGTGAGTTTGGCTTTCTTGCTGTCTGATGTTAGCCTTTAGATGGAGACTATTATGATGCCAGATGCGCAGGAGGAGAATCAAATGGAGGCTCAGAGAGAGCGGAATTGCAAGAGGCAATGTCAAAGTAATGTGGAGCTGATGATGGGAGCGAGATTGCTTGGGATTAGAATTGCAAAAATTAATGCAGACCGAGTTATGCTTAAAAGGAGAAGGAGTGATACAATACCTGTCCCTGATAAGATGTTTTGCTACGAGATTCATGAGAGCTTGATCGCATTTGTCCTTGCTTTGTAGACTGCATAATGATTTTGGATTCCCCTGCTTTTCCCTTTGAAATCTCGTGACCATTTGATTTCTTCTGTAGGGATATCTTCCTGATGTTTCCTTGTTGTCCTTTTGGAATTTTTTTTGGGGATGTTCGTTGTTTATTTTTTGAACAGATTCATGCTTCATGTCATATGATGTGGACTTATGGAATGGGGGTGTGATATGTCTCTTCGTTCTCCCTCATGTTCCCTTATGCTCTTTGGACTACTCGATTTGCATATAGATCTGCCAATTGATTGTGAGTTCTCAAAACATGTCTGAAAGTCACAACTCTTGAGCCTTCTAAATTCTTCCTGATCCTCTTATATATTTTGTTTATGAATACATTGTTGGGGTTTTTATCTCTGGCCATTGCCTCTATTATTATGGCTGAATCTCCTATTATGATTGGGTCTCGAATCAATCTTTTTTTAATTATTGTTGTCCCCATTAGCAGACTGTAAGCTTCAGCTTTATTGTTTGAAACTTCTCCGAGGCCCCATTCATATGTAACTATTTCTTTCCCATGAGGGTCGAGAATGATTCCTCCTGCCCCTGCTTTCCCTGGGTTATGTTTTGATGCCCCATCAAAGAAAAGACGATGTATTTTTTGTTCTTTTTCCAAATTGAAAAGTCTTCTTCGCTCAATCTAATCTTCCAACTCTGAGTTGAAGGTTTTTTCTTTTGTCTTGTTTGTCCACTGTTATTTATTATGGCTTTATTGAACTAGTCTTTCTCTTCTTGTTGAAGGATGTTGTAGTCTATTGTTGCTGTTCCTTTTACATTTAGGATTTCAGAAGTTAAACCCCAAGTTTTAGAAAGAATTTTCCCTATTCTTGGGGTCTGGTTTTTGAAAATACTTTTGTTTCTTGTCAACCAAATTTGCCAACACAATACTGCTGGGATGCATTTCCAGAACCTCTGTATTGTCACCTTCTTCTTTGTTGTGTACGGGTAAGCTTTCTCCCAGGCTTGGAAAAATTCCGATAGAGGCTTTGCGAAATTTAGGTTGATTTCAAGGGGACTTGTGAGCTATTGCCAACATTCTTTGGCTAACATGCAATCCTGGAATAAATGTTGAATGGTCTCTTCTACCTGCAAGCACATTGGACATCTAGAAGGGCCTTGGAAGCCTTTTTTTTTTTTTTTTTTAAGTTTTCACTAGTTAGGATCTTTCCTTTTAAGAGAATTCAAATAAATATTTTAATCTTGGGTAAACTTTCAGACTTCCAAACTGTCTTCCAGAGGCCCCATTCATGTTGATTTGGATGATCTTGTAAGATTTTGTAACCAATCATGACTGTGTATCTTCCTCCACTTGGGTCCCAAAGGAAGTCATCTTCTTCATCATAGCTTATGGGCGCTGCTCCTTTTAAGTGCTGCCTTAATTTGACCCATTGCACTTTCAGATTTTCAAGAGTTATTATTTTTTGCGATTCTTACCATTCTCTCTGGTTCCAAATAGATATTGAGTGTATAGTATTGAGGCCTCTTTCTATAATCCATTTTTTGACGCCCTCAAGTTCCAAATGAGTTTTTAAAGGCTCTTCCCCCATAGTTCTATCCTCCCAAATCGATATTGTTTTCCCATTGCTTGGGATTTTAGATATATGATTTCTAAATAAAGGGATTGTCTTTTTCACGAGTTTCAAGACTTGAGTGCACGGCCTTATTGGGATATTTTCATTCAACAAACTTATTCTAGATTTATCCATATATTTTGAGGCGAGGGTTTTTTTCCACCAACTCTCTTTTCCTGTGATCAATCGCCATATTATTTTCATTCCAAGAGCAGCATTCATGAGGCCAGATAGTCTTATTGATAAGCCTCCTTTTTCATATGGTAATATTACTTATTCCCACCTAACCAAACTGAATTTTTTGTTTTCTTGTATCCCCCCCTGCCATAGAGAGCTTCTTAGAATTAGCTCCATTTGTTTGTGTGCACTTGCTAATGCCAAAATTATTGCATACTAATAGAATGGGAGTGCTGCAAGTAGTGATTTTATGAGGATCACCCTTCCTGCCATATTTAGCCACATCATCCTCTTCTCTGAATTTTGTTTTTCATTTTTTCAATCTGTTTGGTCCATAGTTCTACCTTCATATTTTCTTTAGAGATGGGGAGCCTCAAATAGAAGACATGAGTCCATTTTTTCTGGATGGGGATTTCTAGGATTTGTGAAATCCTTTGCATGATTCTGGGAGGAGTGTTCCAACCATATATTCTATATTTTGAGTTGTTTAAGAGCCCACCTCAAATCTGAACAAAATAATCAAGAATTCTTTTGAATCTTCTTGCAATTATTGTAGAGGCCCCTCCAAATAATAGGGTGTCATGCGCAAACAAGGAGTGGTTTATGGTATTTACTCTTCTTGCTATTCGAAGCCCAATAATATTTCTTTCTTTCCTTTGTTTTTCTAATGTTATGCTTAGAGTTTCAACCATTATAATATAGAGAAAAGGGGAGAGCAGGCATCCTTGTCTAAGACCTCTGGTGCTTTGAAAAAATTCACTAGGCCTTCCATTTATGAGAGGTGCTATCCATGGAGTCGAGATGCAAGCTTGGATGACCTCTATTATTTCATGAGAGAATCCAAATTTTTTGAGCACTGCCATTAGATATGGAAGGCTGACCCTATCAAATGCATTTGCCATATCTAGTTTGATGATAATTCCTTTCTCTTTCCTTTGCATGCTGGAGTGGACGACTTCCTGTACAATAATTACATTATCGATGATTTGCCTGCTGGGCACAAAACCTCCTTGATTTTCTGATACTATTGTCAGAAGAACTTCTTTGATTCTGTTTGCAATTATTTTGGTAATGATCTTGTAGGAGGAGTTGCAGAGGGAAATGGGGCGAAATCTATTGAAAGTGGAAGGGTTGGATTCTTTTGGGACTAGAGCAAGATATGAGGATTTTGTGTTGTTTCCTATTTTTTTTTTTGAAAACATTTTTAACCATTCTTAAAAAATCCTTTCTTATTATATTCCAATGTTGCCTGTAGAAAGCTATAGTGAAGCCATCTGGCCCTGGGGCCTTGTCTGGATGTAGGCTCCAGATGGCTGCCACTACTTCCTCTTCTGTTATCTCTTTGCATATTTCTGAATTTTGCTCTTCTTTAATTTTTTTTTTTTTTGGTGTGCTGTAGGAAGCTTTCATAATCTATTGCATCTTCACTAGCTGAAAGAAGGTTTTTGAAATGTTGATGGGCTGCTTTTTTCAGTTCCTCTGCTCCTTTGACCTCTTGTCCATCAACTTGAATTTTGTCTATCTGATTCCTTGCTCTTCTTATTTTAATGGTGTTGTGGAAGAAGGCTGTATTTTTATCCCCTGCATTGAGCCATAGGCTTCTGGATTTCAGTCTTGCCTCTTCTTCCTCTTTCCTATTTTCCCTGTATATTTCCCAAAAAATCTCCTTCTCTCTTAAATAATCTTGCTTGTCCTCCTCTTTATTTTCTTTTTCAGTTTGCATGCTGTCCATTTTATTTTGTAGCTCTGTTTTTTTTTTTGGATTTCATTTGCTCTTGTCCATTCCTTAAGCCTGGCTCTCATATTTTTTAATTTTTTTTCCCAAATATATTGGGGTGATCCAGTGATTCTTGGTGCCCATGCTTCTTTGATTTGATTTCTAAATTCTTCGTTGCTGTCCCATATTGAGTTGTATCTAAATGGTAGAGGTCCTTGATTTTCCATTTTGCCCATAATTATTACCACAAGCTTATGATCAGAGGCCGTGGTGTGAAGAATTTTTTATTTTATTGAGCTGTAACCTGCTGCTATTTTTTCTTGGATCAATATTCTATCCAATCTTTCCTTTATGTTATTTTTGCCCACTCTTTTGTTGCTCCAGGTATATTTTCCATTAATTGGGGGAATATCCATTAGGTTGTGCTGCTACATTATTATTTCCAAAGCATCCATGGATGGCTCTGTATGATATGTCCCTCCAAACTTCTCTTCTATATTTCTAACCAGATTTAGATCCCCTCCAAGGATTATTTTTCCATTTTGTGTTTCATTTAGAGTTTCCTTTGTGGTGTTCCAACATTACTCTTGTTCTCTGTAGTGATTGGGGGTATATATGTTAATGAAGTTTTACTGCTCTTTTGTGCTTGTTTGCTTTAAATCTGTTTGGATCTAGTGCTGTTCCTTTTTTTGTTGTATCATTTCCCAGTGTCATTTTTTCCATATTTTTTTATTTTGATTTGTTATTTGTTATTTGTTAATTTTTATTATTATTTATTTTTACTTTTATTTTATTTATTTATTTATATTTATCTTTTATCTTTTATCTTTTATATTTTATTTTATTTTTATTTTTATTTTATTTATTTATTTTTTCAGTTTCTTGACTATTTGTTTTGGTCTCCTGAATCATAAAGATGTCTGGATTTTCTTTTGCCAAAATGTCCCTTGCTGCATTTTCTTTGAAGGATGATCCCAATCCTCTACAATTCCAGGAGACCACAATCATTATTTATTTGTTGGGTGATGCAAGGGACCTTTCCCTCTCTGCTGGCTTTTGTCATTGTTTCCTGAACTCTTTCCCAAAAAGGAATCCATTGGTTGTTGCGTACCTAGAGCCATTTCCTTTGTTGCAACTTCGTCCCTCATCTCTTTGTTGGGCTTCCTCCCTGTTTTTTTTTTTTATGTTCAAAGGTTTGAAGGGATTCCTTTGATTGATTTCTTGTTATACATCTGTCAACAGATGGAGCGGGTGGGGAATAGATGTTTGTGAGAGGAGGAGGTATGGGGGAGTTGAGAGGTTGGGGAGGGGATCTAAGGGAAGGAGGGGCTGTGGGGTCTTCCAAGGGGCCAAAAGGATTTAGGCTAATAAGGGAAGAGAGGTTGTATGCTTTTGGAGATGGAGGGAGAGGGTCGGGGGGACAAGGGGCTGCGATGAGGAGGAGGGGGGTTGTTTATTGGATGTATTCTTTCATTTAGCCTATTCCCATTTGTTTTATGAATTTTTTGCATTTCATTTTCATTTTTTTTTGAACATCTATTAGAAAAATGACCGTATTCGTGACATACCTTGCATTTGAAAGGAATTTGTTCATAGTTTTAGTTATTGAATGTGCGTCCATTAGTCCACTTTGATTTTGATTGCCTCCGAAAACCCTTTCCCTAGATCCACTTTTATGCAGATTCTAGCGCATGCATGCATATTCTCCTTTGGTTCGCACTTATCTATGTATTTCCCGACAGCATTTTCGATGGCCTTTCCTGGATCATCTCCCCAGCAGTGAAGGGGGAGGTGTGGCAGTCTAACCCATACTGGAACAACGCTGGGCACATCCATTTTCGGATCGAAATCTAGTGTCCATCTGTTTAGATACAATCCTCTTGTGTCCATAAAGTATGGGCCGTTCCTAGATATCAGATCGCGATCCTCCTTGGTTTCAAAATGAAAGGTGTATTATCCTCTTCCACATAATCTAATTGATATTTTCCCATTTATCGACGCAGTCCAGTTCCTTTCAACCCATTTATGGACCATCTTAGGTGAGGGCCATAACCCAATAAACTACCCGACTAATCCACGTTTAGCAAGGGATAATGCTTCTCTACGAGAGAGAGCAAGTGGGAGGGAGATTACAAGGATGTCTTCCAATATTTTAACAAACTTGTTTATTGACGGTCGATTTTTGTTGGACCCATTGCAGAGATGAGGGAAGCGAAGGCTTTTGCAGATTCTTCTGTTTCCTGTTGACAATCTGGAAGAGGATCTCCATCCTCTGGAGGATCCATTAGGCCTTGGGCCTCAGCAACAGGAGGCCGCTGAGGAGCAGCTACAATCTTTGCGTCCTCGAGCTAGGTTTGGTTGCGTAGCTCAGTGCTCAGTAGCGGCAACATTTTTTTTTTTACCATCCGAGAGAGAAAGAGTTATCTTGGAGAATATTTGAGAGATATTTCCGGGAGAAGTACCTATTTGAGAGGTGCTATGACAACAAAGTTAAATAATTTCATGAGCATAAACTAGGGAAAATTACTATCGATGAATACACTAACAAATTTTTGGAGTTGTTGAGGTATGTAGTGTATATTAGAGATGAGAAAGTGAATATTAAAAGGTACCTCACTGTTCTACCACAAAATTATAGAGATATAATTAAGTTTGACGAGCCAAGAACCTTGGAGGAGACTATATAAAAGGAAAACATTGTTATGATCAGTCTATGCATAATTCGAGTTCAAAACCAATTAGAAAGAAAGAGGTAGGACCATATTTAAGGGAAAAGGGTAGAAATCCTTAGGAAATAAGCTAGGAGAAAGGAATGCGAATATCACTAGTCCTTCCAAGGTTGAGTTTTAATAAAAAATTACTACTACAGGTAGACATTAGTCCTCTAAGCCAGCAAGAGAAGAGGATGAGGAGTTTAGGGAAGGGCCCTTATAGTATTGGACATGTTGCGAAAATGATTTTGTAGAAAAATGATCCTGAACAAAAATGGATTGGAAAAAGGTTGTATAATGTGTAGGAAGCAGTAATGGTGAATGATGTGGCTCATAATATGACACAACTTCACTAGACAATAGGAATGATGATCATCAAGCTTCAATTATCAAGATGGAAGGTATGGTCATTAACCAACCTATTTCAATTTTGATTGACCCAGGCTCTAATTTTATCTATGTTAGTCCAAAGGTGATAGAGAAGTTTGCTCCGTAGAAGAGAACCCATGAGAAGTTTTGGTTGGTTCAGTTATCCATGGGAACCAAAAGGTGAGTCATAAACGTGGTGGAATGATGCCCAGTGATGGTAAGTGACATGTCCATATAAAACCAAAATTGATTACTAGACAAGTTACTATAATGTCTCAGTGATGAGCAAGAGAAAATGATGCTATAGGGAATAAATAATCTTGTCAATGTCATGCAAATATTAGTGTTGCAAGTGAACATATGTAGAAAGAAAGGGCGTACCTTGTATGTGGTCCAAGAAACCAACAAATCAAAAAATATTAGGGACAAAATGAAAGAGCACCCAATTTTAAGGAAGTTCAATGATGTGTTTCCAGAGGAAATATTGGGATTACAGTTGAGTTTTAATGATTTCCTCATCTGATAATTACTTCTAATGATATCTTAATTAATTATTCTTGTGTCACATTCACCATTAAGCAATTATACATAGAAAATATCAACATAAAACAATAATTACAATAGGATCATGAAGAGACTGCAAAACACAAGAGACACACAAATATTACCTTGGGAAAACCTTAACTAGGGAAAAACCCAACAACCTTTTCTTAGATAAATTATTCATTTCAACAAGAAATAAAATTTGATTTTCCCGGTCAAATAAAGTCAAAATTCCCATTAATAAATCCCAGGTCAAGCCTGGTTAAATAAAGATATTTTCAACCTTCTGTAATAGCTAGTCAAAGTATAGCCAAATAGGCTGAATTTTGGCCTCTAGAATTGCCTAAAAAAATTGGTCAACCTGCCCAAAAAAACCTCAGTCAATGTTGGTCAACACGAGTCAAACTTCCAGTTAAACTTGGATGGTCTTGCCTCTCTCTCTCTCCTTCATACGCGTGGATAGAAAAACAGAAGAATTTGAGTGATCTGAATTGCTCTAAGTGAGGGAGGTCGAATGCTTATTTATAGTGGTTGGAAGAACCTGAATAGGTGTGACTCTTAGCTAGGTTTGACTTGAATTTATGTTGGGATGACTTGAATTTTAGATGAAGTTTAAATTCAAAATTTCTTCTTTTATATTATAATGCCAACTAGGAGTAGCTAGTGATACCAATCCTAACTACCCCAAGAATAAACAGTCCCTCTTTGCTAGGGAGGTATTCACCTTGACTTCTTCAGATGTCCTCTTGTTGAAAAATTTCTTCATACCAAGAAAAAGGTTGAATTATGTAACAACACTGGTGAAAATTAGATGTAATAAAAGTAAATAAAGGAAAAAATAATAACCAAAGCTGATGGGACACTTATTCCAAGTTGAAGGTTGGGCAAGACATCGTAGTGTGGGTGTTCATTGGTTTATTATTGCTAAGGAAATTGGCAAAGGCAATGGATAAGACTTTGGAAAGGCAAAATGACATTTTTGGCACATTTATTTATGAAAATAATGAAAATTAGGAGAAAAGGGAGGTGAAAGGTCAAAGGTTGCACGTGAGGAGGAAAATGAAGGAAAATAAAGGAAAATGGAGAAAACAGTGGCCTAATTGATAAAAAGGCTTCTAAGGATCAGTTGGTACCTTTTTTTAGTTCAATTTTAAATCTCTCATTATTCTATCTCTCTCTCTCACTCTTAGACACTTAAAGTTTTCTTGGAGCACTTTGGCATTGGATCAAGTAAGGCAAAGAAGGAAAGAGGAAGGGGAAAGCAAGGAAGAGCGGGATCAAGCAACTACAACAATATTCTTTGTAGGTATGGATTTGCATGTGTGTTTTCCATGAGATATTTGGCATGCATGGTATTGCATGTGGTTCTTTTGCTATTATGGCATGGGTTTTTCTAGGCGTAACAATGTTTTCAGACTAGCCTTGCCATTTTCGGATAACCATTGTGTGATGGGGTTCTCATGTTTTCTTTGAGTTGGATTGTCGGATGGATTCGAATCTGAGTGGGGTGGATCTCTAAAAAATTAAACACATGGCCCAGTAAACCCTGAGCTAGACTGTGGGTTATGGTAAAGCCAGATTTTGTGTTGCCTCGGTGGGCCTAGGAATCCTCGACCGGTGAATGGCGGGATATACAGTAAAGCCTAGAGAAAGGTGCTCTCCATCAAACCTAGTAATCCCGAGATGGGATATGTGGTAAATCCTGGAGAGTGGGTCTCGATTTAGGGCCTAGTGATCTAGTGTGGATTGCGGTAAAGCTTGAGAGAATAGGAGACATAAAAATTCCTCACGGTGTAGGTGGAGAAATTTGGTGGCATCCATGCTTGTTTTGCCCTAGTGATTTGGTGGAGATCACATAAAGCCTATTATTGCATGTTTCTTATGTTGGCCTAGTGATTGGGGATGTATTACAGTAAATCCTGGTGTCTATTGATGAGGGTGAGGTGGTTTAGCCTCGGGATGCCCTAGTTGGTTCTTTTGGTTGGAGTGCCATATTCAAGCTTGGAATATGGCACGGGAGTGAAAGGTTGAAGAGAGATTTGGCTCAACCATTCTATGGTCGGATGGAACGTGGTAGTCCCATCCTAGGTTGGATTTTGCATCATTAATATGATGTTATTTCTACTTATTGATTCATGAGTATTATACTGGTCTATATGTGGAAACTATGGTTGATGTATCCTTGATATTTCTGTTGTTGTTATGCTGGTTATAAGCATGTATTATGGTAGTGATGATGTATGGCTCTCCTCATATTTTGATTTGTAAATGAATGAACAATTTATCTATGACCTAATAGATAATAATGCAGCTAATGATATAAGGGAACAATGCTTCTTAGTGATTCTCAGATAAGTATGAGACTCCTATGCTTATATATGTTGTTTACACCTATAGATTACATATTTGTGACATGTTTGATGAAATGCATGTCATGGCTAGTAGGGGTCTAGTCAAGCCTTGGTTCAAGTAATTGAATTTGTATCATCATTCCATTGTAATCTTTCTATTTTGAAGGTCTCATTTAGTTTTGGGCAGTGACCTGGGCTTTGGGTCTAAAAAAGTGGTTCAAATCCTAGGGACACAGCATAGTAGTGGGCAGAAAAGTCCCTGGACGTTGGCATACCATACTGTGGGAGCGTTTAGAGCCTCTTGGACACATCCATGGCCATATCAAGGGAGCAACCGGGAGTGTAATGGTTTAAAAACTCAGTGGGACCTAGGGACTAGTTACCTAAGAGGTTGGGATGGTTCCTGGGAGTCTTGTTGTTGATGTGGAAGGTCTATATGGTGTGTTTCCATCGGTTCCACTTCCTTAAGGTGACTTAGGAGGTAAAATCATATCATAGTAACTTCTCATTACCTATTTACCCCGATTGTCCAATTACTTGGGTAGATGTGGGAGGAGGGTGTTACAGAGTGGTATCAGAGCATGGTTCACCCCTTGGACTGGATGGGTGGTATGTGTTGGTCATGCATTCATGTCAATTGCATGTGTGTTAATCATCCTTGTGGTCTATATGCTTGTTGCATATGCATGGTGTTGGTCATGGTTGTAGTGATGTTGCCATGTGAATGAGGATGTTGTTGTTGTGAAGTGTGTCGTCATGAGTGTATGATTGGTTACATGTTGTTTATGCTTGCATATTGTCAGTGTACATTGGTATGGTTGTTGTTGTCATGCATGAGGTCATGGTATGTGTAGTTGATATGGTCATGCATTGATGACTGGACTCTAGCTAGAATGATGGTTACATGGTTATGTGCTTATGTATTATATGTATATATGCTATCATGATTATGCTTGTACATGTATTACACTGATTTGGATGATCTTGCAGAAGAGATATCCTCCCCGAATTTTTCTAAGGTACATTGGTTTATTGTGATTTGGTTTAGCTAAAATAGTATGCCTTGGAAAAAAGAGATCAAAATGGCTAGCAAGATGGTAGACTTCAAAGATTCTCCCTATGAATCAGATGAGCAACGCGGTGTTGGGAACTCTGCTGATTTAACAGATACATTAAGAATCTTGAAGGAAGAAATAAGGAGTTGTAAGGCAGAAAATGACAAAATCATGCAGGCACAAGAGAAACAAGAAGAGGTTAAACGATACTCCTTCAGATTTTGTTAGAATTGCAGCAGCAAGGGCCACTTCAGATCAACCATGGACAAGAGGAAAAAACTAATGGGGCACATGGCAGTAGGTCTTATGGTGTTCATAGATCGGATAAAGATGACATAATTAGAGATGGTAGATTGTTGGATACTCTCGATAGGAGAGGTGATGGATACCGATACTATTCTGGTTATGGTTCTGATAGGTGTTGGGTGCAGTTTTTGAGCATATTTGATACACCTCTTTCCCTATTTTTGATCATTCTCTCTCTCTAAACCTATGAAATTTATGTCCCAATTACGATTTTCCTTGGTTATATGAGTAATCCTTTCTCAACATATTATTTTGCCATCTTTTCGTTAAATATTGAATGAAGTGATGTATTTTTGAGATGGCTAACCAAGGTAATTGTGGAAGAAGTTTTCTGATTATTTTTCTTTCAGGTGTTGCCTACAACTACGGACTAAGGATGAGCAACTGTTGCCATTACTCGTTGTTACACTTCGAGAATTTTCTATTACAGTTCAAACTTTTGTTGTTACACCACAACTTGCAAAGACCGTGGTTGCTATCTTCAAAGACAGTTGTCAAGAATCATGAATTATCTACGGATGGTCAAAGGATCTCAACGGTTATGATTGTGGAGATGGTGTAACTTGAATTGTCTTTAATTGGGAAATTGTTTGTAACAATTTCTTTTTTTCTCTTAGTATTGATCACCATGAGAATCATGAGATTCTCATGACTGATCTGTTCCCTAATTTGTGGGGTTTGTAAACTTTATAAAAAGGTTTGGTTCCATGAAAAGGGAACGACAACACAGGGACATCATCGACATTTTGATCTTGTAACTTCCAATCATTTTTAATACAAAACACTTATGTTGATGTTCATACAGATCTCATGTTGAGTTTTTACGTAGTTTCCATTTCATCCCTGTGCTCTGCTAAGGTGGAAGGGCCCTCCTCATTAACAAGGATTGTAGTAGTAGTAGATTAGATGTTTGGTTTGTCTTTCTTTTAAGTGTGGATTTTGAGAGAGATTCTTCGGCGAAAATCACATGGAATACCATTTGTCGACGCGTTTCGAACCAACTAGTGTGGTTCATCGTCAGGACAAGTTGAAGAAACAGATCTAGCTCAGCATGCTAAATATTTTGAGCGGAGCCTCCAACAGCTAACCTCTGCATCGTTTAAGAAAAGCTAGATCTGATTTCAACCTTGAAACCTACAAGCGAGCCCGTTCAAAATGACGAACTTTGTTTGTAGTGGCTTCTCCGTGCAGGGATTCAATTATAGAGTTCAGGCTTTTGTGATCCATATCAAGTTTGAGAGAGATTCTTCAGCGAAAATCACATGGAATACCCTGCAAGCGAGCCCGTTCAAAATGACGAACTTTGTTTGAACTCTATAATTGAATCCCTGCACGGAGAAGCCACTGTAAACAAAGTTCGTCATTTTGAACAGGCTCGCTTGCGGGTTTCAAGGTTGAAATCAGATCTAGCTTTTCTTAAACGATGCAGAGGTTAGCTGTTGGAGGCTCCGCTCAAACTATTTAGCATGCTGAGCTAGATCTGTTTCTTCAACTTGTCCTGACGATGAACCACACTAGTTGGTTCGAAACGCGTCGACAAATGGTATTCCATGTGATTTTCGCCGAAGAATCTCTCTCAAACTTGATATGGATCACAGAAGCCTGAACTCTATAATTGAATCCCTGCATGGAGAAGCCACTGCAAACAAAGTTCGTCATTTTGAACGGGCTCGCTTGCAGGTTTCAAGGTTGAAATCAGATCTAGCTTTTCTTAAACGATGCAGAGGTTAGCTGTTGGAGGCTCCGCTCAAACTATTTAGCATGCTGAGCTAGATCTGTTTCTTCAACTTGTCCTGACGATGAACCACACTAGTTGGTTCGAAACGCGTCGACAAATGGTATTCCATGTGATTTTCGCCGAAGAATCTCTCTCAAACTTGATATGGATCACAAAAGCCTGAACTCTATAATTGAATCCCTGCACGGAGAAGCCACTGCAAACAAAGTTCGTCATTTTGAACGGGCTCACTTGCAGGTTTCAAGGTTGAAATCAGATCTAGATTTTCTTAAACGATGCAGAGGTTAGCTGTTGGAGGCTCCGCTCAAACTATTTAGCATGCTGAGCTAGATCTGTTTCTTCAACTTGTCCTGACGATGAACCACACCAGTTGGTTCGCAACGCGTCGACAAATGGTATTCCATGTGATTTTCGCCGAAGAATCTCTCTCAAACTTGATATGGATCACAGAAGCCTGAACTCTATAAGTGTGGATTTATTAATGTCGTTGTATAAATTGTAGTGAAATTTCACTTCTGTTTTTAGATTCATTATATGTTGTTACACATGATTGGTTAGAACTATAATATTTAATCAACTAATACGGTTTTATTAATGATGTGTGTCATGCCCGTTCTTTGAGAAAAACATGAAGTGTGATGAGTGGATTTCATTTTTGTAGAATGTCTTTTTAATTTTTGCATGAGTGCTTTAAGTTCTGCAATTGTGTTCAATGACATTTCTTTCATTTCTTTCCCTGGCTGTTATGTATTGACACAGATAGTGCAGACACCTTTGAAATAAACAGACTTACCCTGGTTGACAATTAAATGCTTGTGGTTCAGTCAAATTAAACAATGATTAAACCGCCACAACATTTTGGCACCGTTTCCGGGGAAGGCAGTTGACGATACAGTCAACCAGTGTGTTTTGTTAGTATAGTGTTTCTAGTGCACAGGTGCTAGGCAGTAAGACGAGAGGTAAGAACCTGTGCATCACTCTAACATACCTGAGTGGGCTCACCACTGTGATCATTAGAACACTTAGGGTGTGTTAATTTTTTAATTTCTTTTTTTAGAAGTGTCCTCAGTCTTACAGACGCTAGGCGATAAGACGAGAGGTAAGAACCTGCGCATCGCTCTAACGTACCTGAGCGAGCTCACCACTGTAACAACTGAGGCACTTGGAGTGTGAAATAATTACACATAGGGTCCATGTGTAGGGTGTATGAATAAAAGAGACACAAAACATAGTAACTCTAATAAATCTACAAGAAGAACGGGTCATAAAAGGAACAAGAAAAGCGTAGATTTAGGGAGAAAAACATTCATTCAATAATTAATTTCAAAAGTAGAGAGAGAACAATTAAATTCACAGAGGGATACAAGAAAAATAGGACCACAGAAAGTTGTTACTCCCATATTAAGGTCAGAAGCATCTTGTTTCTCTGTCTTAGGACCTCATCACCCTCAAACTAGTATACATACTCCCGAAACTGTAGATTCAATTCGAGAACCGCAGGGAGAAACTAGTGGCCGAAACTTTGGATTTGAAGGCAAAGGGGAAACTAGTGGGGAGCACCAAGAGCCAGAATTGGAAAAACATTCTTTTACTTATCAATACCCAGATTCAGGCAATGTAGTGAAACAACTAGCCCCAGAGGAACCTGAACAATCATCACAAGAATCTTCATCCACGGGACACCCACCTGAACAGTCTTTAGGAGGAGACTCATCAAAATAGAGATAAGGAGAATCTATAATGGGGGGCAACAATAACAATAAAAATGGTAGGAAAAATGCCACTGTTATCACCTTTGAATTTCCAATAGGTGATTTAAGGGGTGAAGCTCCCATGAAAAACATTCCTTTATCAACTCTTCCATCTTTTGAAGGATTGACAGTAGAATATCCTGATACTTTTTTGTTTGAATTTGATGTCCTGTGCAGGAGCTATGATTATACTTTAGATGCTCATAATATGAAATTCTTCCCTACTACTCTAAAGGGAGTGACATTAAGATGGTTCATGGGACTAGGCTCTGTGACTATTCGAACATGGGGAGATATGAAAACTACTTTTTTGTTAAAATATGAGGACTATTGTCAGACTAAGGAGTTGAGAGGAAATATTCAGGATGACACAAAAGGAAGAAGAAAGCCCATAAGATTATGTGGATCTATTCCACTATAATCTACAGAGATATAAACATAGTGATTTGGATCCATAAATATTGAAAACTATATTCATATAGGGAATGAGAGACGACTGCCTAGATACATTGAATCTACTGGGGAAGGGAGATATATCTCAGGAATCCTTTGATGAGATAATAAAACTATGCTTAAGATGCTCTAGAGGATCATCATGAGGAAGAAGTATGGTATGGGATGCCCCTGTTAGAATACAAAAATATGCAAATGGAGGAGTGACCAGAGTTGAGATCGGGAATCTGTTCGAAAATCTTAAGACCGACCTCCTTAGTACTTTATCTGCCCAACTGACAACTGCATAAGTTAAAAAGGCACAGGATGAAGCTGAGAAAGCTTTGGCTATATTATGCTCGAAATGTAAGGATAAAACTTCCTTGAGGGATTATAAAGTCGACAACATCAACTTGTGCGACATTTGTGATTTGGAGCATTTTACAAGATATTTTCTAGAGCTTCCTAGATTGAAAGCAGTGCTCAAGGAATCCAGTGAGGAAGTCCAGTCCTCCTACTGCATTAGGTCTAGGAAGCCTTGGCAGTCATAACCATCAGGTATGTCTCACGTTTTTTATTTTAATCCACGGAATAATGTATATAATGCACAACAATTTCCATGGCAATATTCCTCTCCTCCTTCAACTTAGTTTTCCTCACCATGGAACCAATGGTCTCCCTCTCCATCTTTCCAATACCCTCCATCTCATCCATATTCTTGGCCCCAAAATTGGAAAGGAAATTCTTTAAGTCCATCCCCTTCCGCGTTACCAATGCAACAACAATTACAATTTCCACCTCTCTCGACACTTGCTGCTACACCTCCCATATGACCCCAATTACATGTACAACCTAATCCTAACCCAAATAATAAGGAAACCCAGGCTTTAGAAGCTCCCGCTTCCTTCCAAACTTACTACATCACTCTTGTTGAATGTAATTAAATCCATCTACGATCGGGAAAAGTAGTAAAAACCTCTCTTGTTATCACTCGGGAAGAATGTGAATCTCTTAAGGATGGTCATGCGGACTCTCACGAGACTACTACATTAGGTCAAGGTGATGTTTTTACACCTATAACAATTAACCTGAATAATTCTAGTACATCTGTATTAGCTGACTGAACTGTTATAGTAACTAAGGACCCTCCATATATGCAAAGATTATTAGAAACTAGGATGACTTCACAACTTGAATCTGATTTTCCCAAAGAGTTTAAAAATATACACATAAGGATTCCCCTGCTACAAGCTATCAAGCATGTTCCCATTTATACGAAAATAGTAAGGGACCTGTGTGTTAGAAAACCTAGAAGAAAGCCTAAGGACCCTGCCACTATCCATGTGATGGGGAAATTATCAAAGTTAATGACAGTCTTTGTTGACTAAATATAATGATCGAAGGAATCCTACAGTTATTGTTTATATTAATGATACACCCATCCCAAATACACTAATTGATTTAGGGAAACAATTAACGTATTAAATAAAGAAGTCTTTACCACCCTAGGATTGCATAGGCTAAGACAAACACTTACAGTACTAGAATTAGCAGATAGGTCCCGTGTTAAACCAGAAGGGGTGTTAAAATACGTAGTATTTACGGTGGATTCCTGGAGGTATCCAACATACTTTCTTATTTTACAAACCAAATCAAACCTGGGGGGCATCCCTTGATTTTAGGAAGGCCTTGGTTGGCTACTGCAGATGCATTTATAGGTTGTAGGTTGGGCTTTATGACAATTTCAGATGGCCAAGCTATGAAGAACCTCAACCTTTATCCCCCTACAAAACCAAGTAAGGATTTGGGAAATCCCTTATGGGATGAATTTGAACCTGAATAAGAAAACTCCCAGCCACTTCTTACCCTTGGTAAAGCTCGATACTTTAAATATGAGACAAAAGATAATATTATAAATGGTTTTATCAATATTCCTCTTTTTGTTACTTCTATTGAAGACTCGGGGGAGGAATAGGTTGTGGAGGATTTGAGATTTGAACATATGAAGACCAATTCGAACATCAAGAGCAACCCAGTTGAAATAGAACCAAGTTGGCATCTGAATGTTAACCCAAACCCGACTCCCGAAAAAAATAATGTTGTTATAGTTGTTACAAAAGTATAAAAAGGAATTTGTGTGGGATTAGACATATATGAAAGGAATTCATCCTAGCCTATCCACCCACCATGTCTATTTAAAAGAGGGTTGCAATCTAGTTAGACAACTACATCGACGTATGAACCCAACATTTAAGGAGTTAGTCAAAGAAGAATCGCAAAAAATCCTATATGCTAACTTCATTTATCCAATTTTTGATAGTAAGTGGGTATCCACACTTGTCATTGTCCCTAAAAAGAATGGCGAGTGGAGACTCTGTGTAGATTATAGAGAATTTAACAAGGCCACCCAAACAGACCAATTCCCTTTGTCATTCATAGACCAGGTCCTTGATACCTTGTTTAGAAAGAAATTCTTTTCATTTCTAGATGGTTTTAGTGGTTACAATCAGACACAAATTGCCCCTGAAGATCGGGATAAAACCACCTTTACATGCCCTTGGGGAACCATTCCATATAGAGTTCTTCCTTTTGGACTCTGCAATGTGCCATCAACTTTCCAAAGGGCGATATTGGGAATATTTTCATATTTGTTACATGACTGTTTAGAAGTATTCATGGATTACTTTACACCTTATGGCGAAGCCTTTGGAACAACATTAGTTAATCTTGAAAAAGTACTAGAACGATGTGTATAAATTAATGTTGCTTTAAGTAAAAAAAATGTCACATGATAAGGAATGCAGGAATCATGTTGGGATATTTTATCTTTGCTGATGGAATTAAAGTGAACCCTGCTAAGATAGAGGTAATTTTGAAAATTCCAATTCCCAAAACACAAAAATAGGTACGTAGTTTTTTGGGACATGCAGGGTATTATAGAAGGTTTATAGAATTTTTTTCAAGAATTTCATCCCCTTTATTTTCTCTGCTTATTAAAGATATGGAATTTGTTTGGACAGGGAAATGCGAGTAGGCCTTTACAGAATTAAAAAAATGTGTATCAGCAACCCCTGTTTTGCAAGGACCAAACTGGAGTCTACGTTTCATATAGCCACAGATGCATCTGATACTGCTGTGGGAGTTGTGTTGGGTCAACTAGAGGACAAAAAACCATATGCTATCTACTACATAAGCAAGAATTTGACTCCAGCTGAACTGAACTACACAGTGACAGAAAAATAATTTCTTGCAGTAGTGCATTCCATCAACAAATTTCGACACTACATTATGGGATATCAAGTGTTTGTGCATACTGACCACTCTGCCATTCATTTTCTAATGAATAAACTAGTCACTAATGGTAGGGTTATGCGTTGGTTATTGTTGTTACAGGAATTTGATATAACAATCCTAGATAAACCTAGGAAAGATAATGTAGTGGCTGATTTTCTTTCTAGGTTGACTATTGATAATGAATGCATGCCTGTCGAAGATTCTTTTCCTGATGAATATCTTGCTGCAGGAAGATTCCCACAACACCTATCCTCAAAAGAAAATAAAAGAATTGTTCAACAAAGTGCAAGATACTCTTAGATCAAAGGAAATCTCTATCACACTAGGCCGGATCATCAGATCAGGCGTTGTGTGAGGGAGGACGAGATCTTTGATATCATTAAAGCTTGTCATGAGGAACCTTGTGGGGGGGAATTTGCAGATAAAAGGACAAGGTATAAGGTGCTTTTAACAGGGTACTATTGGCCCACTGTATTTCAGGACGCAAAGAAGTTTGTGAAGGGATGTGACAGTTGTCAGAGAATGGGTCAACCACTCCGGTCATATGAGATGTCGTTACACCCTCACATAGTTTTAGATCCATTTGAGAAGTGGGCCTTGGATTTTGTCGGGCCAATTAATCCTTCATCTGAGTACAATTCCTACATCCTGGTCTGCACAGATTATGTCATAAAGTGGGTTGAAGCAAAGGCACTAATAACCAGAGCCACAAAACAAGTTGTTTCATACTTTTTGTTTGAAAATTTTTTGTTCACTTTGGGATACCTTGGGAAATAGTGATAGACGGAGGACTGAAATACACATCTTATTTGATCTAGAAGTTAGTTGAGAAATACAAAATCTGTCATAGGATCACTTCACCTTATCATCCTCAGGAAAATTGCCAAGTGGAAAGCACAAATAAGGTTATTGATGGAATTCTTACCAAGATTGTGGCCAGCCACCAGAGAAATTGGGCAGATAAACTACTAGATGCACCGTGGGCATATAAGACTACATGGATGAACACTACGGTATTCTCACCATACAAATTAGTGTATGGTAAAAATCATTTATTTCCGATAGAGTTCGAAATAAAGGCACTCAGAACAACACTACAAGTGAACCTAGATTTGGCTACAACACATAAACAATGGTTAAATCAGCTAAATAAACTTGATGAGAAGAGGCTGGTTGCCATTCATCAAATAAATATCATCCAACAACAAAGCGCTAAGTGGCGTGACAAATTCATAAAAAAGAAGGCGCTTCAAAAAGGATATTGGGTGCTACTATATGATTCACGATTCAAGGATTTCAAGGGGAAGCTCTGCACTAAATGGCTAGGTCCCTATGAAGTTGTTACGGCCTTTGACAATGGGACCGTGAACTTAGTCACCATCGATAATGCTAGGACACCATTACTTGCTAATGGGCATCGTCTTCGGTTATATCACAAACTAGCTTCAAAGGATTCATTTGTCCACATTGTCTCAGAATCTAATCTTCAAATTATAAGAACAGGTGAAAGTTATCTTGCGCTGCCAAATTTTTAATCCTCAATAAGTGTAATAGTCGAAAACCAACTCTGTTGGCGACTGATACACCCAAATAAAAAGAAGAGAAAAATTAATGAAAAGAAAAAAATAAAATAATAATATATAAATGAAAATCTGTCTGTGAAAACCTCTTATAGGTGCGTAGGCAGATAATGGTAATAATTGAAAACAACTATGTGGCGGCTGTTACACATTTTTTTTCATGTAGCAACATCATCTACTTCATACATGTTATCTTATGCTATTACACACTTAAGACTTTTCCTTCTTTCTTTAAAAGTTTTTCAAAGTATTGTAAATAAGAGTTTTGCTGAAAAGAGTAGCATTAGCGATTATATCTGTGTAACAGCTAACAATTTTCAGCAGGGAATTGGGAACAATCACCTGTCTTAATAAATAATATCACTAGGATGTTGCTGTCAAAATAAATGACCTAATCAGCATGTTGCCACCATAATCAATCATGTCACCAATACTTTTCCATCATTCGAAAGGTATATTGCTTTTCTTTATTTAATGATTATGGAAATTAATATGATGTTCCATCTGACGACCAAGGATGATAGTCATATTAAAACTCGGGGGGAGGGTGAATCATTTCGCAATCTGTAATTTAAATAAGACTTAAAGTGACAAACCTTGTAATCATTGGAAAATCTTGCAATCATTATCATCTTTTTATGTCAATCATGCTATAGGTTTAAATTACATTTAAGACAGATTTCACCCCAGATTAATAATGAGACCATAATGCATATCGTACGATCCCATGATTTGACATCTTTGCTTTTATTGCCTGCTTTTACTGCCCCTATATCTATCCCAACGAAACACTGCATCTTCATTTCAATGAATTCTTAGAAAAGAAAGTAGACAAATCACATAGGGTATTGTCTGAAGCAGAAATGAGAGGAGCAATGGTTAGGTATGAGACCAATTCCACAGAAGCATTGGAGAATTGCCCAGAGGCATGCTAGATTTTTAAAGAGGCAAGATGGCTGGAATTCTTCGAATGAATCAAAGGGTCCTAATAAACTGTTGCCTTGGAGTTTGCCAAGAATTTGAAGAGGAATCAGATGAAGGTTAGGGGGTTGAAGTTAGAAGTCACTGAAGAAGTAATTGCCAGAGTATCAACATTGAAATATGAAGGAAAAATATGGTTTAGCCGGAAAATCAACGATCCTTCCCTCAAGGCGTAATTTCTACAAGGGGAGGAACAATTGGAGAAGAAGGGTAGGGGAATTGACCGATTTTCACTTCCTCAGCCATGGGGAGATGTTGCCTTATACATTATCAAATACATTACTTGTGAAGGATGAGCAACAATAGTGTTTAATTATCATTTCCCATTGTTAAACCATCTCCGACACAAGCAATTGGTTAACCTTCCATATTTTATGTTGGAGAACGGTTACACAATATTTTGTCACACCTCCCGCACTTCCCTATAACATACCCCAAAGTGCCCAAAACCTGGAAACCATGCAGTGTACTCATCTAGATATAAATCTCATATCTTCCCTAAAACACTGATGGAAAAATGCCTTGATCTTCCCCTGAAGAAAAGAACTCTAAAACCCTAATTTGAGGATCATTGCCCCCCTAACATTGAAAACCACGATGGTCACTAGTTGCACTATACTAGCCCCATGATGCCAGCGCACTTTTGGCTTGGATATCAGCAATGATACCTAAAAGGAAATTTTCCCAAAGAGGACAAGAAGCTTTGTGATCTATAGGCTTCAAAAATGACGAGATGGAGGTTTTTTGATGTGGATGAGGTCGAGTTCTCTCAACGTGGCCTTTCGGTCTTATCCCTATGAGCTACCTCTTGAGATGAGGGCCTTCTCCTATCTTTGGAGAGATTCTAACTCCCTTTCCTTGCCTATATATTCACCCTCTCCCATTCCCAAATGGTTGGTCCTTGGCTATTTTCACCCTTATGCTGAGATTGTGCCTACATGCTACTCATTTGGCTTGGAGAAAGGTTGCTTGTAGAGCTTGAGATTGGACTTGGACATTCACTCAAGGAGAGCTTATTGACATCAAGGCTTGGCTGTATGCTTCCTCCTTTATTCTATTAATATATACAACTACTGGTTCATTTTCCATAAATGTTTGTATTGATGCATCATTATCTTAATGCTCCTTGATCTGTTAAGAAAGTTACTTTCAATTATGCTATTTATACTTGCATGCTTTGTTATGTCTTGATCTCTTGTGCAGGAATTCAAACGCTATGAGCAGTAAGACCGAGCCCGTGGCACAAGTGATTTGAAGTGTTCAACAAAGGAGGATGTTGTAGCATTAGAACAGGGTAGCCTGTCTTCCTCTTCTCCTATTTTGATCATAACTTAGGAAAGTGTCTAGTTGATTGTCATGTAGGTTGCTAGTCCCACTCATTGGGCTAGAGGGATCATCTTTATCTGCAGAGAGGATTGCCTAGACAACAAAATGACAACTCCAATGGGGAAGCTATAACCCTTTCCATCCAATCCTTCAACTTGATTCTATGATGAGTTTGACCAACCACCAGTTTCTTGGCTTGTTTGCTTCTCTGAAGCTATTTGCACTCAATGGTTATTGCTTGAGGACACTCAATCTATTCTGGTCTTGAATTTTTTTTATTTTTCCCTATTTTTCTCGCCCATCACAGGTTTAGCTTTAACAGTTGCGCTGTAATCACTACTTTTTTAATTACAGTCACGCTGATTACCTTTGCATCACTCTTTTGCTTATAACAGGTACGCTGATCCCAGAGGATAAAGAAAAATTAGGGTTTCTTCTTGTTTTCAGTGTTTTTGCCCTCTGTCAATGATTTTCCAATGTGTCTATAGTGTATTTGTCTTGGTTGTTATGCTTGTATGACTGCAATTGTATCTCAACTTTGTTAATGTGTGTGTGAGGCCTGATTGCTTTCTAGGGTTTCTAGGGCCTCTAGGTCACCCTCCACTCATTGTTTGATCTGCTTCTCTAAGATTGATTTCTCCCGTTCAAGAGTCTCCCTGCAATCAGGACATATTTTTCAAGTTGCTTTTGGTTCATTGATGTGAAGTTGTTTTCATTAGTGTCGAGTCATGATGATGCTTTGAAGATTGCTTTAGTTCCATTGTCAAGCATAGAATACAAATTGTTTGTTTTGGTTGGACTGAAAGAAAAAGTGAAATATTTCGTCATTTAAGTATTTTTGAGACATTTCTTGCATTTGTAAGATGAAAGTGAAAGTTAGCAGAAGGCATCTTGCATGATTCATTATTGATTGAAATTTCTTCCCTTGATTAAACTAGCTTTCATTGAAACAAAAAGTTTTCCTTTTCTCATATAGTTGCATCATAGGTGTTCAAGCGACATCGTTTTGAGCCTTAAAATCGAAACTTAATTGAAAAAAATTAAAAATTACCCCAATTAACCTAAGGAGCATTTGGAACTTAATTCAAATATCTAGAGGTCTAGGCTAGAGACATGTTCTAGCGTCTTTATACATAGCAGATGTCGTTAACTCCCTGCATTGTATCCCGAGGGTGAAATACCGTCCCAATATGGAAGTATATCGAAGGTTCTCCATTACTTTCAGGTTTATAGGAGGCACTTTAGTATGGAGAGTATATAGGGATTCTCTCATCGAATGGTTATGCATTAGACAACGCTAACACAGGCTTGTGCTCCCTGTACCGTCAAGTATATATTGGGAGACCCCACTAGGTTGCTATCTTTTAGCCACATGTAACCGAGTCAGCCGCCTTGTAAACATGATACATCGAACACAACATTTAGGGAGATTGGCCGCCGTACATTAAGTCCTTGGTTTTAACTAAGGTGTATATAGCGGTTCACGATACTTGGTAAACCCTTTTTCCTAGATTACCCCTTTCTGATTTTATTTTTGTTAAAGTTCTCAAATCAAATACTTGACCATGGAAAAACATCCTTCCTATGGAAATACTCCTTAGTATATCTTAGGTTGATACCAATGGAAACATTTCCTGAGTCTACCAGTCAAGGAAACCCCTCTGACGGGAATCCTAGTCCTTTTCCTTCTTTTGGAAATATTGGGTCCCTTCCTGGATTGACCATTGGTCTGCCAGTTTGGTTATTTTCGACCTTGGTGATTCCGAGTGTCTAAACTTCTTTTCAACCAAGTTATCCTCCAACTGAACAACATCAACCTCATGTTGGTCCTATAATTGACCCCGTGCCTTCTTCGCCTATTTATTCACCCCATTCTTCCTCTTTTCCTGGTGAAAGTCTTGATTCTGGTAACCAGGAAGCTAAGAAGAAGAAGAGGACGAAGAAGAAGAATCCAAATAAGTAAGGGGGAAACCAAACAACTATTGTTACCAATGCAACTAATGAATAAAAATCTTCCAACCAACCCCAAGAAGTAAAATTCCCTTGCATGTTATGTAAGGGTGACCACCTTCTTTGGAATTGTCTTAGTATTCCCAAGATCTTAGAAGTGTGGTCCACAGGTTCACATCGAACTTTGTCATCATCCTCTGGAGTTCATGCTGGTGACAAATCCTCAACTAGTAATAGTAAAGCCTATGGGGAAAGGGAAAAGTAAAATTTCCTCATAAGTTGTGTGAAGGTAATCATCCCACTCACCTTTGTCCTCTTATGGATGAAGCTTCCAAAGAGTTGGAAAACCTTACAAATTCTCAAGCTTGTCTTCCGGTTGGTTATCAGAAGCTTTCCCCTGATCCTTCGCTAGTTGATTAAGTGATTGACCAAAACCCATCTTTGGTCAACCCCGCTCTCTTTGAAAGTGAGTCTCGTGAGTCCATTCTCGATTAACCATTCATTGAGAAAATGGTAGACTTGGCTCCACCTTCAGTTAACCGTACCTTTCCGGTAGAGTGTGAACCTCATACTGCTCAAGTTCTTTTGGTTTCTTCAGTTTCAAATGGACTGGAGGGAAATCCTCTCATTCCGGAGGTGCATGAGAGTAGTTCTATTATTCCCATAGAGCAAGAGAGAAGCTCTCTAATTCCTAGACAACCCCTCCAAGTAGTTTGGTCACTTCTTTTGGTTGGAGTCAACTAGCAGGGTATCACGTTCTGTCTTATGTGCCTTTCCAGATTACAGTACAAGCTTACCGTATGGCTGTACCTAGCACAATCATAGATGAGGGCACATTTGTTAGTATTATGTCCTCAACTGCTTGGAAAGCTTTAGGTTCTCCTCAGCTTGTCCCCATCACTTTGAATTTGTTAGCTTTTAATAAACGAACTAGTCAAAGCGAGGATATCCCAAACCCGACACGAGACGCAGATGAGTGTCATGTTCAAGAGTGGCATACTGCCTATACAAGAGATGTTTCACTTTCACTTTTTCCCCACTATTTATAGTGACTAGCTCTTTATTTTTACACAATCTTGAAGAGGATACCATATACTTGTCATATAAGTTCACCCTTTGGACAAATACATCCTAGTAAGTTTTACGAGTCCTAGGAAGGAGAAACCCAGGCTCTTCATGGTGATAAGTCTTTCGTTATTTAATTTTTACGAGTTAGATGGAAGATTAACTCAATGTCTTATGTCAACCTCGTTAAAAAAATGAAATAGGTCTCCTGGAGTAGAGTTCTTTTACTTGTGTCAAACTTGTTAAAAAATGAAACAAGGTTTCATGAGGATAGTTCTTTTATTATGTAAGCCTTGTTAAAAAATGAAATAGGTGTCATGAGCATGGTTCTTTTCTTGTGTGAATCTCATTAAAAAATGAAACAAATCCCCTTCCAATTTGAGTTTTTGATTAAATCTCGTAAAATCCCAGTTGAGTCTTTCACTTGATCTCGTAAATGGACCTTCATTCCATCCACTTGTTAGTAACCAATAGTCTACTTAGGTGAATGAAATGAAGCTTGGGGAACTTATACCTTGAATTGAGTCATTATGCTAGGGGCATGCAAACTTATCTCAAGCATAGTTTATATTTGTTTCAAGCTTGTGTAAAAGTGAAACCAAACCCAAGCATAGTTTCCCATGTTTCAAACTTGTGAAGAAATGAAACCATATTCAAGTATACTCAAGCATAGTTTCTCATGCTTTAAGCTTGTGTAAAAATAAAACCATTCCCACTTTGCCTCTTGTGATTGCCTTTTTATCAATTGATTTTTTTCTAGATGAGCCTTGGTTTTTTCATTCCATCATCACCATCTCTTTGGCCGATCATATTCTTTCACTTGGTTGTTTTACCCTTGCCTAAGGAACATTTGTGATGAGTGGTCTTATTAGTCAACCTATTGATTCTGAGCAGTTCCATCACAACCATAACCAGTTTCTATCCTTTTTATACCATTCGTTGCTCTAGGAGGAGTAATCTTTTAGCTCTTTTCTGACTCTCAAAATATGAAAAGATTGCCGAGTACTTGTCCTTTTTAACTCGTTAAATTAAATGAATTGACATCGTCTCAGTATATGTTTACCCCTTTTTTAGGCTGGGATTGACTATTTATGAAAAAGGTACACCTTGGTCGACATGGTCAAGAGGTTCACTTGAATATTATTTTCTACCTTTTTAGATTCGAGAGACAAATTACAAAAAAGGACATGATGGCATTTTATTTTTCATCTCTTTTTCAAACTCTCTAAGTATGAGAAATACACCGAGTTATTCTTCTGTCAAACTCATAAAAATTAAACAACGAAAGACTTGTCACCATGACGAGCCCGAGTTTCTCCTTCCTAGGACTCGTAAAACTTACTAGGATGTATTTGTCCGAAGGGTGAAATTATACGACAAGTATATGGTATCCTCTTCAAGCTTGTGTAAAAATAAAGAGTTACTCACTAGAAATAGTGGGGAAAAAGTGAAAGTGAAACATCTCTTGTATAGGCAGCATGTCGCTCTTGAACATGACACTCATTTGCGTCTCGTGTTAGGTTTGGGATATCCTCGCTCAGTCACTTGTCTTTCTGGGTTTGGGTGATCCATTTTGCCTCTCATCTGACTATTCCATTTTGTCATCATGACCCTTAGTCCTATGTTGAGTCAAATGCTTCCACACTCTGGAGTCGTGTCACCGATATGTTCAAGAGAAGTCCTATCTGCAGTTTGTTACCTATACATTATCTGACCTTTTTCTATAGTCTTGATCATACTCATTCATTTCACTTTATTCCTTGTTTCGTGTCGATGATGGGGGAATCATCATGGCCCTCCTTCGACGGGTCACTTCCTGTCGACTTCAGCTCATTATCTAGGAAGATGACTTAGAAACTCCCTTTCAGTACCTTAGAGCTTTCATGCCTTAATGGCAAGTTCTTTGCATTTGATGATAGGTTTTCATAATTGGCCTTCGATCAAATGATTCCATAAGTGTTCGACTTCAACTTCATTTTTCACATTCATGGATTGTATTGTCGTACCTTGAGGGCCATTGTCATTATTGGTGGTTTCTATCGTGTCTATTAACAGTCCACATCATTGGGAAGTAATCAGGTGGTTTTCTAGCATGTTCGAATTCGACACATTCATTTGCATGTTGGAATTCATACTTTGATCGGGTTGGGATGGAGCGCAAGACCCTGAGTTTTGTCTAATATGACTCAGGCTATGTGGTGTTATGTATTGTTCATGATTGTACACATGCTTCTTCTATACGGATGGATGTGACCATGCCACAAGGCTTTACATTTATGATGATCCTTCTCATTCGGATGGTTGCACCCATGTTGTGGATCGTTTTCATAGTCCTTACTATCTGGATGGCTGTGTCCATATCGTGGGTTCATGTTTTGATATCAGCTATGTATATGCATATGCATCCTTGATTTGCAGGTCTCCTGACAATGTTTGTTCTCGTCCTTGCAAAAGCTTGTAAAGCATCTCAACCATCACTCCCTATTCTGCCTTCATGCTTTAGGGGGCATTTGTTACACAATATTTTGTAACACCTCCTACACTTCCTTGTGACATGCCCCGAAGTGCCCAAAACGTGACAATCATGCAGTGTACTAATCCAAATATACAATTCATATCCTCCCTAAAACACTGATGGAAAAATTCCTTGAGCTTCCCCTGAAGAAAAGGGCTCTAAAACCATAATTTGAGGATCATTGCTCCCCTGACACTGAAAACCACAATGGTTGCTAGTTGCACTATACTAGCCCTGCGATGCCAGTGTGCTTTTGGCTTGGATACCAACAATGATCCCTAAAAGGCATTTTTCCGAAAGAGGACAAGAAGCTTCGTGATCTAGAGGCTTCCAGAACGATGAGTTGGAGGTTGTTCGGCGTGGATGAGGTCGAGTTCTCTCAACTTGGCCTTTTGGTCTTATCCCTATGAGCTACCTCCTTGAGATGAGGGCCTTCTCCTATCTTTGGAGAGATCCTAACTCCCTTTCCCTGCCTATATATTCATCCTCTTCCATTCCCAAGTGATTGGTCCTTGGCTATTTACACCCTTATGCTGAGATTGTGCCTACATGCTACTCATTTGGCTTAGAGAAGGAGTGCTTGGAGAGCTTGAGATTGGACTTGGACATTCACTCAAGGAGAGCTTATTGAAATCAAGGCTTGGTTGTATGCTTCCTCCTTTATTCTATTAATATATACAATTGTTGGTTAATTTTCCATAAATGTTTGTATTGATGCATCATTTATCTTAATGCTCCTTGATCTGTTAAGTAGGTTACTTTCAATTATTCTATTTGTACTTGTATGCTTTTTTATGTCTTGATCTCTTGTGCAGGCATTCAAACGATGTGAGCAGTAAGATTGAGCCCGTGGCGCAAGTGATTTGAAGTCTTCAACAAAGGAGGACATTGTAGCATCAGAACGAGGTAGGCCATCTTCATCTTCTCCTATTTTGATCGTAACTTTAGGAAAGTGTCTAGTTGATTGTCACATAGGTTGCTAGTCCCACTCATTGGGCTAGAGGGATCGTCTCTGTCCACAGAGAGGATTGCCTAGACAACAAGAATGTGAAGCATATGTCTGCTGCTGTGTAGGTTGCTTCACATCCAGGCACTTGTGTCACCAATCACTTCCTTATAAAATTAATCATAATGGACGCCATAGAATGCCAAGGCCGAAGTTGAGAAGAGTTTATGAGTAGAAATATAGGGACTTCCCACTGAAAGCAAGATGAAACCCCGCTGATGCTCCAAAGGATGCCAGGGTAACTGAAGAGCAAGGAAAATCCTCTAGAAGCAGAATCAAGAAAAGGTCACTAGAAAAGTCAATAGGTGGAAGGACACCAAAAAGTAGGGTCAGAGTCAACACCCAGTGAGAGCCCCCACCACCATCTAGAAAGAGCCCAAGTAAGCATAAGGACACAGGGTAGAAAAAGGAAGAGCACTGGGCTGAGTAACAAGAGGTTCCTTCACCAAGTAAGGATGAGACCCAAACCTTGGTGCATAAAATTGAAGAATTAGAAGAAGAAAATAAAGAATTAAGGCAACAATTAGAGGACATTAAAGTAGAAATAAATGCCCTGGGTCTGGATACTTTGGCGGAGGCTGTTGACAAGATGATAACATAAACTACACCAGGTTCTGTATGTACAACATGTGCTAAGAATTTAGCAACAACAGGGTATAAATTTTGTGCTGTAAGTATCATATCGGAAGAAACCCAAACAGAACCATGGGAGGCTATTACGCAAGAACTCGTTGACGATGTTGCTGTTACACAAGAATCAACAGCTGAAATGAAGCATCCCACGGTGTTTGACTTGGAAAACAAAACACAAGTACTTGTTGACGACACTGCTGTTGCACAAGAACCAACAGTTGTGGCAGAGGTTCCCCAGGAAGAAACTTAAATCATGAGATGTTGTTACACCCCCTACCGATGTTGCATGCGAGATAATACGAGATTATAAAGCAGGGTGGTGTTCAAAGAAAATTTTGCTGATACCAGAGTTATAGAAATGGAAGCAACTGGAACTCTCTTTTCAAAAGGGAGTGATCTTGCTAGAGGAGAATAAAAAAGTTGTAAATACTCTCAAATAACAATGGGCTAAGACGAAGTTGACGAAAGACTAGACAAGATGGGAAAGGAAGAAAATTGAGAAGGAAAAGGAGGAACGAGTGCAACAGTTACAACAGAAAGTTCAGGACTTAATAGATGATAAAGAAAAGATGTACAAACTCGCCCTAAACCTATTAGGGTGTAGAATGCCTTCCCCATCCTATCCAATCTTTATTTGGGTCTATGAGAATAGACCTTATCTGGGTAGTTGTACCCAAGCTTTTTTAGATGTTCTCGTGCATGTGATTTTGATGAGCATAGCTTACTATGTGAGTTTTTTCTACATAATATGATTTCTGAATACGCTAGCCTGCATATGATTATATGAATTTTATCCTACATGGGGGACTTGCTGCTACGTGCCTTCATCTCTTTCATGAGAAATCAAGTAGAATGGCATCTGGCAATGAAGTCAATTGACACCGATGAAGAGAAGGCAACCTTGTGGATAAGATAAGAACCAGGCATGGCTACTGAATTGAGGTGTGAATTTAAGAGGTTTCTGAGTACCCCTGATATGAGGGAACAATCAACCATCTACAGGAGGAGGATTGTCAGATTTTGCCTCAACCTCTTTGCACAGCTGAAGAGCCGAGCATTGACTGGATGCCTTAAACGTACATAGGCTGGTAGTGAAAGTCTGCAAGAGTGTGACCCTTTTGGGTTTCCTAATTTTGTGGTTGTTGTTACATGGGTTCTAGAATATGCTCTGATTGTGAAATCAATGGGAGCCTTCTGGATGGAGCTTAGATTTAAGTATCCCTTGATTTGGCTTTCAGTCGAAGACTATCAACCCCATTACCAATTGTGTGATTATGAAGATGAATCATGGCCGCATTAGTTGATGGCTACTCAGGGTTACAAATCAGTTAACAAAGATACTGCTCGTGCTTATAGTTTGAAAGATTTACATTGGTAATACAACAACGGTACTTAAAGATTCTGCATGAGGACATGCAGTGGCTTCATTTGGGGGGAGATGTTGGGTGCAATTTTTGAGCATATCTAAGACACCTCTTTCCCTATTTTTGATCACTCTCTCTCTAAACCTATGAACTTTATGTCCTAATTACAATTTTCCTTGGTTATAAGAGCAATCCTTTCTCAACATATTATTTTTCCATCTTTTCGTTAAATATCGAATGAAGTGATGTCTTTTTGAGATGGCTAACCAAGGTAATTGTGGAAGAAGTTTTCTAGTTATCAACCAAGGACTAAGGATGAGCAACTGATGTTGTTACTTGCTGTTACACTTAGAGAATTTGCTATTATAGTCCAATTTTTGTTTTACACCTCGAGTCGCTGTTACACTACAACTTCCAAAGATCGTGGTTGTTGTCTTCAAAGAAAGGTGTCATGAATCATGAATTATCTACTGATAGTCAAAGGATCTCAATGATTATGATTATGGAGATGGTGTAACTTGCATTGGTCTTTTATTGGGAAACTGCTTGTAGCGCTTTCTATTTTTCTCTTAATATTGATCAACATGAGAATCATGAGATTCTCATGACTGATATGTTCCCTACTTTTTGTGGCTTGTAAACTTTATAAAAAGGTTTGGTTCCATGAAAAGGGAATGCCAACATAGGTACATCATTTTCATTTTGATCTTGTAATTTCTAGTCATTTTTAATACAGAACACTTCTGGTGATGTTCATACAAATCTCGTGTTGAGTTTTTAACTAGTTTCCATTTCATCCCTGCGCCCTACTAGGGAGGAAGGGCCTTTCTCTTTGGCAAGGATTGCAGTAGTAGTAGATTAGCTATTTTTTTTGTCTTTCTTTTAAGTGTGGATTTATTAATGTCATTGTATAAATTGTAGTACAAATGCACTTCTGTTTTCAGATTCATTATATGTTATTACATAGGATTGGTTAGAATTAAAATATTTAATCAACTGATACCGTTTTATTAATGATGCTGGCACGTTTGTTCTTTGAGAAAAACATGAAGTGTGATGAGTGGATTTCATTTCTGTAAAATGTATTTTTAATTTATGCATGACTGCTTTAAGTTCTGCAATTGTGTTCAATGAAATTTCTTTCATTTCTTTCCCTGGATATTATGTATTGACACAAATATTGCAGACACCTTTGAGATAAACATACTTACCCTGGTTGACAATTAAATGCTTGCGGTTCAATCAAATTAAACAGTGATTAAACTGCCACAACAACAGTCATCATGATCATCATCGTTATCATCCTTACAGGAGGAGTGATAGGGGATACTTGCCAGATGAATTTAAGAAAGGGAAGCCACCTACTTTTGATGGAGATGTGAAGAAGCCAGAAGATGTAGAGGCTAAGATACTTGGGATGAAGAAGTTCTTTGAGTTGCATGAGTACACAGATAATATGAAGGCTAGAGTAGTTATCTTCATCCTGAGTGGTAAAGCATATATCTGGGGGGAAGATGTGAAGTGAGTCAGAAACATTAGGATGAAGGACATGAGTTGGAATGAATTCAAGAGGCTTTTCAGGAAGAAGTACTTGTCCAAAAGGTACTATGACAGTGAGGCCAAAGAATTCTATGAGCTAAAGATGGGATCAATGACATATGAAGAGTATACGACCAAGTTCCTGGAGCTATTGAGGTATGTACTGTATCTTAAAGATGATAAGTCTAAAGTTCAATGATTTTTCAGTGGTTTTCCATTAGCATTTAGAGATCGGATTGAGTATGATGAGTCTCGGTCACTTGAGGAAGTTATTGGGAAATTGAAGCATTGCTATGAGCAGTAAAAGTGTAAGAATGAATCTCAGCAAGCATGGAAAGGGAAAGACAAAGGTAAAAGTAAATGGAAACATAAAAGATTAAGGCCTTAGAATGCAAAATAGAAAGAAAATGTGGCACCACAAAGGAATTTCAATGCAGGTAGACATGGACATGGGTCACAACAACAACATAGAGGTGATGGTACTAGACAGTTGGAGTGTTGGAAATGCAGTAAGGAACACCTTAAGAGAGATTGTTCATAGAATCAGGATGGTAGACCTCAGATATATAGTGCACAAGAGGCACAGACTGTTGGGGATGTTGGTCAAAGCGTTCCTCACATTTATGCAGCACTAGATAATAGATTAGCAGACCATCAGGAATCTATCATTGAGATAGATGGTAAGCTTTGTGATAAAGTTGTATCTATTCTGATTGACCCTGGATCTAATCATATTTATGTTAGTCCTAAATTGGTGGATAAGTGTGGTTTGAATAAAGAAGTGCATGCAAGTTCATAATTGGGTAAGAATTTGTGCAAGTACGAAGAAGCAAGTTCATAATTGGGTAAGAATTTGTGCATTTGATTTGAATGGTATTCCTATCGTAACACATCTGAATGTATTAACGTTGGGATCATATAGTATACTATTGGGTATGGATTGGTTATACCTTCATAGGACCAAGGTGGATTGTTATAATAAGGCCATTGAGTGTGTGGATGACAATGGAGAACCAAGAGTCTTACAGGGAAAGAGGAAAGCCACATTAGTTAGGATGGTGATAGCTATGCAGCCAAAGCATAGTCACAAAAAAAGGTGTGTGTTATTTTCAGTTCATATTTCTAGTGACAAAGGTAAGGAAGTTGAGGATGTAGATGTTCTGAGCAGGTACCCAACTCCACAACAGTTTCAGGATGTGTTTCTTGTAGAGATTTCAAAGTTGCCACCTCACAGGGAAGTGGACTTTTATATTGAGTTGGTGCGAGGGGAAACTCCATCATCAAAAGCACCTTACATGATGAGTATACATGGGTTGGTAGAGTTAAATTTGTAGCTGAAAGAGATGCTTGACAGGGGATACATTAGGCCAAGTGTATCACCTTGGAGCGCACCGTATTGTTTGGGAAGAATAAGGATGGTACTCATATTATGCATTGAATATAAGTAGTTGAGCAAAGTGACCATTAAGAACAGGTATCCGTTGCCGATGATCAATGACTTGTTTGATTAGTTGAAGGGAGTAGTAGTGTTCTTGAAGATTGATCTAAGATCTAGATATCATCAAGTACACATCAAAGAAGAGGACATTTACAAGACAACTTTCCGGACCGAGTATGGGCATTATGAGTTTGTTGTAGTTCCATTCGGTTTGACTAATGCTCCAGCTACATTTACGTGCTTGATGAATAGTATGTTGCAAACCTATTTGGACAAGTTCGTTATTGTGTTCATTGATGACATATTGGTATATTATAAAAATGAGGAAGAGCATGACGAGCATTTAGCAGTAATGTTGATGTTGTTGTGAGAGCATAAGTTATATGCTAAGTTCAACAAGTGCAATTTATTTCAAATTGAGGTACATTACTTGGGGCATGTTGTCTCCAAGGAGGGCATAATAGTGGATCCAGAGAAGATAAGAGCTATCATGGAGTGGTTAAATCCTAGAAATGTAGATGAGGTGAGATCCTTCATGGGATTGGCAGGTTATTACAAGAGGTTCATCAGGAACTTCTCACAGATTGCTTATCCTATTACATCGTTGCAGAGGAAAGGTAAGAAGTTTGAATGGACAGAGGAGTGTGATGCCACTTTTGAGCAGCTTAAGTAGTCGTTGACACATGCTCTAGTGTTAAATATTGCAGATCCAGATAAAGAATTTGTAGTATGTAGAAATGCTTGCAAGAGAGGACTTGGTGGAGTCCTCATGTAGGAGGGACAGGTAGTGTGTTATGAGTCACGAAAACTGAATGAGCATGAGAAGAACTATCCAACACACGATACTGAGCTAACAATGATCATACATGAATTGAATATGTGGAGGCACTAAGGAGGTTTGTATTGATGAGTGATCATAGTGGGTTGAGATACTTGTTTAACCAACTGAATTTGGACGCCAGGAAAGCTAGATGGTTGGCCACGATTAGTGAGTTTGATTTTGAGATCAAATACATCAAAGGAAAGGAGAATAGGGTTGCAGATGCTCTTAACAGGTGGGTACATGTAAATCATATAGTAGCTATGAGTTCCTATGGGATAGATCTACAAGATATGATCTGGAAGGTAGGTCAATAGGATGTCTAGTATATGGAGATTGTGCACAGGTTGCAGCAGAGTACATGTACATGTACAAGTAGTGGTATAGGTACAAGTACAGGTAGTAGTATAGGTACATGTAGTGGTATAGGTACAAGTACATGTAGTATTACATGTATAGGTACAAGTAGTGGTATAGGTATAGGGATAGGTGAAGGTGCACATAATGTGGATTATTGTCTTACAGTGGATGGATTGGTTAGGTTTAGAGACAAGATATATGTGCTAGAAAACATTGAGCTCAAGAAGGTAATCTTGAGGGAATTTCTTGCGAAACCATATTTAGGTCACCTAGGTTATTAGAAAACGTTGACTACAAATAATAAATTCTATTATTGGCCGAATATAAAGAAGGATGTAGCAGAGTTTGTGGCTAAGTGTTTTGATTTTCAACAGGTGAAGGCAGAGTGTAAGCATCCAGGTGGACTACTATAGGTGGACTGCTATAGTTGATTGCGATTCTAGAATGGAAATGGGAGGTCATTTCCATGGACTTTATCACAGGATTGTCGAGGACAGTGAGGCAACATGACTCCTTCATGGTTGTTATGGACAAGTTGAAAAAGGTTGCGCACTTCATTCCAGTGAAGTATACATTCTCAGCTAGTGATGTAGCACATGTTTTCATTAGAGATGTGGTAATATTGCATGGATTTCCAAAGAATATTGTGTTAGACAGGGATGCGAAGTTCACTTCCAAGTTTTGGAAGGTGTTGTTTGCAGGTTTGGGCATAGAGTTGGCCTTCAATACAACTTATCATCCACAAACAAATGGACAAACTGAGAGGGTCAACAAGATATTAGAGGACATGTTGAGGATGTACGTGATGCATCAACAACGAAAGTGGGAAGAGTATCTTCCACTGGTAGAGTTCACTTACAACAATGCGTATCAAGAATCTCTGAAGATGAGTTTGTTTGAGGCATTGTATGGGCAAAGTTGCAATACTCTCATTAGTTGGAGTGATACAGTTAACAAGGTGTTGATTGGAATGGACATGTTGGCAGAAATGGAATAGGAAATGCAGGCAATAAAGAAGAATTTGAAAGCAGCACAGGATAGGTAAAAGAGCTATGTAGATCGAAATAGGTTGTTCAAGGAGTTCCAGGTTGGGGAACAAGTGTACTTGCACATCAAACCAAAGAAGAGCTCCTTACGGATTGGATCATGTGCCAAGCTGACACCTCAGTTTTGTGGACCCTTCATGATTACTGAGAGAATTGGGCCAGTAGCATATCGACTTGCACTACCTCCTAATATGAAATTCCATGATGTTTTCCATGTGTCATTGCTTAAGAAGTATGTTAAAGATGCTGATCATGTGATTGATTGGTCTGTATTGCAGGTGGATCCATATGGAGAATTCCAGCCGAAGCCTTAGTGTATATTTCAAAAAAAGGTGCTCATGCTCTGGAATTGAGCAATCGAGCAGGTTAAATTGCAGTGGAATCACTTTGGGCCCGATGAAGCTACATGGGTTATGGAAGATCAAATGTGGGTTATGTATCCTTCCTTATTCTAGGGTTGAGTGGATGTTTTGGTATATGTGTTTGGTATATGTTTTGGTGATGTTTGGTATATGTACATATGTATATGAATGTAAATACTTCCATAAGCTATGTTATAAATCTCCAATAAGCGGTATGGGTGTCATGTCATTATAGTTTTCATGTTGTTATGTTGGTTTGATTTTCAGAAAGATGATCATTGTAAATACTGCATCGATCTATATTATAAATCTCCATGGGAAGTATGTTTTCTTTTCAATGGTTTTGCTGAGGTATAGGTGTGGTTGAACATCGAAGGTGGTGTCCCCTAAGGGGGAGGGTTCTGTAAGAACCCTAGTGAAAATTCCACGTAATACAAGTTAAAAAGGCAAAAATAATAAGCATGGTTGATGGGACACTTATTCCAAGTTGAAGGTTGGGCAAGACATCCTAGTGTGGTGTTCATTGGTTTATTATGGCTATGGAAATTAGAAAAGGAAATGACTAAGGCTTTGGAAAGGAAAAATGGTTTTTTTGGCACATTTATTTATGGAAATAATGGAATTTAGGAGAAAAGGGAGGTGAAAGGTCACATATTGCATGTGAGGAGGAAAATGAAGGAAAATAATGGAAAATGAAAAAAATAGAGGCCTAATTGATAAAAAGGCTTTTGAGAATCAATTGGTACCTTTTGTCAGTTCAATTTTGGAGCTCTCTCATTATTCTCTCTCTCTCTCTCACTCTTGGACACTTAGAGTTTTCTTGGAGCACTTTGGCATTCGATCAAGAAAGGTAAAGAAGGAAAGAGGAAGGAAGGAGCAAGCAAGGAAGAGCATGATCAAGCAACTGCATCAGGATTCCTTTTAGGTATCAATTTGCATGTGTGTTTTCCTTGCTAGATTTTGCATGCATGGTATTACATGTGGTTCTTTTGTTGTTATGGCATGGGTTTTGCCAGGTGTCACAATGTTTTCAACCTAGCCTTCCCATTTCTGGATAGTCATGGTGTGATGGGGTTCTCATGTTTTGGTTGAGCTAGATTTCTGGATGGATTCAAAGCTGAGTGAGGTGGATCTCTAAAAAATATAACACATGGCCTAGTAACCCTTGAACTAGACTATGGGTTACGATAAATCCATATTTTGTGTTTCCTCGGTGGGCCTAGGAATCCTCGACCTATGAATGGAGGGAAATACAATAAAGCATATATGTGGGTGCTCTCCATTAGGCCTAGTAATCCCGGGATGGGATATGCGGTAAAGCCTGGAGAGTGGGTCTTGATTTAGGGCCTAGTGATCCGATGTGGATTGCGGTAAAGCCCAAGAGATTAGGAGATAGGAAAATTCCTCACGGTGTAGGTGGAGAAATACGGTGGCATCTATGCTTGTTTTGGCCTAGTGATCTAGTGGAGATGATGATAAAGCCTATTATTACATGTTTATTATGTTGGCCTAGTGATCGGGGATGGGTTACAGTAAAGCATGGTTTCTATTGATGAGGGTGAGGTGGTTTAGCCTCAGGATGCCCTGGTTGGTTCTTTTGGTTTGAGTCCCACATTCATGCTTGGAATATGGCATGGGGATGAATGGCTGAAGAGAGATTTGGCTCAACCATTATATGGTCAGTGTTGTGTAAAAAGTTAGTTTGTTATAGTTTATTAGGCAAAGGTTATGATCAAAGATCATGCCCGTTCACCAAGAGGCACCTAAGGCTGTATATAGCCAGGGCCTCTCACAAAATGTAATCATCATATATTCAATTATTAATAAAATATTTTATCATGGCTATCAATAGCTAAAATTGTGTGCTTCATCTGGTATGGGAGCAATGTTAATGTAAGAAGGGCATCTATTAGCTTTTGAAAGTAGGAAGCTCAATAAAAGAGAATGTCTCAAGTCCACATACAACAAGGAAATGCTCGCTATTATGCACTCACTGGCTAAGTGGAGACAATATCTTTTTGGAAGTAAGTTCTCCATTCGAACGGACCATAACTGTCTCCAACACCTCCTTCAACAAAAAACACTTTCCAAAGAACAACAAAAATGGATTGAAAAAATTGCCGCCTTTGACATGGAGATACTACATAAAAGGGGAAAAGACAATGCAGTAGCAGATGCCCCAGAATACTCACTAGAATTAGATGATGGAAGTATTCTGCAAGTGTCACTATCAGCTATGACAGGTATATCACAACCTCATACTCTAAAATTAAAAGGACATATAAAGAAGAACAAAATAGTTGTTCTCATCGACTCTGGTAGCACCCACAATTTTTTAGATGCAACCGTGGCAAAGAGACTCAACATTTTCTCATTTCCCTTACCAAACATGAAGGTGATGGTAGATGAAGGTAAGAAGATTGAAAAGGTAGGGAAATGCCATAAGGTCAAATTGCAGATTCAAGACTTTAATTTAGAATCTCTGTTCTTCATTGTACCATTAGGTGGAGTAAATGTGGTCTTAGGTATCCAATGGCTACGAAATATAGGCACTTATGCTGCCAAACATCAAGTACAGTTCATAAGATTTAACTGGGGAGGGTAGAGATACAAATTACACGGATTCTAAGCACGAGATAATCAAATTGTATTGTCAGCTCAGATGATGAAGATGATTAAAAAAGAAGCACCCGCTTATGTAGTACAATGTCACCAATTGGAAATGTTATCTGCAAATATGATCAGTGAAGAGTCACCAGAGGTACAAGATCTAATTCAGAATCATGAAAAGGTATTTCAAGACCTGCCTATGAAAATGCCTCCTAACAGGGAAATTGAGCATACAATAGAAGTCAAAGCAGGGTCAGACCTTGTCAACATCAAGCCGTATCGATATCCACATCACCAAAAGACGAAAATTGAGAGATTAATCCAAGACCTTTTAAAGTGTGGGATCATCTCAAAAAGTAAAAGTCCGTATGTTGCTCCAGTGGTATTGGTAAGGAAGAAGGATGGTTCATTCAGGCTATGCATTGACTATAGAGGACTAAACAAAATAATTATTAAAAAAAAAATTCCCATTTCCCTTTATCGACGAAATGTTGGATGAGCTACATGGCATAAAATACTTCTCAAAATTGGACTTAAGGTCAGGCTATTACCAAATCAGAATCAGGTTGGAAGACATACCAAAAATGACATTCCGAACACATGAAGGTCACTATGATTATAAAGTAATGTCGTTTGGGTTAACCAATGCACCAGCAACATTCCAAGCCACTATGAACGAATTATTTCATCCATATCTTAGGAAGTTTGTATTAGTATTCTTTTACGATATTTTAATTTACAGTAAAACTTGGAAGGAGCACTTACAACATCTCGATAAAATTCTTACACTACTAAAAGAGCATCAATTCTATGCAAAAAAATCCAAATGCACCTTTGGAAAGAAAGAAGTAGAATACCTTGGACACATTATAATCGCATGAAGGCGTAAAAGTAGACCCTAATAAAATCAAAGCTATAAAGGAATGGACCAAATCGGTTAATGTATTCAAGTAAGAGGGTTCTTAGGATTGACTGGATATTACTGAAGATTTATTAAAAACTATGCACATATAACTACACCTCTGACAAACCTGTTAAAGAAGAATTCATTTCTATGGGATGAGGAAGTAAGAAGTTGTTTTGAAGAACTGAAAGAAGTTATGTCTAATGCCCCATTATTGGCAACTCTAGATTTCTCTAAACCATTTATCATCGAGTGTGATGCTTCCAGATTTGGTATCGGCGCAATGTTAATGCAAGAAGGGCATCTAATAGCTTTTGAAAGCAGGAAGCTCAATAAAAGATAACATCTCAAGTCCACATACAACAAGGAAATGCTCGCTATTATGCACGCATTGGCTAAGTGGAGACAATATCTTTTGGGAAGTAAGTTCTCCATTCGAACGGACCATAATAGTCTTCAGCACCTCCTTCAACAAAAAACACTTCCTGAAGAACAACAAAAATGGATTGAAAAAATTGTTGCCTTTGACATGAAGATACTACATAAAAGGGGAAAAGATAATGTAGTAGAAGATTCCCTATCTACGAAGGATGAAGAACCAACATTACTTACAGTCTCGGTTATTGTTCCTGAATGGCTTAATGAGATTCAAAGTGAGTATGCTAAGGATCTAGAAATAACTGTGATAATCAATAACCTTCTAGACAACTCAAAATTTGAATGGAAGAATGATATTCTATGGTTCAAAGGAAGAATCTATCTGAATGAAAACTCCAAGTTTAAATCAAAGATACTCAAGCAATCACATGATTCATTGTGATCTGTACATGTAGGATACTTTAAAACTTACTAAAATGCATGTCAATCATTCTTTGGGAAGGGGATGAGTCGCGATATTCAGAAGCATGTAGCAGAATGTGACACATGTCAAAGAAACAAAAGTGAAAATATTATGACACCTGGATTAGTTCACCCCTTAAACATTCTGAATTAGAAATGGGAAGAAATATCAATGGACTTTATTGAGGGATTACCTGCATTTGAAGGCAAGGACAATATTTTCGTAGTGGTTGACAGACTCACCAACTATGCTCAGTTTATGGCAATAAAGAAATTAGACTCAGCTAAACAAATTGCTGAGATATTTTTCAAAAGTATATATAAATTACACGGTTTTCCGAAGGTCATTGTGAGTGATAGAGATGCCAAATTCAAGGGTAATTTCTAGAAGGAATTGTTCGACCACATAGGAACCTACCTAAATATGAGTTCTGCTTATCACTCTCAAACAGATGGACAAATAGAGGTTGTCAATAAATGTTTGGAAGCCTACGTACGTTGCTACGCTACAGAAAAACAAAATAAGTGGGCTCAATGGTTGCATCTCGCTAAGTGGTGGTATAATTCTACTTATGACACGTCAGCAAAAATGACGCAATTCCAAGCTTTGTATGGATATGAACCCCCAAAATGGAAGGATCTAGCTACTGTCTAGACAAATCTACCTGCTGTTAAAAAACAACTAGAAGAAACCCAAAAAATCGTCCAAACCCTTAAAGAAAACTTGAATAATGCAAGGAACCATATGAAGCAACAAGCAAACTAAAACAGAACCGAAAGAGAATTTGAAGTCAGAGAATGGGTATTTGTCAAGCTCCAACCATACAAACAATTGTCCTTGAAACAAAAAGGAAAAAATAAATTGGCACCAAAGTTCTATGGACCATATCAGATCAATAAAAAGATCAGCCAAGTTGCATATAGTTTAAGCCTTCCAGAGAAAAGTCATGTTCACAACATCTTCCATGTCTCCTGCCTTAAAAGGGCACTGGGCGACCATCAATCAACGCAAACAATGCTTCCATCCCTAGATGATGAAGGAAGGGTCATTCTAGAACCAGAAGGTATCTTATCTACTAGAGAAAGGAAGCTTCGATCTCGTACAATCAAGGAATACTTGATCAAGTGGAAGGACTTACCAGAAGAAGAAGCTTCTTGGGAGACTGAAGTGTTTCATCAGCAACATCCTTCGTTATGTATGCTTTGAGCACAAAGCATTCTTTTGAGAGGAAGGCAATGTTATGTAAAAAATTAGTTAGTTATAGTTTATTAGGTGGGCACCAAGAGGCACCTAAGGTGGTATGTAGCTAGGGCCTCCCACAAAATGTAATCATCATATATTCAATTATTAATAAAATATTTTATCATGGCTGTCAATAGCTAAAATTGTGTGCTTCACCTGGTAGTTTGCTTTAGTTGGGTGGAACATGGTAGTACCATCGTGGGTTGGCTTTTTCATAATTAATATTGGTTATTTCTCCTTATTAATTCATGAGTATTATATTTTTCTATATGTGGAATCTATGGTTGATGTATCCTTGATATTTTTGTCGTTAGTATGCTGGTTATAAGCATGTATGATGTCAGTGATGATGTATGACTCTCCTCATGTTTTGATTTGTAAATGAATGAACAATAAATCTATGACCTAATAGATGATAATGCAACTAGTGATATAAAGGAGCAATGCTTCTTAGCTATTCTCAAATAAGTATGAGACCCCTATGCTTAGATATGTTGTTTACACCTGTAGATTACATATTAGTGACATGTTTGACGAAATACTTGTCATGGCTAGTAAGGATCCAATCAAGCCTTGGTTCAAGTAATTGAATTTCTATCATCATTCCATTGTTATCTTTTTGTTTTGAAGGTGTCATTTAGTTCTGGGTAGTGACATGGGCTATAGGCCTGAAAAAGTGGCTCAAATCCCAGGGACGCAGGAACAATATTGGGCAGAAAAGTCCCTGGAAGTTGGCATACCATGTTGTGGGAGTGTCTAGAGCCTCCTAGATGCATGCATTGCCATATCAATGGAGCGTTCGGGAGTGTAATGGTTTAAAAACTAAGTGGGACCCATGGGATGGTTACCCAAGAGGTTGGGATGGTTCCTAAGAGTCTTGTTGCTGATGTGGAAGGTTTGTATGGTGTGTTTCCATCGGTTCCACTTCCTTAAGGTCACTTAGGAGGTTGAATCATATCATAGTAACTTCTCGTCACATGTTTAGCCCAGTTGGCTAGTTACTTGGGTAAATGTGGGAGGAGGGTGTTACAAATGATCTAGCTATGTTGATGTATCCATCCACTTCATGTTCTATACCAAAACCACATGGAAAGCATCCTGCATTAGCATCATGCAAAGGAATTTAGTCATCCACAAGACACATCCCCTTTGCAAATGGATCTAGTCACCCACTAGATAAAGGCCATCTGGGGTCCCACTGGCCAAATACTTTTTAGCCTTCTAGGGTCAGGACTAGTGCTGAGTCACCAATTATCCAAGTCGTCCTAGAACCTAATCAACACCTGTGACCTATGGTGAAACCCTAGGCTATTACCATTCCTGTATGCCAATTGAATGGTAACACACATGCTCGATGCTAAAGGCACTCACTCTACCCAACAGCCAAATAACCCTTGGAAATATGGTTAGGTAACCCCTGATTGGGGGAGCACTCCGGGCCTTGATTCTCTTTGGGCCATTATCCCTAGCCACATTACATGGCCCCTGTTCAATACCCTTAACCTGTCAATATCATGGGCTAGGGATAATGTCTTCTCCTTTATGATACAACATCAACACTCCCTTTAACCAAGGGCAACATTCTTAGACAATCCAAGCTTGTCCTTGAAGTATACAAACTTCATCCTTGGATAAAGGCTTTATGAGAATGTCAACAACCTACTCATTTGTAGAAATGCATGGGAGCCTCACTTCTCCCTTCTATACTGTGTCCTAGATGTGGTGGTACCATTATCTTGATGTGTTTCGACCTATCATGATAGTCGTCTGATAAAAAAATCCCATGAGTAAGCATACAACTTCAAAACTCACGAAATAAGATATAATACTCTACCTCTGTAGTCTTAAGTGTGAGAGATGTCTGCTTCCTTCCTAAGAAAAATCTAAATTGGATCCTGATGTGTGCTTCCTATCTTCAAAACTCTCCGCCAAAATTGAGTTTGTATATCCCTGCAACTATACTTCATCATTCTAGACATGTAACATGTTGGTACTTCAACATATGTTGTGCTGCATGCCTTGGCTCAACCATAAACTAATCGATTTCACTGGATCCATCACCACAACTGTTTGACACTAAAGTAGATCTTGTTATAACAATTCTAGCTTCTCCCTCTACCACTTACCTTCTTCAAATTAATTAACATGGGAGTGGTCATGGATTGGTTGTCCATCATCACAAATATTTGAAGGATCATATGATACTATGATTCCTTTGACCAAGGAAGATCTCACCCAACTTCTGTCATACTTCTAGTCCCAAGAAATAATGTATCCAACCAATATCCTTCATCTCTAACTCAAATATCAACTCCCTTTAACACTGAAGTAGGGCTTGATTTATCCCTTTATAACAAAATCAAGTCATCATGCCACTGATACTCCCTCTTGCACATGATTCCTTCTTTTCCCATGAGAAAGAAGTCATATAATAACAATATCTAGTACGACTCATTAGATATCCATCCATCCAGGAATATCATGGGTGAGGTTCGTGCAAAGCCTTCTTTATTTGATAAATATGAGAGTGCCTTTCAAGTACCTCAAAGCCCCGAGGTAGCTCTATGTACACTTCTTCTTCCTCAATTACTCCATTGAGAAAAACAATCTCCACATCTACTTGATGTAATTTCCAACCCATAACAGAAATAATTATTTTAATAGAAGTGTACCTAACAATTGGAGCAAATGATTCCTCATAGTTCTCTCCTTGTTCCTAGGAGAATCCTTGGTTTATGCTTCTCTATGTTGCCATCACTACTGACTTTCCACATATCATGACATAATGACATCCTTCAAACTTACTGACATGCCTACTTCCTTTGAACTAGGAAGTCTTCTTGTTATCAGGCACAATGTCGGTACAATTACTCCCTCTGAACCAAAAATCACTGATCCTAGGAGAATCCTCTTGCCACGAACTTTGCTTTATTCTTCCAATTCTTCCATTTGCTACCAGAGTCTCGACAACCTTCACGATGCACCTGTAATCCTCATTAGGAGGTCATGGAAGAAATGACTATAAACTAGCAAACGAAACAAGGACAATAGGCTAACTAATAGTAAAACAATAATAATCAAGGAAGAGAGAGATATAGAGTACCTATCTTTTTTGGATTGAAGGAAATTATTAACACCATCTTGATCTTTTCCTTCTTGCAAAATTCATTGAAATCCATCTCCAAATTCATCATCCTCATTCTTATTATCAGCATGTTGCTTTCCTTTCCTTCCTTGCATGAGATAGGGTTTCTTATTTTAATAGAAACATCGATTTAGGTCTAGCTCTAAGGTTTTATCCACAAACCCTAGGGTTTTCTTATCTAAGCCTTCTATTATGCTAGGGTTTACAAATCCTATCCAAATACAAACTTTGTCATGTTCTAATTGAATTTGTTTGCTTTAAGGGTGAAGAACCCTTTCTCCCCTAGTGCAATTTATAACATCAGGAACCAAGCAATGAAACCCTATCACCAATAATGTATCTTAGCCAATACAATCATAACCCCTATAAAAATTACTAGTAGCATCTGCAATGCATTTTCTGCATACTTGACAAGGGGCTCCACAATATTCATATTCATCCACACATGAACACACATTCTCGTTAGCATTCATATTGCTATTGTGGGCATCAATTTCTGGTTCTCAAACCATAGTGAAATGTGTTAGAGATTTGATGCCACACTTCAATCCTTAACACTTACAGGCTTGGCATAACTTCAAGAATACAACTTGGTCAAGTAAATAATAATTCTTTTGGCCACTGATTCTGCCCTGTAAGAAGGTAATATTGATGGCCCTGCATACTTCTATCCTATATCTAAGTCAATAGGTATTGTTCAAGGGTTTCATAAACCCTTAATAAAGTCTTATTCTTCAATTCTTCTAGGGTTTTACAAAACCCTAAGTCTATAAACTCCTATAAGAATGAAAGATCCTTTCATCACAACTCCCTCTAGCTCTTTCGAACAATATATACAACACATAATTGTCAAGGGCCACATTTCCACAACATTCTTCTTTCAGGTCTTATCTTTCCTTGTACAAGATTCAACACAAGCCTTAATGTGAGTTCTCATTTGGCCCTGCAACTCAAATTTCTAGATTTCTTTTTACCCTTATGTTATTAGTCACTCAAGGAATGCTTCATCTCAGTTAAGATATTAATATTAATCCAAGAAAATAGAGATTATATTATGCTTCTTTAGCACTGTAAAGAAACAACACTTTCCAACTTCTACAAAAATATTGAATGTAGACTTTGGCTCACAAAATTTTCAACCATACTCAACAAATTCTCATTTTACTATGCAAGAATAACATTTCATCCATGTAACCTCAACGAATGTTTTTCTTACACTAACTTAGTTCTATGATTGAATTGATCTTAGATCAATTTTAAAAAGTCCTTGGAAATTCCCAACAAATATCCCACCAAAAATTTAGGCTCATGTTGCTTTGGATTTCAAATGTGTCTAAGTGAGGAGAGATTTCAAGTCACATACTCAAGGCAGACTTACATATGCATATCAGGTAACCTTTATAAGGTATGTAGGAGCCATGTATTATGAAATTTCTCAAGGATCCAGAGTCAATATATAGGAATAAATGATCTCAATATGAGAGCTAAGAATTTGAGACTTTCTTCAGGTTCCTTCTGGATCTAGCTTCCTCATCTTCCATAGAGAAATAGTCAAATTGTTGAATAACTTCATTCTTGGGGCTCCTAGGCTAGACCAACCTTTGGCCCTCCTTTATAGCCTTGTCCTTCATTATGGTTCCTTCATGAGATAGGATCTTTGACTAGTCTTCATAATATTATGCTTCCTCCTGCTCATAGAAAAAAGGCTCTCGACCTATTCTAGGCTTACAACCTCCTTCACCATTTCTGTCCACAACACAGGGCTTAAATGGTCCTCATTTCTCTTATGATCTTAGGAATTTTGACCCTCATGCACCTAGGGATGAAGCCATTCGGTCTATGACTAGGGCTAAGGCTATTCGACCTTAATCTATGGAAATCAATCTGAAATAAGATAGTGGAATAAGATGGCTTATTCGAGGTTTCTCTTTCACCATAGCTCTGATTCCACGTTGAGTTTTCTTGATTTTGTAATATGATAATTTCTTCCAATGATATCTTAATTAATTCTTCTTGTGTCACATTCATCATTAAGCAATTATACATAGGAAATATCAACATAAAATATTAATGACAGTAGGATCCTAAAGAGACAACCAAAACAAGAGACACAAATTTTACCCTAGGAAAACCCTAGCTAACAAAAAACCCAACAACATTTTCTTAGGTAAATTATTCATTTCAACAAGAGATACAATCTATTTTTTCTATTCAAATAAAGTAAAACTTCCTAGTAATCAAGCCTAGGTGAAACCTGTTCAAACAAAGATATTTTTGGCCTCCTGTAATAACTGGTCAAAGTCTGGTCAAATAGGACAAATTTCAGCCTTTGCAACTACCTTAGATATTCGATCAACCTGCGATCAAACTATCCAGAAAACCTGAGTCAACGTTGGTCAATGTGATTCAAACTTGGTTAGCTCTCTCTCTCTCTCTCTCTATCTTTCTTGCATATCAAACCTAATGTGTCACCTCTCTACTGGCACTATTTTGAAGAAGGATGGCACACTGTGGTTATGCATTGATTATCGATAACCAAATAAAGCCACAAAGAAGAACAAGTACCCACTTCTTAGAATTGATGACTTGTTTGATCAACTAAGAGGGGCTACATTATTCTCAAAAAATAGATTCGAAGTCATGTTACCATCAAGTTCTAATTAAGGATGAATACATCCACAAGAAAACCTTCAAAATCGTATATGGACACTACGAGTTTGTGGTGGTGTCATTTGGGCTCACAAATGTTCCACGAATATTGATATGTTTGATGAAAAATGTCCTCAACCCATATTTGGACAAGTTTGTATTGGTCTTCATAGATGGCATCTTGGTCTACTAAAAAACTAGAGAAGAGCATGAAGAGCATTTGAAAGAAATATTGCAATTGCTAAGAGAGCACAAGCTCTATGTCAAGCTCAACAAATGTGATTTATTCTAATCACAAGTTCAATACCTATGACATATTGTTTCCAAGGAATGAATGGCAGTGGATTCTGAGAAGATTAAGGCCATCATGGCGTGGAACACTCCCTAAAATGTTACAGAAGTTAGGCCTTTCATGGGGTTGGCCAAATACTACTAGAGGTTCATTTGATATTTTTCAAAGATTGGGCATCCAATCACATACTTGCAGAGGAAAGGAGTTAAGTTTCAATGAACATCAAAGTGTGTAACTAGATTTGAACAACTCAAGCATTTGCTCATGCACACACCTATCTTGTGAGTAACTAATTTGGAAAGAGATTTCGTGGTTTTCATAGGTGCATGTAAGGATGTACTAGGTGGATTCCTAATGTAAGAAGCACATGTGATTTGTTATGAGTTGAGAAAATGAAATGAGCATGAAAGGAGTTATGTCACTCATGACTTGGAGCTTGTAACAATAGCGCATAGATTAAAAATGTGGAGGCATTACTTGCTTGGGAGGAGGTTTGTGTTGATACAAATAATGGAGGGTTGAGATACCTGTTTGACTAGCCCAAATCAAATTGAAGACAAGCTAGATAACTAGCCTTTATTAGTGAGTTTGACTTTGAAATAAAGTACATGAAGGGAAAAGACAACAAAGTAGCATATGACTTAGTAGAAGTTTTCAAGTGGCTCATTTGGCAACCATAAGAATTTATGAAGTTGATATCAAAGAAAGGATCAAAGAGGCATTGCTTCATGATGAGAATTACCAACATGTGAAGGAATGCATGGAACATGAGCTAGAAGGATCATTGAGAAAAAATTACTCACTCACTCAAGATGGTACGTTGAAGTTCAATGATATATGGTATGTGGCTTGCATGGGTGACTTGAAGATGCTCATCATGGATGAGTTTCACAAAAGACCTTATTTAGGTCATCATGGTTATTAGAAAATGATAAAAATTATGAAGAAAATGTAATATTGGTTGGGCATGAAAAAGGAAGTTGTTGATTACATTGTCAGTGCCTAGAATCTCACCAAGTTAAAGTGGAATGCAAACACCCAATGATATTACTACAAACAATCCCCATTCTTGAGTGGAAGTGGGAAGTGATATCCATGGACTTTATCACGGTTTTGCTAAAGACACCCAAGCAACATGATTCCATTATGTTGATAGTGGAAAAATTAAGCAGGGAAACTCACTTCATACCTATCAAGTCCACTTACACGACCATTGGCATAGCTCAGATATTCATGAAGGAGATATTCATATTAAAATAAGAAACCCTATATCCAGATCATTTTGAGTTTCAACAAATTTGGTTCAGGATCTTAGCCCCCAATATCTGGATCATTTTGAGTTTCAACAAAGTTGGAAAAATAGGATTTTTTTAATCCCCATCTTCATACTAGACCTTGGAGGTTGGTTTAGAGTAATAAGTAGCACCTTCCATAGCCCTGAGTACATTAAGGGGGTGGCAGGGGGCATTAAAAATGATATATTATTGAACTCCTAACACAGATTGAAGTTTAAGAAAATTCACATCTATAAGAGACTTCGTGAAAATGTCTGCAACTTCATCATCTATAGGGAAAAAGAGAACTTCATTAACTCAATCATGAATGAGTTTTTTGATGAAGTGCATTTGTGCCTCGGTGTGTTTGTTCCTCTAATGTTGAACTAGATTTTTGCCGAGCTTGATGACACTTTGATTATTGCACCTGAGGGTGGTCAGATGTTGCTGGTAGAATCCAAGCCCTGAAAGGATCTATAGAAGCCACAAGAATTATTGCAATGCATTAATTGCTGCTAGGATAGCCTATTGTTTTTTCAAGCCCAAGTGAAAAGTTTGAAACAAAGAATAAAAACATAATCTACAGTACACTTCCAATCATTAAGGTCACCATTCCTATCTAAATAATTGAAACCAACTAATGAAGGAATTCTCCCTGAACTATAATGTATCCCAAACTAAACTATACCCCAAATATATTAAAGTATCCTTTTTGTCACTTTCCAATAAATTTCATGTGGTTTTTGCATATACCAGGCAACAATACCAACAATAAAGGAAGTATTAAGATGGCTATAAGTCAAATATAAGAGGAAACCAAGTAATTGATGGTATAAAGTGGAATCAAATTTGGCTATAGTGCAGGTTGCAATAAGTTTGGCTCTAGGCTAAAAGGGAGAAGGGGTTGGTTTAGAATCTTCCATGTGAAAATGGTGAAGAAGGTAACATGCATACATAGATTGGGAAAGAGAAATTCTTCCCCTGGTTTGCAATACTTGGAAGCTAAGTAAATAAGGTAGATCTTAGCTATGCCATTTCAAACTTCTTCTTAAGGCTTGAATTCTATGTGCATTAAAATTTTAGGATCACTACTAGTGAGGGTAAGTTCATCGACATAAAGAACAAAGATTATGAGATGGATTCCCACATTCTTGGTGTAGATATTAGGGTCAAAATGACACCTATAGAAGCCAACGTTGAGAAGAAAGTTATTCATTTATGCATATCAAGATCGAGGAGTTTTTTTTAAGACCATAAAGATATTTATTAAGGTGGAAAACAAGGTTGGAGTCACTTTGAACACAACTAGGAGGCTATTCCATGTAGATTGCTTCTTGTATATCCCCATGCAAGAAGGAAAGTTTAACATCAACCTGATGAACCTCACATCCATGTGATGCAGCAAGGGCTAGAACAAAGTAGATGGAATTTATTTTGGTGATAAGGGAAATGGTTTCATTATAGTCAATTCTTTGAAAATACTTAATCAACTAATTGGTCCATATGTATTTCAACACTTCCATCTGATGCATACTTAGTTCTATATACCCATTTACATATGGCAAGTTTTCTTCCTTTTAGAATAGGTACAAGTATGCAAGTATTGTTCACCATCAAGGAATAATATTCTTCATTCGTTATTATTTCCCCAGATGGATGGCCTGAAGCTTCGACAAACATTCTTGGATCACGAGTCTCTGAAACTTGAGCCAAAAGAGAGGAGGCTCGCTGGAAATATCAATGAGTATGGCATTGCTCTTTAGGATGACCAATAAATTCACCAGTTGCTTCACATGTTGAATGGACCCATTTGAGAAGTTGTGGTGCTAGTGCATTTACATATTCAATGGACTCATATGGAGGAATGTGAGTAAGTGGAGGTGAATTTTCATCCTCAGTGTCATCATTTGAAGAAGAAACCAAAATAGGAAGAGAAGGTGGTACAAAAATGAAAGATTTCTTGTAGATTGAAGTGGGAACAACTGCTAAATTGGGCTCATGGGGTAATAAATTTCATCAAATATAACATCTCTTCTAATGATTATTTCATTATAGTAAGGTTAAATAAGTTTATAACATTTTACATCTTCAGAATATCCAACAAAATTACACTTCTCACTTTTAAGTTGTAAATCTTTCCTTTCTTCATCAGGAATATGATCCCATGCTACACTAACAAAGATACAAAAGTGGCTTACATTTATCTTAATTTTAGTCAATTCTTCTTCTGATGTTATATTTCTTAAAGCCTTTGTGGGAGTGTGATTTACTATGTAATTTGCATAGTTGATTTCTTTCTTCAAATAATGAATACTTAATCCCTTACATTGAATCATACAACTAGCCATTTCCTTTAATGTAATATTATTACTTTCAGCAACGACACTTTGCTATGATGAATACATAACAAAATGTTGCATTTGAATGCCTTGTGAAATGTAGTAAGTTGTGAATTTATTGTTGAAATATTCACATTCGTTATCTATTCTTAACCTTTGAAGTTGATGTCCATATATATATATATTTTTAGAAGGGCCTTGTAGGCCAAGAAAAAGGCAAAAACTTCACTCTTTAAGTTCTAATAAATAAACCTAAGTGCACTTGGAGAAGCAACCAATAAAAGTTAAGAAGTACTTGAACCCGTAGATAGAAGGAGAAGGAATTGGACCACATAAATCACTGTGAACAAGGTAAAAATGGGCTAAGGTCTCCCGAGAGGCACGTTTGTCAAAATTGTCCCAATGATGTTTTCTAAGAACATAATAGGCATAAACACCATCTCTTCAAATAAATAGTTTAGAGGATCAAATCACTCATGCCAAAGTTTGCTCTCAAGTTTTCACCATGAGAAATAAAAACTGAGGGTGATTACCCAAAGTTTTCGAACTTGTAGACTTGGCAATATCATCAACTATGATAGTGGCAAGGACATGCTTAGGATTTCTAAATATTTAATTACATTTTGGTCAAGTGAAAAATCTATTGTTTTACCTTCACCTGAATGGGTGATTTCATCTATTTATAAAAGGTTACAGGGAAGACTTGGAACACATAATACATCATTGGAATGGCCATTATCTACTTAAATTGCACCAGACCCTATAACACTAAGTGATCCATCATCACTAACAAATATCTATTTAGTGTTATAATCATTAAGAGAAAAAAATGGCTTTATCCTTAGCCATATAATAAGATGCTCTAGAATCAATAAGTCACTCATTAGAAAAATAACTATAGGTTGCATTGAAGGAGAAACTAGAAGCTGAAAATGCATGTCCATGATAAGAAATGTTAGAAGAAGAATCAATATTGATTTTTTGGTTCTTAATTCTTGCTTCCAAGTCGTCCATCTTTTTAAAAACATTTAAACTCCATATGTCCATATTTTCTACAACAACTACAATGTCTTCCAACCTTCTTACTCTTTGATTTTTCTCCTTTGTTACCATTAGGAGTAGAGGCTAGCTAAGAGGGTTTGAGACCCTTATTTTTTATGTTTTTGCAAGGATGTTGGTTCTTTGGATGCTTGACTTTATCCTTCTGTTGGGCCACTAGAGCCTTGTTAGATGTACCTGCAGTGCTAATCACTCCAATGCAATAGTTTGTCTTGTTTTCTAATAAAAGAGTCACAAAAATATCCAAGAGAAGGTTTTTTAATAAGTAACCCCAAAAGCTTCTGTAATGGCATAAAATGTAGATGCAAAAATAGAATATGCAAAACCAAGCTTTGAATGAATAATATATATGCAACATTCCTTGTATAGATCAACTCAATAATATTTAAGTAAATGTCTAATTCTTTTAAACTTAGATAAGTAATATTTAATGACGATAAATCATTAGAAGTTAAAGTCATGATCTGATTTTCAAGTTGATGATATCTAATAATATTAGGCTCATCAAATATCCTTTTTAAATTTTCCCATGCTTCATTCAAATCATCGATTCTTTGTATATGAAATCAGAAATGAGGAGAAATGGAAATTCCAATTAATCCACATGCTTTGTCATTCATATTATCCCATTTGGCTTTCTTGTAATCATCAATGGGGGCCTTTTCTTGTACCCGGGTAATCCAATACAATTTTTTTTTACTTCTTAGTACATCCTCCATGTTGGATTTACATGTGAAGTAGTTGATACTAGTAAGCAAAAGTTCACTTGGATTGGCCATATTAAAATATACAAATAATATGGTTTCAAAAGCTAAAACTAATTGTTTGGATGAAAAACTTTAAAAAAAATAGATTGATTAAAAAATTGGCACTAAAAATAAATTTCGTATATGAAAGTTGTGCCTCTTTAAAAAAGGCATTAAAGACAACAAAGAGCCAAGTGGTAGGTGGAAGGTGGCCAATGTGATGATGGATGTTGATAAGAAAAATAAAAATAAAATGTTTTCCTTCAATATCTTTGCCTATAAGTTCACTTTTACAAATAAATTACGTTATGAAGTGACCCACTTTTATAAAACAAGCCATAAATACTTTTATAATGAAACTACTTTATAAATGAAATTTGCATGCAATTTTTTGTTTTTGAGTGACTAACTTTTATATAACAAGTGAAATACATTTTACAATAAAGTTATGAAATACTTAAGTTTGTATGAACTTTTTAAAAAATTAACTTAATAAAAGAGATTTGAACTCAAAATCTCTTACTAAATAAGTAACTTTTAACCAAGTGAACTAGTGCAAATGACATAACAATCTAGTGAAGGAGGGGTAGTCCAGCGGTGGTGGTGGTGTTGTTGTTAGAGATCTACCTTAAATTGAATGTTTATTAAAATAGATTTTCTCATCCAAAAAAAACAACATTTCAATTTTTTTTTCCCAAAACTCAACAACAATGGAGTTAGAGCTTAGTTAGCTTACCCATAAATTGCAAGTTTCCTTGTTGTTTCTAATTTGTCAAGATAACATAAAGCAAAAAAATTAGAGCATACACAATCAAGAAAACATTTTCTGCTTTATTTCTAGTTTACCAAAATCACATAGAGCGCAAGATAATGTGCATACCAAAAAGAGTATCAAATCGACAATATAATTAGAAAATTAAAATATGAAGTTTGTAAAAAAAATAAAGTAAAAAAAGAACATATTTGGACTTTGCGCCACTGGATATGATGAAAAATGTTATATTTTGTGCAAACAGACACCATTTTGGATCAAATAAATAGCACATAAATAGTATATCTCCGAAACGTTGCAACATGGGCTTCAAGATCTCAATCACTGATGGGAGAAATTTTTCAAATGGCCTCTAATATGATGTTCCGGTAAATGGTGTATTCTATACTGGATGAACACCTTCAATAACCACTCACACAACCATATCAAATATCACATTGCTAATAATTTTAGATGGTTAAAACCCTCTAGGATAGAAATAATCCACAACCCTAGCCAACATGGCCGCTTAAGTCAAATTTATTAATGCAAAATAAATTATTTTATATAAGAGAGTTCTTACAATTGATCATCTTCAATGACTCTCCATGCTCTTTAAATAGAGATCGTGGAACAATGGGGTGTTAAGCCACATACCAATAGCCATTAGTCTTGAGGAGAATATGAGCCGTCAATGACACTATTTCTAGAACATATCATGACCATCAAATTATAATGCAACTAATGCATACTAAAGAAACACACTTTTACCTAGTAGACACATTAGAACATGTTGAACCTAACTAACTCTTAAGTGTCTAAATATCCTAACACTTAAGCAATAGTTTGGGTTTGGTACATTCTTCTTCCCATTCTTCTAAAAATGGTGTAGATGGACTGTGTTTATCAATTTGTGATAGTTGATGTAGGTGCCAAATTATGTCCCTGTGATGGGTTACATTTGATGTTCTAGAACTAGATTTGAAGCCACTCTCAACTCAATCCTTTATAATATGATGTTTTGTGAGAAGTAGAATGACATATGTACCATCCTTAGATAGTATGGCATGCAATATTTGGGTAATTAAATTCTTATATTCAGGCATCAACATTACTCTTTTACTAACAAGTTTAAGTATTGACTTGAAATGGGATGTAACAGTGCCAATATTAGATTCCAATTATCCACTAGTAGATAGAGATTCTTAATTCGTCATGTGAACTTTATTTGCAATAGCGCTAAAGTGTTGTCATCTCCCCTTGCAATTATTATTATTATTTATTTTTCTTTTCATTTGATGCTCATTTTACCCTGAGGACATATTGTTTCCTCCATATCCAAGTACTTATCCAAGGTGGATCCTAAGAGACAACCTTGTAGCTTGCTCTAGCATGCAAAGTTCTTGCTCCAACATCATCTTCATAGGCTCATAGGATTAGATAATCAAACGCTAGAAAAATACCATAAAATCACATGCTTTAAGCCAAAGTGTGGCTACCTTTCTCCTATTGTAGTTTTCTCTGACAAATATCCCAATCACATACAAATATTCCCCCGCTCCTTCTAAATGGAAAAAACATACTTTTTGCAAATGCTGCTACATTTGTAGGCCTTGTATTATAATTGTAGGAAAAGGCGCAACAATGAACAAAAATAGATACACTGGAGTGAAAAAAAATAGATAAAATTGATACCCAAAATTATTTCAATTTGGTATCATATATATTTCATAACCTATCCATCAATATCTTGAACCATCTTTGTTCTTTGATCCAACTACTTTATAACACTTCTCTACAACACTACAACCAGACATTGGAAGGCTTAAATGAAAGGTATGACCAATTGGTTGTTTTGCAAGCTCCTTCCTCTATTTGTGGGTGTAATATTAAAACAAAAATTGTATTTAGGTAGCACTTAATGAAAACCCTTGCTTTCTCTCCAGAATTCACTGTTTCTAATTTTAGCCACATGAACTAGTTTATGTGTTGATTGGGACAAAATTATATAAGACATCTAGAAATATCATAAAATTCTAATCTGTGCTTGATTTTTTTTTTTTTTTGTACACAAATAAAGAAATATTTATACAATCAAGATTTTTCAACCCATCTTCTTGACTTCTAACCATATTGACCTCCCACTAATGTTTCCCTAATGGTTCCTACTGGAATTTGGGAATTATGTTCATTTAATTTTGGAGAAGTATAACAACCAATGATGGAGAAATTGATGACATTGGACTTACAAATTGTGACACAAGATCATTTCTTACAAGTCCTACATTAAAGAGCCTCCAAAAAATGTTACATTAGCATAACTACTGTCACTAACGATAGGAAAATGTAAAGCACTATATCCGTTCTTGTGGATATGGGATTGGGAATGAGAGTGCACCATACTAGATATTTTACATTCCTCAAATTCATGTGCTCATAGTTTGCATAATCAACAAAGACACATGTGGAATAGTTTATAAATTCAACATTCCCACAAGGGAGAAGGAAACAATGTAGGCCATAGATTTAACACTGAGATATCTACTCTTGGTAAATTCAAATTATACAATACTGTGAAGTTGTATGGATTTTTCTATCATTGTGATTCCTTGTTGAGATGTGACTTGACAAGAAATCCAAAATTCATCCATGGTCCCATTTCTTTCAATTTTATTATGTTGGCCCTCTTTTCATTAGAGCTAGAAAATCTTGATCATCTTCCTCAACATATCATCCATTTTATTGAGAACCAGAGCCACGATCCTATTAAAAACAATGCTTGTCATCACCTAAGGTTTGAGCCAGAGTAATCCATTGCACCATCTCCATAACAATATGCAATTAAAAAAACTAGAAAAAAATGAATGGAATACATTCAAGCTCTGTCACTCCAATATTGCTTGGCAATTTTAGGAATATTATTTGATGGTTGTTTCAAATATTTGCTATGATCCTTATTTAATTTGAACATAACTCATTAAAAGTAGACAACCTTAGCATAAGCTCAAATGATCCTCTTTGAAAATTAGAAAACCCTTGCACAATGAATATGGTAACCAAAATTATGTCCCATAGTTGCAAAAACATGCCAAGTTCTCAATTTCACTATTAGCATTGTCAATAACAAGTCTAAATAATAATGCCTAGCATGATTTTCAAATTTCAACTTTTTAAGCTTCTCCAATCTCAAGTATAATTACTTGGTTTGTGAGAACTATTGGAAATTGTAACTATGTTAAGTCTTCATAATGACCTATGATGCAATCATGACACTATATATTTCATATAAAGAAAGAAGAAGAAAGAAGATAAAATTTTATTTTATGTAACGCATGGGTTTTAGGCTCAAGTCTAGGTCAAAAGCATGTTCTTTGTGCTTCTATGTCCTTTTAGAACAATGAAGAAATTATGTCATGTATTATATTCCCATTTGGACCCATTGTAACAAAGAAAAATATTATTTTGTCAAGAAAAATCCATGTATTTCTCCAAGACCAAGTCGGCCCCAAGGTAAGGACAAGTCGACCTAAGGGAGAGTTATTCGACCCTTCAAAGAGGCTATAAATACAAGGAGATCAACCTCATTTGAGATACTCATCCAAGACAAGTTTGATCTGCAGTAGCAAAGGAGAAGAAGAGCTAGAAGGACGAAGAAAGGAAGGAAGAATCAAAGTTTCTTGGGCTAATATCTCTCTCTCTCTCCACACATGTGAAGTTAGGGTTTCTGTGAAGTTGCAGTTGTAGGAGGCCAAAATTGCAAGGCCAAAATTTTGAGAAGCAGTTGTAGGGATGAAATTTTGGGACAAAATTGTAGTAGGTTGAAGTTTGGAAGTTGCCTTGAAGAAGACTTTGCTGGGGGGATGACTTGGTGCTAGAGAGAATTATGGGCCTTGGTCTTTTGGGTCTTGGAAGTCTCTTTGTGAAAATATTCTATAATAAGAGAAGCATTTTTCTGGGGTTTCCCCTTGGAGCTGTTTTCCTTTGGCTTGGAGCCTATATCTTGTGTAATTTGTCTTGTTGTGATCTTCATTGTTTTGGTAATTGCTTGATGAACAAGAACTAAAAATAAATAATAAAAGTCCAACTAACATCACAAGTAATTATCAAATAAAGGAAAATCTATATAATCTCCAAGTATCTTGATTTTCAAACATGGTATCAAAGCTAAGGTGCAAGAAGGAGGTTGGAGATCACATCCTAGTTGGCACTATGACAAGGGTTATGAAGAAGGGTTTCAAGTTTCTTCAAAATCTCTCTACATCCATCAAGGATTTCATATTGAAGATCACCTCCAATCTAGTAAAGAAAATAATAGATGGAAGTTTGTTCTCCGCTTTGTCTGACACTTTGAAGGACGAGAATTGTTATCACCAAAAATTGATCATCTAGCCATAATTTACTAGATGTATCGAAGAACACCATATAGGGCCAATTTTACCATAGTAAAATTGCTTTCATTGTAATAAATTACTTAATAAACCACATTTGTAAAGTCATTTATAATTAAACCCATGAAGAATAATTAAATAAATCACTATTTATTTAATTATCTTCTACGAATAATTAATCAAACCATTGTTTAACTAATATTCCTTGTCATATTTGACCCAATTATGATAAATGAATAGATAAATCATTAATTATCTTATTTTTCTCTAGGAATAATTAATTAATCACTAATTAGTTATTATTCTTGGTCAAGTTTGACTAAATCCCCTAGGAATACTTAAATAAATCACTATTTGTTTATCATTCCTTAGCTATATTTCTTGAGATGATAAATAAATCATTTATTTATTTATTATTTCTAAATAAAAGTTTAAATACTTTTTCCCTCCAACCAAATATAATAAAATATTCCAAATGGTTAATTCTAGAATTTGGTTAATAATATTTTATTATTTCCCATTATTCAAAAATAACCTGATATTTTGTTATAAATAAAAGGGCTTTACATTCATTCTTCACTTTTGATAATTTTCATTGTTGCATTTGTAGCTTTGATTATTATCATTGTCACACAACATTTTTCTTTTCCTTTTGAGTCCTCATTGAGCTCAAACATTTTGTTTGCTGGTTTTTACACATTATAGAGGAGAGAGACTCTACAAAAGCTGAAGACATTGAGGATAACCAAGAACCCATCCCATAGAGGGGGACTGGTAACATTATTTGTCCGCTTCACAGATGTCATTTAATAAAATATATTCTTTATATATCTGATTTCCATTGGGTTATTGGAGTTAGTTGCGCTTATTTTCTTATTCCATTTTGTTGTTTAACTAGTTATGTTGCATATATCAGGTCTTTGACAGGTTTTGTTTCTATCATTTGTTGCATATCCACACTATTTAACAACAATTTTTATTGTTATCGCTTTTTTTCATCCACAGCCTAAAGTGGTTTCTTTTCATACACCTTCGAGAAGAATACTTATTAACAAATTGGTGACTCCACTGTGTTTTTAATTCTGATTCAGAAACCTGGGTGACCTTTAGTTTTTAGCTTAGGGTTTTTCATTTTTCCAATCTCTTAATGTTGTTTACTAGCATTCTAACCCTATATCAGTCAAATTTCTAACTTCCACAAGTTTTCTGGTTATTTCTGCAGGTCACAGGAACTAGCCGCGACAGAGATGACAAATTTTTCCTAGACTTTCCGCTCGAGAATTGAGGAGAAGAAATCACACTTTTTTGCCCCAAACCTGCAATCTGGAGGTCTAGAGCGCACTTTCTCACCCAAAAAATGCGATATCCTCCTAAACAGGTAAGTACCAGAGATTTTAGGGTTTCTGGGAATTTTTTTTTGATCTTTTTCTGGGTTTTTCTGAGAGTAGTCTTCTGGGTTGATTGACCATTGTCTTAGCCTTCTTAGGCCTTGATCTACTTTGTTTTGCTCGTCGAAGTGGAATTTAGCCCCTTAGGGCTTCTAGTATGCTTCCAGTTTTATAGGAGGATTTGAACTGAGTAAGAAGTCTGAGTTTCTGCAGAACTTTCAACCATATTCTCCAGATATATACCTTCCTTTTCAGATCTTCACAAATAGTTTGTTTCCATCCAAAGTTCCCTCTTAAACCTTGTTTGGTCATTTTCCTTAGGGTGCCATTGTTTTCCCTAGGTTTCACACCCATCTCCCTATCTTTTGCAATAATTTTCCTCACTGGTTTTGTGCTATTGCTGCACCACTTTCCAGCAACATAGTGTCATTTGATCCTAGTCACACTGACACTTAGATCTCTTGGTCTTTTTTGTGTTTTTTCAGTTGATTTTTCCACCAACCAGCACAGTGTTTGCAAACCTAGTTTGGGTGGGGTTTTAGATAGTTGATTTGCTATTCATTTTCTGTTTTTAATTTCAGTTTATTTCAACAATATTTTTCTTTTTTCAAACACGATCTGGGCTTAATTAATAAACACACTTGCACACACAAGCACACCTTAAGCGAAGGGTGCTTGGTTTACACCGCCAAGCCAAGAATTAACTTAATTAATTTATCTCCCCACACAGAGACAAAGACATTTTGTTTATCTCCCTTCACCATTTCCGTGTCACTTGTGTCTTACAACCATTGTGCCACCAAGGCGTTTGTTGCAAAAAATCTTAGGCCTTCATCCCCAGTTTCCGCTTGGACGTATTAATTCTCCCCACAAGGTTCTAGTTAATAGTCTCTCAAGTTCCCATACCAACTCTTCTTCTGGTTCATCTTATTCCTCATTCGATTTCGAGCATCCTTCATCGCATATCATCATCATCATGTTAGGACCTGCTGCAGGTGCAGGAAACCAACCTGCTGTTGGCTCCAGTTCTACCCCGGTAGTCACATCTAGCGGAACCGTTACAAGAACCGTTCTGGCAGCTCCAATGCTACCTTTCATGGCTAGGTTAAGCCTCTTGGATTTTAGCCAGTTGATTAATGACCCTATACACCACGATCTGGTTGGCCAGCTATGCTGACTAAGCTTCCCTCTGACATTCCCAAGTTTGAGGGTAATTCTAGAGAGGACCCCACCAATCACGTCTGCTCCTTCCATATGTTGTGTTCATCTAATTCCATCACCGATGCTGCAAAGTGGTATGTTGACCAACTCGCCGATTCTCATTCCACTTTCGTGACTCTTACTAAAGCGTTCCTTTCATATTTTCAGTTACCTCTCCAATATGACACCAATACGGATCTCTTAACCACATTTCGTCAATCCTCTGCCACTCGTCTTTCCGATCATGTTTAGGAATGGCATAGAAGGAGGAGCATGTGTCGTGCCCCACCCTTCAAAGACTGTGTCTACCTCGATTGGTTTCTTAGGACCCTTTTAGTGCCTATTTCCAAAGATGTCATGTCTCACTTTCCTCAGACAGAGAGGCTCTCCAGACTGCTCTGAGATATGACTTGATTTATGCTCAATCCAGTTATGTCTATATTGTTATACCAGACCTCTCTCATCCTTACGGTATCAATACACCGGGGGAATCTCATGCCACTGAGGCTATCATTGGAACTATTTCACATCCTTCGCCATATACTCAGTAGGGTTATGGCCATCTGCAGGGGGGCACCAATTCCTCTAATGCCTATCCCCCTCCTACCAACAATGTGTATTCAGGAAAAAGCACATCTTATGCATTCACCCAACCACATCAATAGATGTTAGGGCCAACTAGTACTCAACCTGTCTACCAAACTGTTGTCCCCTCACCATATTACACCTATGCATTGCCGAGCACTCCATCCCCTCAGGCATTAACGTTACAGCCTCCCATGCATCCTCAACCCCAGTAGCCACCACCCCTTCAGGGTTAAGTGTATGCACAACAGAGTGTGACCAATCCCCAAAATTCGAAGAAAAAGAATAAGAGGAAGGGTAACAAGGGTAACCAAGGTAATGAACCCCAGGGGAACCAACCTAATAGCAGCAACCAACAACAGGGTGACCAGCCCAAGCAGAACATGGCTATTCATACAAACAAGCCTTGTGCATGTTGTGGTGTACATGTGTTATGAACCCAGCTCAAGAAAAGATAGAAAAGAAAGATCAACGCCTTAGAATTCAGCCTCTTCGAGGGGGCAACCTCCTTTACATTACATAAATGAACAATTCTTGGATGATACAAATGACAAAACCTCCTTTCTATATATAGGAGTCTAAGGAGTCACAATATAATCCAGCCGACCTAACAATAATAATATAAAGCCACAAAAATAACAATAGAGGAATTCTATGGGGCACAGAAATAACAATATGGGGGTAATAGGGGCACAACAATATAAATAAGGGGTATAACTACAATAGTAATGGGGTAATCACTAGTATTATAGGGACCCAACATGCCCCTCTCCTTCAAAAAAGTGTTGTCCTCAACGCTTGAGTAGTTCTGGATACTTCTGCATAAAATTCTCATCCTCCCATGTGGAATCTTCAGCGGATAAGTTCTTCCACTTGATAAGATACTCTGAAATTGATCGATTTCGTAGCTGTCGAGTTCTTGTTTCTGTGACTGCTTCCGGTTCCAATATAATTTTTCCTTCCTCGTCAAGTTCTGGCAATATTGTTTGAATGGGAGCTTGTCGCCTATAACCTTCTTTAAACATGAAACATGGAAAACTGGGTGCAATCGAGAAGCTGCAGGAAGCTCCAATTTGTATGCCATAGTACCAATCTTTTCCAACACCTTGTACGGACCATAATACTTTGGTGATAATTTATTATCCTTCTTAGCTTGCTTTAGGGACATTTGCTTATATGGTTGTAGCCGTAGGAATACCCAATCACCTACATCAAAACTTCTTTCACTGCGATGTTGATCTGCCTGTTGTTTCATTCTATTTTGTGCCAACACGAGGTTATCCTTTAAGAGTTGGAGGACTTGTTGTTGATGTTCGATGTGATGTTCCACTGCCTGAACCTTAGAATTTTCTCTTAAATATGATGTGATTGATGGTGGTTGATACCCATAAAGTGCCATAAATGGGGTCATTTTTGTTGCTGTATGGAAGGAAGTGTTATACCACCATTCAGCCAGAGGCAACCATTTGACCCATTGTGTCTGTTTATCAGATACAAAGCAACGAAGATATCCTTCCAAACATTTGTTTACTATCTCAGTTTGCCCATCAGATTGAGGATGATAAGATGAGCTATGAGCTAACTGAGTACCAAGACAAGAAAATAATTCTGTCCAAAAATTTCCAGTGAAAATGGGATCTCTGTCACTTACAATAATCTTTGGGTTTCCATGTAGCTTTTGAATTGTTTCCATAAATGCAGTAGAAACTGTACTGGCTTTAAATGGATGTGATAATGCACAAAAGTGTGCATACTTGGTAAGTCTGTCAACTACCACCATGATGACACTCTTTCCCTCAGACTTGGGTAAACCTGTGATAAAATCCATTGAAACCTCCTCCCAACGTTGGCTTGGAATGGATAAAGGTTGTAATAGACCCGGTGTCTTAATTGTTTCAACTTTATTTTGTTGGCAAACCAAACATTCCGCCACAAACTTTTGAATATCTGATTTAAGGCCATCCCAAAAAAATTCCTTCTTAACCCTGTGGTAAGTTTTTAAAAATCCTGAGTGCCCTCCTAAGGGAGAAGTGTGCAATTCCATAAGAATCTTTTGTTTTAGCTGGGAATTCTTACAGAGGTATAAGCGATCTTTGTACCATAACGAATCATTTTTCCAGCTAAATGTATCAGAAGTACTGGAATCTTGTTGTAGCTTTCGAATAAGTGCCCACACTTCTTCGTCATTCTTCCATTCCTCCTTTGCTTCGTTTATCCAATCTGGTTGGATAATAGAAATGGCACACAACAATGCTTCCACATCCTCATCCTTTCTTGAGAGTGCATCTGCCACCACATTTTGCTTCCCTTTTTTGTAGATGATTTCAAAGTCATAACCCAACATCTTTGTGACCCACTTTTGTTGCTCTTCAGAGGATAATCTTTGTTCTAAAAAGTATTTAAGGCTATCATGATCCGTTTTTACCTTGAAGTGTCTTCCCATTAGGTAGGGTCGCCATTTCTTAAGTGCATGGAGTATTGCCAACATTTCCTTCTCATAAATAGCTTTGCTTAAAAACTTTCCCTTGATTGGACGACTTTCAAAAGCAATGGGTCTTTCATCTTGCATTAGAACAACACCAATTCCATTTCCTGAAGCATCACATTCCACAATAAAGGTTTTTGTGAAGTCCGGTGTAGCTAAGACCGGTGCTTGGCACATTGCCTCTTTAAGATGTTCAAAGGCCTTTGTTGCTTCCGGAGTCCATGAAAATGAATCTTTCTTCAATAATGTTGTTAGAGGTGCTGCTATTCTCCCATAATTCTTAACAAACTTGCGATAATACCCTGTCAACCCAAGAAATCCTCGCAGATGCTTTATGGATGTGGGGATTTTCCATTCCTTAATGGCTTTAATTTTGCTAGGGTCTACCTTAACTCCTTCATGAGATACAATATGACCCAAATATTCCACCTCCTGGACTCCAAAGAAACATTTGGATCTTTTTGCATATAATTGTTTCTCCTCCAATAGTTGTAGCACCTTGTCAACATGTTCAACATGATCCTTCCAAGACTTGCTGTAGATTAGTATATCATCAAAAAATACTAACACAAATTTTCTAAGGAATGGTTTGAAAATTGAATTCATCAAACCTTGAAATGTTGAAGGTGCATTGGTAAGGCCAAAAGGCATGACCAAAAATTCATAATGACCCTCATGAGTTCTAAATGCCGTTTTCGGAATGTCTTCAATCTTCATTCTGATTTGATGATATCCTGAACGAAGATCCAACTTGGTGAAGTAAATTGATCCATGCAATTCATCCAGTAATTCATCAATGACAGGAATGGGGAACTTATCTTTAATAGTGAGCTTGTTGAGCTCCCTATAATCTGGACACATGCGCCATGATCCATCCTTCTTGTGCACCAATACTACTGGAGCTGAGAAAGAACTTTGACTCGGTTGAATTATACCAGCCTCTAGCATTTCTGCAACCATACGTTCAATTTCACTTTTTTGGACATATGGATATCTGTACGGCCTGATGTTTGGAGGAACACTTCCTGGAATCAGATGAATAGCATGATCATGATCACGCATAGGTGGGAGACCTTTGGGAGTCTCAAATACCTTGGAATGATTGTCCAGGACTTTTTGGAGATCTGGAGAAATAGATGATTCCAATGTGGAAACATCTAGCGAACATAATTGTGCAATTACACCTCTTTGCTCCTTTTTTAGAAGCTTTGTCATGCCATTAGAGCTGATTATCTTTCCTGGTTTCCCTGCAATACCCCTTAATTCAACTTCCTTTCCTTCCACAGAAAATTTCATGAAAAGTTCTTGAAAATTAAAAGCTATTGTACCCAAGGATTGTAGCCATTGGACTCCTAGTACAACATCAGCACCTCCCATTGGAATGGAAAGCATTGGGCTAGTCAATACATATTCTCCCATGGATAGCTTGATATTATGGCACTTTCCAGAACAATTTATTGTTCCTCCATTTGCAATCATCACTTGACACTCTGGTGCTGGATATAGGAAGCAATTCAATTCTTTTGCTACCCTACAATGAATAAAATTGTGGGTGCTTCCTGAATCAATCAACACTATTACCTTTTTCTTCTTGATTTGTCCTTCTATCTTGATGGTTTGAGGAGTGGTAATTCCCGCCAATGCATTACAAGATATGGTCGGATTTATTTGTTCTTCATCTAGGCTTTGTTCCTGGAATATATCCTCTTCTTTTGACCTTTCTTGCTCCTTTTCTTCTTCCTCTTCACAATCTATGTAGAATAATTTCTTCTCAGCACACTTATGACCTTTTGTGTATTTGCTATCACAATTGTAACAAAGCCCTTTTGCTCTTTTTTCTTCCAATTGTTGTGGTGTCAACCTTGTAGGTTGTGGAAGACTATGGGCAACAACACTTCCGTCTTTATAGTTGTGAATGGTATGCTTCCTAGTTGCCATAATTTTGCTTTCCATTTTTCTTGCTAACCTGAATGCCTTCTCTAATGAATCAGGTTCCCAAAGGCGCACATCATGTTGGATATTATCCTTTAAAGACCCTATGAACACATCAATCCTATGCTCCTCTGGAATATCTTTTACCCTTATGTTCAATTTTTGGAACTCCTCAATGTGCTCCATTATTGAACCCTTTTGTTTGAGACTTATCAATTGGCTAAAAAAAGTGTTGCTTTTTGTATCCTCATAATGTGCTATCAATTCTTCCGTAAAAATTGCCCAAGTGATAAATTGTTTACGAGAACAAAGCCATTGATACCATACAAACTGATTTGGTTCCAAATATAAAGTTGCCATACGTACCTTTTGTGTGTTTTGCACATTATTGAGATCGAAGAATTGCTCCATCTGTAATATCCATGTGGCGGGATCCTTGCCATCAAACTTCCTCATATCGATTTTTGGAACATGGTGAGTCTTCGATCCAACATTAGAGTCTATGGAATCATGATTAACATTTCTTTTGTTCTCATCATGAGTTTCCTTTAGTACTCTTTCACCCTTAGTGACCATTTCTTGTAGCAACTTATTCATATTTATCTTCAATTCTTCCATCTTGTCATCCATGCCTTTCACCTTAGCTTCCATGCCATCCATCTTAGCTTCTACGCCTTTCTTTAAACAGTCCATCTTAGCTTCTACACCTTTCTTTAAACCATCCATCTTAGATTCTGTTCCTTTTTGTGCAAGGGACAGTTGTTGCACTTGGTCTTGTAATTTTGATATATCATGTTGCATTTCTTCCTCTTCTTCATGAGTCATGCTAGAGCTTTCAGGTTCCTTACTAGGTGTTTGCATTTTCTTTCCTCGGGGCATCAGTTACCGATAATAATGCTCTACTATGCCCTTTGAATTCCTTCAAAATAAATTTTCAAACCAAGCTTAAGCAAAAATTAAAAAAAATCTACACACCTTTTTTCACTTTGTAGGAGCTTGATATTGCCTCTGATGTATCTCTGTACTTTCAAATCATCTAGTTCTGAAATTGTGACCTGTAGTAGCTCTCTGTGTCCTCTTTCCAATGCCACCAGTCTGATCCAAATTGGATTCTCCAAGAAAGAGTTATGTACAATCTCCCAAGATGACCTGATTATAGACCTTTCAGTAGAGTGAACTTGTATGAAGTGCCACGTGTACAATTTTCGTCCTTTGGTTCTGAAAAAGATATACAAGAAACTACAGTCCGTCCTCTTTCTGTACCTTCTTACGAAATTTCAATCCGATCCCCAGAGAGAAAGTTATGACGATTTTCCCTAGGTCACCTGTTTTGAATGTAATTCAGGAGTCTGCAAAAAGACCAACTTCCTCAGATCATATCTCCGCAAATATCGCGCGAAAAGCTCTGAAATTCGGACCCAAGGTTCAGCGCGATTTCTTCTCAAATGGGTTTTTTTGCGACTTCTGAAACGTCACAGAAAAAAAGTTATAGCGAAAATGCCACGATGACCTGTTTGGAGCAGCGAAACCCTAGAATCCAAAGCTCTGATACCAAATGTTATGAAACCAGCTCAAGAAAAGATAGAAAAGAAAGATCAACGCCTTAGAATTCAGCCTCTTCGAGGGGGAAACCTCCTTTACATTACATAAATGAACAATTCTTGGATGATACAAATGACAAAACCTCCTTTCTATATATAGGAGTCTAAGGAGTCACAATATAATCCAGCCGACCTAACAATAATAATATAAAGCCACAAAAATAACAATAGAGGAATTCTATGGGGCACAGAAATAACAATATGGGGGTAATAGGGGCACAACAATATAAATAAGGGGTATAACTACAATAGTAATGGGGTAATCACTAGTATTATAGGGACCCAACAACATGACCATTATACTCATGAGTGTTCCCTCCTACCCTGGATGCGTAAAATGTGGGAGGCCCAAGTAGCTTCTAGAGGTCAACCGCCCATGCAACAATTGCCTTAGGATCCTGCGCCATCTCAACTAGCCGTGCTCACAAATCCTTTCCCTCAGCAAGGATTTGTTACTGCTCAACCCAAGCAAGGTCAAGCAGCCCACCATCCCCAACTTTCTGGTCTTGGTGACTATCAGATCCTCATGATGAAATCTAACGAGGTCAATACCTCCGATATCAACTTGTAAACTTGGTTGTCTCAATATGACAAACCATCATCTTCGTTCGCAACTGAAACCAAGAACAAAGCATCGATTGAGCCTCATACAACACTAAATGGTCTGTTACATATCCATCAACCTAAAGTTGATCCAATTCCTAAGATCCCCAAGGGACCATTACACCGTAACATGACTTCTAACCGAGTTGCACATATATACAGTATAGTAGACGACTTGGTGCAATCACCTGTTGCGATTTCAATGCTGGAGGTGCTCCATTCGTGCCCAAATCAAAATAAATCTCTACTAATTGCTTTGGGGATAGTAGATCCTTCAAATGATCATTTGATTATCTTTCCTCTTGATATGTCAGAACATCCTCCATTACCTCCATCTGTTGCTTTCCAGATACCAGTCCGAGTCCATAATGCCATCATCTTTCGATGTATTATTGATGAAGGTGCATCCACCTGCGTGATGTCCGCTGCCATTTAGAAGCAACTCAAGTCACCTGAACTGTCCCCACCCACCATCACTTTGCATGCTTGGGATGGTCACTCCTCCCAGCCTCTCAGCATGTATCACAATTATCTGTTGAAACTTGCGGGCAGGACTGTTCATGTCGACATTGAGGTTATTGATGCCCCTTTAGATTAAAACATTTTATTGGGTCGTAGTTACACATACGCCATGTTAGCTGTCGCATCTATGGTTTTCCGCAAGATGTGCTTTCCCCATGAAGGGAATATTGTCACTATCGATCAGTTGACATATTATGAGACGTCATATTTAACCTCCCCTAAGTCCATTATCTCATCAATGTCTGGAAAGAAGTCTGCCACACCTCTCACTGATGTTTCACCCACAGTTCACAAATAGTCTACCTTGTTGGGTGTTTTCCCTGCTCCTCCCCCTCCCATTTCTAAGACTAGCTCTTTGAGCGTTTTCATGTTATGAGCGTCACAGGCTGCTCAAAAGCAGTCTGGTACCTCTGGTCAATAACTAGCTCCTCAGAACCCTATTGTTACCATCTCAGCTGAGCCATCTGAATCAACCCCCCAGGACCTCCTCCATTTGTGGGTGCCTCTCCTTTGTTCCCATTAGGAACTATTTCTCCAGGTCTCAACCATCCACAATCCGTTCTGTTGGGAGATTACTTTGCAGGACAAATACCTTTCTTGTTTCCTCCTCCTGGAATCTATTCTGTCCCTATCATGGCTTCGTTAAGACTGCCCAATATGAATTTGGGGATCCCAGTCTGGTACATTGATCCCCTAGCAAGCACTCCACCTGGTCAACTCAGACCCTATCATGCTTTGACCTCGGTTCAACCAGTCCCTACGACCCCTATCACTGCTCCAGTTCCACCACAACCTCAATAGGAACCCACTCCTGTTGCGAAAGCATTTAGACAGGGGGGCAAAGCCAAGAGGAAAGAACCTAAGGACAAGGCTCCCCAAGCACCTCCAGCTCCCAAGCCTCCAAAGTCGACACCTCCATGCACTTTGTGTGAGGTTGTTGGGCATGCCACCAATAGCTGTCCTGAACTTCCTTGTCTCAAACCTTTGGTTCACGAAATGTTTCCCGAGTCTAATATCCCTGAGGTCCAAGTTACCTTACTGGATTTAGCTAAAATACTTAAAACATTACGCACATATCACCCTTGTGCCTTTTGCGATCATTATGGTCATTATTCCCTTTTTTTCTCTCGTCTCAATGAATTTTGTGATTTCCTCCAAGTGCTTCGTGACTTCGAGGCCACTCATAGTGGATCATCTACTCCTTTACCCATGATTCTGGTAGCACTAGTACACCAGAACAGGGGGAATCTGGTCCCACCATCATGATCCCTCCCCCCGATGTCGAGATGACAAACTCCATGATCCATATCCTTTACCTGTCATCATCCTTGAGTTCCTCGCAGGAAAACCTTTCTGAGGTTTCTGCACGCGCTTCTATTGAACCTCCTTCGTCGAAAACTTAGGTCTCAACATCGGTAGATTTTCCATCTACTAGCTCATCGTCTACCATTCTAGATGATGTGTATGTGAACCTTCTTTCTTAGGATGATGCACCAGGCCCCGCCTCCACATCATGTAGTTAGTCTTCCTCCCGTCTGCCCATCTTCCATTCTGATGAGGATATCATGGAAGCTATGTCTACCCCTAATTACCCTTGGGATGATATGAAACATCGTGCGTACTTCCTGCCGTAGCTGTCTCATGACCAATATGTTGTGGAATAAAAATACTTCATCCATGGTGAAGTTGATTGGTTTAGACATCCCATCCCTGCCCCAAATGCTTCCGAAGAAGGGAAAATGGCCAAAATCTCTCCTACTATCAAAATCAACATTTCCAATAAACTAGGGATCAAACAAAATCTTACACCAAGAAATTGAATCTTACACCAAGATCTTCAGAGCATTCCATGATGTTTTCGCCTGGTCTTACTCAGAGATGCCTGGACTTGATCCTGCCATTGTTGAACACCATATCGACACATGGCCCGATGCCACTCTTTTCCATCAGAAGTTGAGATCCATTCACCCTTCTCATTGTGAGGCCATTAAAGATGAGATCGAAAAGCTCAAGCAAACTTATTTTATCTATCCCATTGAGTATGCCACATGAGTACCCAACCCAGTTCCCATTCTCAAGAAGCAAGGCACCATTCGTGTCTACACGAATTTTCACGACCTGAACAAAGCTGGTCCTAAAGACAACTTTCCCACACCCTTTATTGATTAGATCATTGATGAGTGTGTAGGGCATGAAATTCTATCCTTTATGGATGGATTTTCCGGATACAACCAGATTAGTATCCGTCATGTTGATCAGTTAAATATTGCGTTCATTAGTCCATGGGTAACCTTTGCATATAGGGTCATGCCATTCTGCTTAAAGAACCCTAGAGCCACATTTCAGTGGGCCATGTCATACTATTTTCATGACTTGGTGTACCTTATCCTTTCTTACCTTGATGATCTCACTGCTTGCTCTAGGTCTCGGGTGCAACCTATTCATGATTTGCACACCATTTTCCTTTGATGTTGCAAGTATAACATCTGTTGAAATGCGTCTTTTGTGTTCCTACTGACCATTTGTTAGGCTTCATTTTGTTGAAGGACGGTATCACTCTTGACCACCTAAAAGTTCAAGCCAGTCTTGAGCTGCCACCTCCTCGTACCTTGCGCCAATTACAAAGCCTTCAAGGCAAGGCCAAATTCCTTCACAGGTTCGTGCTTGCATATGTAACCGACACACATGGGTTGCTTAGAATCCTTCGCTCAACCATTCCATTTGTTTGGGATGATCACACTCAACAGTATTTGATGCCCTAAAATGTGCTCTCACTTCTGCTCCCTTGATCAGTCCCCCTGACTTCACAAAGGATTTCATCCTGCACATCTCAACTTTCGCCCATTCGGTTGTTAGGGTCTTGTTGAAGGTGCTGGACCTTCCAACATGTCAAGGGGATCTCCCCGGTAAGAAGTCCCAATTAGACCTTAGACCGTTTGGTGTAGGAGTCCTAGTAGTGGGTCGTAAGGTAATATCTTGACCGCAATGTCGCACAGAGGCAAGTAGAATAACTCTGTCAACAGCAAGAGTGTGACTGATGATGTGATTCAAGGAAGGTGTATGAGAGGTTCCAACAATTCAAAGGGGGAAGGAGGTGAAGGTGAGTTCAGGGTTGAAAGGGATCAGTCCCAACTCGGCTAGGAACAAACAACATAAATGACATGCACAACTTCCGGAGAGCAGTCCACTCGGATGTGACAGTCACATCTTACAAGGTAAGATAACATGTACAACACTCATGGATTAGTCTGAGGCGAGTGCGATGATTGTTATGGCAAGGTTCAAGTGAAAGGTTTGTTTGATGTCTAGAAGAGCAGTCGACACAGATGATGACAACATTAGCAACATATGCAACACATTAACAACAAGATTCATATAATTTCATGTGAATCAATTCATACACAAGTACATAAGTTAAAAAACATATATCATTAAAGCAATGGGAGTAGTCCAACCACAATAACAACATATGCATGAAAATGCGCTGGCTCTTATTATATAAATAAGTGTAAGTCACAATCATACAATACATCCATGTAAACTTGCTAGCCCCAACAATGGAACATTACAACCACATCTGCCTGCTCCTCCAAAGAGATGAACTAGCTCCATACAATGGAGAAGCCAAGGCACATTACAATACTGTCCAAGCCTTCTTCAAGATAATATTAGTAGAAGCTTGGCTGACCAAAGGCCCTTAAAATGAGTTATGAGAGACTATTTATAGAAAAGGATGGGGTGACCCTTGACTTTCCTCTTTGTGACCATTCAACTACCCTCTTGACTTTTCACCTACTCTATGACTGTTACGTCCACTCTTGACACTTGACTTACACTTGACATGACTGAGCATTACAATGCACATGTACCCATGTGAAAAATGGCTTGGACAAGCCAAACTAGACATCAATCGGACTTAGACAACCATAGAAGTCCAACTGCTCGACATCCTCATGCTAATTAACAGTGACATATTGATGCCAACATTGGTAGTCCTTGAGAGTGTCCATGTGTTTTGTTGTGACATCTCTCTGAAACCTGAACCTTGCCTCCATAGCATCTGGGTACATTTCTCGTGCTCCTATGTCCAACTTGTCTGTGAGCATGTGCATCATTGTGTTTAGTGTGGCCAGACCAGCAACATACTTGCGCACAATGTTTGCATTGATAGGAAAGTCTGGGCTGGTGGCAGTGCGCATCAGCTCGTCGAAGTATGAGTCAAGCTCCTGTTGGACCTTCTTCTTAGTCTTCACCTGAGTGAGGGTCCCAAGTGATTGGATCGCATGAGTGTGCACTATAACCTCCATGATTTTGAATACTTGTGCATGGGAAGCCTGTATGCTAATGATGACTTGCGGCAGGTCTTCATAGTTCTGGACCTGACTCCGAATACGTGCTTGCAGCTCGACCGCATTAGCCTTCATCATCTTTGGCAAATGAGGTGGGGCTCCATTGTACTTCATCATCCATGCTTGCATGTTATCAACGACAGTATGTATGTTCTTCAAGATGCGTACACTTCTTGCACATCACTGCTACCATCCGTGGAGATGAACGACTGCTTGATGCACGATACCAAACTTGGAGTACGATGCTCACATAATTGTGTCCAAAGACAATACTTCATCTAGAATTTCCTTCTTCAACTCGGCTCGGGTGGACATTATCACCAAGTCTCCTCCCTTCTTGGCCACCTGTAGTTCCTTTGCCATTCGCTCATTCTTAGCTATGAGAAAATGAAAATGGAGCTAGTGGCTTCGACATATACTCTAGGTTCATCGGCCAATGTAGCTGGATGCTTATACACATCAGTCACGATCACTCGCTCTTCAAATTGCATAGGGGATGTTTTGTCTTCCGGAGTCAGTACTCTCTGGACTGCACAAGTCGGTGATGAGATTCGTCAAAGGAGATGTTGTGCATCTCTGCTTCTGGTTTACCACCAAGGATCTCAGTGCCTCCTTGGTCATCCAAGACTTGCTCATCGTCTGGATGCATTGAAGCAGGTGAGGTGACCTCTCTTTGGTGAGGTATGAGGTCAGTGTCCTATTCCAACTCCTGCTGCTCCATATCTGCATCCAACTATTCAAGAGCCTTTTCTATCTACTGAGCAAAGTCTTGCCCCTGCGAATGTTCACCCTGTTCACCTGATGCCAGCTGTTCAGAAGAATCAACTACTTGTACGAGCCCTGCTTTGTCTGTTTGCACATGATGCACTCCCTACTGAATCTGCTTCTTCTGCGCTACCTTCTCATGTTGGCAAAACTCTTGTTCTTTCCAGAGTTGCTCCCTCAGCTCATGCAATTCCTTCTCTTCTTATCCCTTTGCCTTCACACGATTCACTTGTTGTGATGCTGCCTCTTCTGTTGAATAGCCATAGATGCTTGTTCTACAAGTGGATCTGCTCGAAACTTGCAACTTTGTTCCTCCTCCATGTGGTCAACAATCTTTCTCTTCCATTTGTCACACATAGTTATTCTTGGCTCTGTTGTTTCTGCTACTGCTGCTACTACTGATGTTCTTCATGATGTTACTTCATGATTATGTGCTAACCACTCTACAGCGAAACCAACCTGTTCGGTGAGTCTGGAGAAATTGTAGCAGTATCTCCATGAGTCCTCTTCGGCCCAATGAAATGCCCCATGGATCCAATTGAACTGAACTCTCATGTAGTGATCCTTCACAATGCAATGTGGGTCATATGAGTTGAAGCTTCGGGGGTTGAACGGGTACTTCTTCATCTGTTCAAATTCAACATCTGTTTGCTTGATGCTTCGGATCTCGTATAACCCAATCCGCAATGGAAGAGTGGGCCAAGGTGCCTTCTTCTTCCATTACAGCCTAGCTGTTAATCCTGCTGAGATATGATATGCTACTTCTTGCATGATAAGAACATCCAAAGAAAAATTTGGCAGAACATGTGGAGGCTTCTCTTCACTGAACACTCGGATGAACGTGCCATCCTTTGAGGCATACCAATCTGCAATGCCTAACAGTGCCTTCATTGCTTCTTATGACATGTAGGGTGGATCTTGTTCGAATATCAACCTGTACATTGGGGTGACAAGATGGTCGGACAACCATATGATCACTCCTCTGAAGCTGCACTTGGACAATAAATTGAAATACATGCTCACAACAGTCTCCGCCGGTGACCATGCCCACTCTAAGCCTGGGAAATAATGTCAGGCACATACTACATCTAGAATGTAGGTGATTGTCAAGCCTTCGTGACTTGCTCCTTCAGCTGATGAGCCAGTATGCCAAACTAGTTGCATGGTCTTCCTTCTCTAGCCAGTTGGTCCAGCGTGATCACCCAACTTTGAGAGAAGGTCTCAGTGCTCGCTTGGCCACTTAGTCAACATGAAAATATGATCAAGTATTGGTATGCCTTCCTCAATATCTTCGTCTTATATATCTGATTGGGGGTCATCTTGAAACAAGCTGGCTCCTTTACCCAATCCTTCAGAACATCTATGGAGTGGGCTCTACTATTGGGCAAGCTGAATGGGGGAGTCATGACAGTCATGGGCTCGATCATCTGATACATCTCATCGTAATATCGTTCCCAGAAGATTGCAAGCTTCATCCCACTAACATTGCTCAAGGTCATTGTCTCGAGGTCAGTGTGAGAGATGATCTAGTGAATCATGTCTGCGCATAGGAACACGGGGTATTTTCATGCAATCCGGTACAGGCCAGACTTATGGATGTTCACATACACCTGATGGTCTTCAAGGTCTTCCCCAAAAGTACTTGCGAATTTTTCGTTCACCTCTTGCCACTTCAGTTTGATGTCCTTGTCTAGATACAACTTCGTATCTTCATAAATCGGTAGACCAAAGGACACCTGCTCAGCTGCTGCTCTAACTGTCATACCATCAGTGTCTTAAGATCCTATTCTCTTGGAAGCCATTGAGACAGATGAAGACCTGAAAGATCTGGGAACAAACAACATGAATGGAAAGAAATATGTCAGTGAAAACAAAGCAAATCCGGGGAAGGACACAACACATACCTAGGAAATTGATGAGAAAGATTACGCAAATTTCACTAGGAGGCTGAGTGACTAGCTACCAGAACTGCACAAAAGGTAGTCTAGGATGTCGGGGAGGTTCTTCTGGCTGCTTGATCTGCAAAATGTGCAATCCAGTTGGGCAAAGGGCTGTTGGGATTGCGCAATGCGCAATTCTAGCTGGGAAGGATTGCTGGCCCAGGGACAGATTTGCGCAATTCCTCGGCCAAGCAGCCACTGTCCTCCAGGAATGCGAAAAATAGTCTAGGAGGCTAGTGCTAGGCCGGAATGTGCAAATTTGGAGGGGAAGGTGATCCTTCCTTCTCCAGATTGCACAATGTAGCCTTGGTGAAGGCAGAGACCGGGCCAAGGTTGGCCCGACTCACTGATGGGACACTGAAAGCAAGTAAGTCAACGAAATGCATGGTGACACTAAGTGATAGCAGAAATGATAATTTTTTTTTGCAAAACATGAATGGAAGATTCAGCAAATAGATCAACATGCATGTGGGTGAGGTCGTTCGCCAGTTGGGCGAACATTCGTGCAAAATAGTTTCATGCATGCAACAACAGTGAGATAGCAATGAAAATTGAAATAGATCTAGGACAACCTAGAATATATGTAAACGACAACAGGCGTTCAAAGAAATCAAGCAAACAACACTCACACAAGCGAATACACAAAGAACGACAGAAATGATAAAAAAGAGAAGTTAAGGCCACTTACCTGTGAATAGCTGAGCCGAATGTGTCGAAGAGTCCTGGATGTGCTATGGGATGTCATAGCTCCAATATCAATGTGAATCAATGAGCTATGATGTGCCAAATAACTAAGTTTGGTCTCATGACGCGCATGCCACAAATCTAGGAAAAAATGACACTTTGAGGGAAAATTCTAAAACCACTTTGCATGTAACGCCCGACTGCTAAAAATAGTTCCCTAAATCATGGAACACCTTTTGCATGTTGTCTCTTGCTATTCCTAGAAGATCAAGTTGTGCATGCATGCAAGTCAAGTTTCCTCGGTCTCGGGAGGAACTGGTCAACCAGACTGTTCATGCATGCGAGTGCTCAACTGTTTGGGAAAAATGCGCATTCTTGGCTTGGAGCTGGGCTGATTGCCCAAGGGGATTGTGCAATTTCTGGGTAGAGCAGCTGACTGCTGCCCAAATTTGCACAAATCTTGGGCTAAATAAACTATTGCTGGGAAAAATTGCGCAAATCATGCTGGGAGGGTTGGCTGGAAGGATTGCGTAATCCTAGAGCCCAACAGGCTGTTAGAGAGGATTGCATAATTCCTAGAGGGAAGGTTGGTTTCCCTCCAGGAATGCACAATTTTCAAGGGGAAGCTGCTCAACATACAACTGGACCAAGTTTGGGTAAACCGCCTCTGAGGGGAATGGATCGACTGTAATCGACAGGTTGCCATTGTGCGAGGAAAACACTGAACCTTGAGTACTTGACGAAGCAAGACAAAGTGCTATTTAAGGTTGGTATGGAGGCTCCAAAATAGGCTAAGGCAGAATTTGGGAGGGTGGTTGTAGCCGCTACAACACTTACTGACACACTGGTAGAACTCCAACTCTCTGCATAGACCTTGTTCGTGAAAAGCAAGTCTAACACCTCTAGAAGTATTGTTCAATTCTTAGCTCATCGTGGTTTTACAGTAACTTGATTGTAAGATGTAGCATCTGCCAAGCCCTTGGCTGATTGACAAACATTCCAAGCCAAGGCAACACAGTTGTTTCGATTGGGGTCAAGGGGTATATAGGTGCACAAGAAGTATAGTCGTTAGAGTCTTAATTTCTTCTTTGGTGTTGCTCCACTGCCAATAGGCCTATACAGTACCCTGGTGGAGTCACATAGGAACACAAGTATGGCTCCGTTGCCAGCAAGCTTGGTCAGTACCCCGATGGAGTTACTTGCATCACCTCCCTGCACATGAAGCCTTTCTCTTCTTTCACCTTATTCTTTTTTCATTTGGATTTTTTTTTGAGTTTTCATTTTTTTCATTTTCACTATGCATATCACATATTCATTTCAGAGGCAGAAGAGGGATCCTGACTTATTGAGAGTAGAAGAGGTTGTTCCAGCAGAGAAGTAGTTTATTATATCTCTGACGTGCTTGTTAAGGTTTTCCCCCTCACCTTACTCTACTTGATTGAGCTAACAAGGGTTAACCCAAAAACAATTGACTGGAGAAGGTGACAATAGTTAGCGCGCAAGAGTTGTGTTTACACCAAGGTTCACTTTGAATAGTATGTATTTTCCTTCTATGTATCATGGACTAAAAGTAACATGCTCATCATACAGAGGCAAGACGATAAATAACCAAGTAGTGGTAGTTGTATAAGCCCTCTTGTACTTTACCCAACTTGCTTCAAGAGTCATACATAGTTTCATGCAAAACTAACCTATGAATGAAACAAGCAAACGAACTAACAATCAACAAAGCAAAGCAAGAGCAGAAGCAAAAATGAAAGTGAAGCAAGTAAACAAACAAGCAAACAAAGAACATAAGCAAACAAGCATGCAAGCAAACAATTGAAAGAAAACACTACTCCTACTCCTACATGAACAATACATGGGCCTGATCATGTGAAGTGATACTTCCAATGCAACCACCGATGCATTGGCAAACCCATGTTGGTGAAGGCTTGGTCCGCAAGAAACCTAGTTGTGCAAACCAGGAACCAAGAATGATATAACAATGAAGACAACCACACTTCGTGATTCAAAGTGCCCACGGGACATAAGAAAGTGCATGTGCATGACGGGAATTCCATGGACTTATCATGGTGCCGTGTCACACTACGTGCAACTTTGAAGCATAAGCACACTCTTGACTGTGACATGCAAGCAAATGAAAGAAACAAAGATAAATTGCGTCACACACGAGTGCTTGCAATGTAAGACTCCTCCAATGCATGTGCAATGTGATCGTGTAGTTCGAGTGGAGGAAGTAAAATCTGAGTGTTAGATTGGTCTTGAGTGCATACAGATGAGCGATGAGGAGCCTTGAGTGTTTGAACAATTTCCTGATCAGAAGCGAAACCAACCTCAGGATAGCGAAGGCCTGACATAACCATCAGCTTAGGATGAAGTGCCTCGATAGTCTATGGGGTTTCAACTTTGTTGACAAATGGATCTTCATAGACCAGTGGCTTAGACGGATTAACAAAGAGTGAATCAACATCGTGATCAGATGATGAGGTGAAGGGATCACGACAACCAAGATCAGAAAATTCAGGATGTTGGTCGGCATCCTCATGGTTTGATGAATCACAAAGAGGGGTAGATGAGGAGGAAGGATGTTCACCCTCCGCATTTCCAGAAAAAGCAGATGAAAGATCAAATGGATTTCCAATGAATGATTGGTCCTCTTTGTTGTTGGATGATGGGCTAACATATGGTGTTTCCCAATAAAGATCAACAATGGGTGCATCCGTGGATGAAGACACACATGCGAAATCATGGATGGTAGGTTCACCAATGATGTTAGGAAATAACGGAGGGGGATCGGACGGAAGGGAGTCATCCTTTGCTGAGTGTTGATGCTCAAGCTCCCACTCATACTCTTCATGAATGACAATGCATGTTGGTTGTGCAACACCAACTCCGTCAGTGGGTTGTTCCTCGTTCACAACAAGTGAAGAGTCTGGAATGGATGAACACAAGACAACATCATCCAGAGGAACACCTGAGTGCGAAGACAAAGGTCAAAGAAAATAATGAATATGAGAACTAGAAGGACTCATAACCCAATCTGCACAAAAATCGAGTGGAGTAATGTTCGGAGAGTGTGAAGGATGAACAGGTGTGTGAGCATGATCCTCAACATCACTAGGTAGTGGTGGAGCTGTTGAATGAGATGGAAGTAGACAGTCAATTGAGACAATGCACGCTCCCACATGAGATTGCATAGTTCCATCAATGAAGAATGTTGAGCGAGGCTTGATATCAAGCTTCCTCTTGGGACAGGAAGATTTCTTAAAGCAATACTCTAACGGTCCCAAAGATAAGCAAATTTCATCTGTCTCTTTGGAGCTTAAAACTGCAAATCACGGAAGCACTACCAAAAATCAATAACGGATTCATGCGAAGCCCTTCGTTGCTGTAACAGTTTCCGATCAAGATAGTCTGGATCAAAATGATAGAATGTGTCTTCAATGAGATCACAGAAGTGCTCAAATGAGTGCACGGTGTCAGCTGGTAGGCTGAGCACCCAACAAAATGGAGATTCGCGAAGTGTGTATGTAAGCAACAAACTGGCCTGTTCGTAAAAAAACTCATCTTCCTCATAAATCATGGAAATAAAGTTATATAAGTGCTCATGCTAGGCCACTTCGCCTTCACCATCATACGTGTGAGTGGACAAGAGATCGAAAATCTTCCCCGAGATGGAGACATCTTCACGATTCGAAAAACACCTCAGGGGAAGAAGAGTGCAAGACTCCATGAAAGATATGCAAAGGTTCAAAACTAGATGAGAGGACACAGCTTGTCATTAGGCCCTCCTTCTAGCGCCAGAAATGTTGACGGTGCTGGACCCGCCAACATGTCAAGGGGATCTCCTCGGTAAGAAGTCCCAATTAGACCTCAGACTGTTTGGTGTAGGAGTCCCAGCAGTGGGTCGTAAGGTAATTCCTTGACTGCAATGTCACATAGAGGCAAGTAGAATAACTCTATCAGCAACAAGGGTGTGACTGATGCAGTGAGTTAAGGAAGGTGTATGAGAGGTTCCAACACTTCGAAGGGGGAAGGAGGTGAAGGTGAGTTCTAGGTTGAAAGGGATTAGTCCCAACTCGGCTAGGAACACACAACACAAAGGACATGTAGAACTTCCAGTGGAGCAGTCCACTCAGATGCGACAGTCACATCATACAAGGTAAGATAACACGTACACCACTCACGTATCAATCCGATACGAGTGTGACGGTTGTTATGGCAAGGTTCAAGTGAAAGGTCTATCTGATGTCCGGAAGAGCAGTCGACATGGATGGTGACAACATTAGCAACATATGCAACACATTAACAACAAGATTCATATAATTTCATGTGAATCAGTTCATACACAAGTACGTAAGTTAAACAACATATATCATTAAAGCAACCGGAACAGTCCAACTACAATAACAACATATGCATGAAAATGTGCTAGCTCTTATTATATAAAGAAGTGTAAGTCACAATCATACAATACATCAATGTAAACCTACTAGCCCCAATAGTGGAGCGTTACAACCACATCCGCTTGCTCCTCCAAAGAGTTGAACTAGCTCCGTGCAGTGGAGAAGCCAAGGCACGTTACAATACTGTCCAAGCCTTCTTCAAGATAGTCTTAGTAGAAGCTTAATTGACCAAGAGCCCTTACAATAAGTTATGAGGGACTATTTATAGCATAGGGTGGGGTGACCCTTGACATTCCCCTTTGTGACCATTCAAGTATCCTCATGAATATTCACCTACTCTATGATTGTTACATGCACTCTTGACACTCGACTTACACTTGACATGACTCAACCTTATAATGCACATGTACCCATGTGAACAATGGCTTGGATAAGCCAAACTAGACATCATTTGGACTTAGACAACCATAGAAGTCCAACTGCTCGACGTCTTCTTGTTGATCAACAATGACATATTGATGCCAAGATTGGTAGTCCTTGAGAGTGTCCATGCGTTTTGCTGTGACATTCGTCTAAAACTTGAACCTTGCCTCCATAGCATCTGGGTACACTACTCAGGCTCCTCTTTATAACTCTTCTGTGAGCATGCACATCATTGTGTTTAGTGTGGCCGGACCAGTAACGTACTTGTGCATGATGTCTGCACTGATAGGCAAGTCTGGGCTAGTGGCGGTGTGCATCAGCTCGTCAAATTACGAGTCAAGCTCCTGTTGGACCTTCTTCTTAGTCTTCACTTGAGTGAGGGTACCAAGTGATTGGATCGCATGAGTGTGCACTATAACCTCCATGCTTTTGAATACTCATGCATGGGAAGCCTATATGCTAGTGATGAGTTGTGGCAGGTCTTCATAGTTCCAGACCTGACTCTGGATACGTGCTTGTAGCTCGACTGCATTAGCCTTCATCATCTTTGACAAGTGAGGCAGGGCTCCCTTGTACTTCATCGTCCATGCTCGCATGTTATCAATGACAGTATGTATGTTCTTCAAGATGCGTACTCTTCTTGCAAATCGCTATTGCCATCCGTGGAGATGAACGACTACTTGATGCACGGTACCATACTGGGAGTACAATGCTTGCATAACTGTGTCCAAGGATAATACTTCATCCAGTATTTCCTCCTTCAGCTCGACTCTGGTGGACATTATCACCAAGTCTCCTCCCTGCTTGGCCACCTGTAGTTCCTTCGCTATTCGCTCATTCTCAGTGATGAGAAAATGAACACTAGACCTAGTGGTTTTGACATATACTCTAGTTGCATCGGCCAACACAACTGGCTGCTTTTCCACATCAGTCACGATCACTTGCTCTTCAAATTGTGCAGGGGATGTTTGGTCTTCTAGAGTCGGTACTCTCTGAGACTGCACAACTCTGTGATGAGATTCGTCAAAGGAGATATTGTGCATCTCTGCTTTCGGTTGACCACCAAGGATCTCAGTGCCTCCTTGCTCATTCGAGACTTTCTCATCGTCTAGATGCATTGAAGCAGGTGAGTCAACCTCTCTTTGGTGAGATATGAGACCGTGTCCTGTTCCAACTCTTGTTGCTCCATCTCTGTATCCAACTGTTCAAGAGCTTGTTCTATATCCTCAGCAAAGTCTTGCCCCTGCAAGGGTTCACCCTATTCGCATGATGCCTGTTGTTTAGAAGAATCAACTACTTGTATGGGCGCTGCTTCGTTTGTATGCACGTGATGTGCCCCTACTGAATCTGCTGCGGTGTGCTTCCTTCTCATGTTGGCGCATCTCTTGTTCTTTCTGGAGTTGCTCCCTCAGCTCATGTAACTCCTTCTCTGCTTCTTCCATTCTCTTCTTTTCCCCTTGCCTTTGCGCGATTCACTTGTCGCGTTGCTGCCTCTTTTATTGAATAGCCATAGCTGCTTGTTCTACGAGTTGATCTACTCGAAACTTGCAGCTTTGTTCCTCCTCCATGCGGTTGACAATCTTTCTCTTCCCTTTATCGCGCATAGGTATGCTTGGCTCCGCTATTTCTGCTGCTGCTGCTACTGCTGGTGTTCTCCATGATGCTACTTCATGCTTTTGTGCTAACCACTCTACGGCGAAACCAGCCTATTCAGTGGGTCTAGAGGAATTGTAGCAGTGTCTCCTTGAGTCCTCTTCGGACCAATGAAATGCCCCATGGATCCAATTGAAATGAACTCTCATGCAATGATCCTTCACAATGCAATGTGGGTCATACGGGTTGAAGCTTTGGGGGTCGAACGGGTACTTCGTCATTTGTTTAGCTTCAACATCCACTTGCTTGATGCTCCAAATCTCATATAACCCAATCCGCAATGGAAGAGTGGGCCAAGGTGCCTTCTTCTTCTGTTGCAGCCTAGTTGTAAATCTTGCTGAGATATGATATGCTACTTCTTGCATGACAAGCACATCCAAAGAAAACTTTGACAAAACATGCGGAGGCTTCTCCACACTGAACACTCGAATGAATGTGCCATCCAGTGAGGCATACCAATCTGCAATGCCTAAAAATGCCTTCATCACTTCTTCTGACATGCAGGGTGGATCCTGTTCGAATATCAACCTGTACACTGGGGTGACAAGATGGTCGGATAGCCGTATGATCACTCCTCTGAAGCTGCACTTGGACAATAACTTGAAATACGTGCTCACAATAGTTTCCGCTGGTGACCATGCCCAATCTAAGCCTAGGAACTCATGTCGGGCACAGATTGCATCTAGAATGTAGGCAGACAAGTAAATCTCTGCATGCATGTGTTTGGGTGACTGTCGAGCCTTCGTGACTTGCTCTTTCAGCTGATGAGCCAGTATGCCAAACTAGTTGGATGGTCTTCCTTCTATGTCTAGTTGGTCTAGCGCGATCACCCAACTCTGAGGGATGATCTCAGTGCTCGCTTGGCCACTCAGTCGACATGAAAATATGACCAAGTATTCGTATTCCTTCCTCAATATCTTCATCTTATAGATCTGATTGGGGGTCATCCTGAAATAAGCTGGCTCCTTTACCCAATCCTTCAAAATGTCTCTGGAGTAGCCTCTGCTGTTGGGCAAACTGACGAGGGAGTCATGACAGTCATGGGCTCGGTCATCTGATACATCTCATCATAATATCATGCCCAGAAGGTTGCAAGCTTTGTCCCACTAACATTGCTCAAGGTCATTGTCTCGGGGTCAGTGTGAGAGACGATTCAGTGAATCATGTCCGCGCATGGGAACGCGGGGTATCTACATGCAATCTGGTACAAGCTAGACTTATGAATGTTCACGTACACCTGACGGTCTTCCCCAAAAGTACCCGCGAATGTTTCATTCACCTCTTGCCACTTCAGTTTGATGTCCTTGTCTAGATACAACTTCGTATCTTCATAAATCGATAGACCAGAGGACACCTGCTCAACTGCTGCTCCAACTTCCATACCATCAGTGTCTTGAGATCCTGTTCTCTTGGAAGCCATTAAGATAGATGAACATCTGAAAGATATTGAAACAATTAGCATGCATGGCAATAAATATGTCAATGAAAACAAAGCAAATCTAGGGAAGGACACAACACATACCTAGGAAAATGATGAGCAAGATTGAGTAAATTTCATTGGGAGTTTGAGTGACTGGCTGCAAGAACTATACAAAAGGGAGTCTGGGCTATCGGGGAGGTTGGACTAGCTTTTGGATCTGTGAAATGCGCAATCCAGTTGGGCAGCTGGCTGCAGGGATTGCGTAATGTGCAATTCCAGCTGGGAAGGATTGTTGGCCCAGGGACAAATTTGCGCAATTCCTGGGCCAAGCTGCCACTGTCCTCTAGGAATGCGCAAAATAGTCCAGGAGGCCAGTGCTAGGCTAGAATGCACAAATATGGAGGGGAAGTTGAGCCTTCATTCTCCAGATTACGCAATGCAGCCTTAGTGAAGGTAGAGACCGGGCCAAGGTTGGCTCGACTCATAGACGAGCAATTGAAAGCAAGTAAGTCGATGAAATGCATGGCGACACTAAGTGATAGCAAAAGTGATAAATAATGCATGAAAAACATGAATGGAAGATTCAACAAACAGATCAACGTGCATGTGGTTGAGGCCATTCACTAGTTGGGCAAACGTCCATGCAAAACATTTCCATGCATGCGACGTCAATGAGATAGCAACGAAAATTGAAACAGAGCTAGGACAAGATAGAATATATGTAAATGACAGTAGGCGTTCAAATAAATCAAGCAAACAACACTCACACAAGCGAATACACAAAAGCGACAAAAATGCTGAAAAATACAAGTTGAGGCCACTTACCCGTGAATAGCTGAGCCGGATGTGTCGAAGAGTCCTGGATATGCTATGGGATGTCAGAGATCCAGGATTGATGTGAATGAATGAGCTCTGATGCGTCGAATAAATAAGTTTGGTATCATGACGCACATGCCACAAATCTAGGAAAAAGCGACACTTGGAGGGAAACTTCTAAAACCACTTTGCATGTAACTCCGAGCTACTAAAAATAGTTCCCTAAATCATGGGATGCCTTTTGCATGTTGTCTCTTGCTATTCCAGGAAGATCAAATCATGCATGCATGTAAGTCAAGTTTCCTTGGTCCCGGGTGGAACTGGTCAACCGGACTGTTCATGCATGCGAATGCTCAACTGTTAGGGAAAAATGCTTATTCCTGGCTTGGAGTTGGGTTTAATACCCAAGGGGATTGCATAATTTCTGGGTAAAGTAGCTGACTGCTACCCAGATTTGCCAAATCCTGGGCTAAACAGCTTGCTGCTGGGAAAAATTGCGCAAATCCTGCTGGGAGGGTTGGCTGGCAGGATTGCGCAATCCTGGAGCCCAGTAGGCTGTCAGAGAGGATTGCACAGTTCCTGGAGGGAAGGTTGGTTTCCCTCCAGGAATGTCCAATTTCAAGGGGAAGCTGCTAAGCTTGTAGCTGGACCAAGTTCGGGTAAGCAACCTGTGAGGGGAATGGATCGACTATAATCGACAGGCTGCCTTTGTGCGAGTAAAACAATGAAGCTTGAGTATTTGATGAAGCAAGACAAAGTGCTGGGTAGGTTAGTAGGGAGGTTCCAAAACAGGCTAAGGCAAAATTTGGGAGGGTGGTTGTAGCCACTACAATAGGTCCTTATTTAGGAAATTGATGATTACAATGAGCACGTTATCTACTACGTCAGTAAGACCCTCGTAGGTCCCCCTGTGAACTACTCTCATGAAGAAAAGTTGGTGCTGGATGTCGTGTTCTCCATCCAAAAGCTCCGTCACTATATCCTTATGCGTACCACTGGGGTCGTGAAAAAATCCAATCCCATGACCTTCCTATTGAGTCGATAGATCATTAATGGGGAGTATGCACGTTGCATTGGGGGATTTTTGAGGTCTAAAATGGGATTCCTAAGGAAATTAGAAAATAATAGTGGAAATAATAAAATAATATTAGATTACATCATCAAATTTTAGAGAGAAAAAAGAAAAAACTAGTTTTTCAACTCGTATTTTCAACTTATCGCCTTATGGGTTTACTCAAAATTCGAGTAGAAACACTCGTTTGATGAAAAATTTGATTCCTCATCCAAGGAGTACCCATGTTGCATACTTTTGATGGATCCTGTTACACGAAAAGTGAGAAATACATGAAAAACGTGATTGCAATCACGTTTTTTCATGTATTTCTCATTTTCTGTGTACCAAGGTTTGTCGAAAGTATGCAAAATGGGTAATCCTTGGATGAGGAATTAAAATTTTCATCCAACGAGTACTCCCACTCAAAATTTGAGTATAACCTTAAGGAGATAAGTCGAAAATAAGGGTTGAAATAATAGTTTTATAATTTTATAATTTTTACTTTTTTACTTCAAAAATTATGAATCATCCTCCATGGTTGACATCATCATCTTGAATCCTATTGATTCTTATAAATTTGATTTTGGTTGTACATTTTTCTTAGGAGGCCCATTTTAGACCTCAAAATTCACCTAATGGATCGTCATCCTCCGGGAGTTCAATCTTGATTTTGTTACCCCTAAGAGTAAGAAAGGTTTGGCCCTCGCCAAAATCATTTTTGCATTACCCACTGGTGCACATGATCTGCTGGTTAATGACGAGCACATCGATGAACACTTGTTCATCATCACTTTGGATGATCCTTGGTATGGGGATATTCTCTCATATTTGCGAACCGAGAAGTTCACCCCCCATCTCACTTGTGATGATCGATGACAAATTCGATACTAGGCCTCTCGTTACCTTCTCATTGGTGATGATCTTTATTGTCGTTGTGTTTATACTATGCTTCATCATTATCTCACCCATCCTGAAGTAGAGCAAGTGCTCAATGCCTATCACAGTGGCGCTTGTGGTGGTCACCTCTTCGGTATGGCCACTGCCTAGAAAATCATGCGTGCTGGTTACTTTTGGCCTTCTCTCTTTAGTGATTGCATTAAGGGAGTCAAACATTGCCCTAATTGCCAACATTTTCCCCCAAAGGCAAGAACCCCACTGGCTCCCCTCCATCCTGTCATTGCAGCCGTCCATTTTGCAAATGGGCCATTGATTTTATGGAGTGTCAACCACCGTCTGTTAATAACCATAACTATATTATAGTGGTGGTTGACTATTTTACCAAATGGGCTGAGGCCATGCCTACGTTCAAGCACTCGGCGGGTATTGTGGCCTTTTTCTTTTTTAACCATGTTGTCGCTCGATTCGAGGTTCCAAAGCAATTGATCTTTGACCATGTCCAAAATTTTGAAGATGAGGTATGGCTTGCACTTTCCTCATTGTTGGGCTTCCAACACGAATATTCATCGTCTTATTACCCCCAAGGTAATGGACAAGTTGAAGCAGTCAATAAAATTCTCAAAACGATGCTTCAGCAGATGGTGAATAAGCACAAGACCAACTGCCATATTATGCTCTTCCCAGCTTTGTGGGCCTATAGAAATTCTATTAAAATTGCCACTCGGTTTACTCCTTTCCACTTGGTTTTTGGTGAGGAGGAAGTCGTACCAATCGAGCATGATATCCCTTCTCTTCACCTAGCGGTCGAACTTCTCCTTGACACCCATTAGAACAAAGACTTATCATGCTTGAGTGCGCCTCTGAAGAACGTCGTGTTGCTTTGTAAACCATTGAAGTGGCCAAAAAGTGCACCAAAGCCCAATATGACTAAAAGTCAACCCTCAAGCCTCACACGAAGGTGATCTTGTTCTGGTGTATGACCAGGCCCATGATACCCTGGGACATGGGAAGTTCAAATCATTATGGCTAGGACCTTACATCATTCGTAAGGACTTAGGTAAGGGGGCATATCTTCTAGAGGATTTTGAAGGCCAACCTCTTCCTAATCCTCGCAATGCACTCTACCTTAAAAAATTTCACCCATATCACATCCCATTGATTTGTTTGTATTTATTTCTGTCATGCATTTAGGTAGGTTTCATCATCTCATTTAATGATTCGACACTTCACCCGGAAGCCATTTTTCCAATAAGGGTCACTTCGTCGCCTCTCAAAATCAAATTTCTCCATAAGCAACACTTGTACTTTGGGGGCCACCTTCCCTTACACTTGTCATCTCACTTGTCGATTTTCGTCATGAGAAACCATTATTTTCTCATGTTTTCATGGTCCCCACCGGGCTTATTATGTGTGGCAGCATCATTGAGTCACCCTTGTTTAAAGCATCCATGATTTGTCACATTTTCATCCATGGAGTCTATTTCGCATCCCATTATATCATGTCACAATATTCCATCCATCTTTGCATACCATTCATCCTGTGTTGCCTATTTTGGTCTTCAATCATATTGTTCACCATCCCCTCTAGAGTCGAGTCAGTCGCTGCCTAGTCAACCATGCACTTTATGCTCTGACAAGGGAAGTTGTCTGTTTGTCCCTCAGTCCCATTTTCTCCATTTTCCCTGGTGTCAGTCCATCAGTCACATTACTATTTTCCTTCATGCCTTAGTTGAGGATCCTCATTGCCTCACCTATGGCGGGCCCTATTCTATCGACATCAACACATCTATTCCAAAAGAACGACCTAGAGGGTAGTGTATCTTGGTTCTAGCTTCCACTCTTGTTCGGTGCCTCACATCAAGCAAAGGGAATACTTGGTTGTTTCATGCTCCTGATTCTTACACATGATGGTCTAATGATGCAATATATTGTACCAGTGATTCCCGAGTGTGTGTGAGATGTTTCACACCTCATGAAGGGGTGGCGCTTCATGTAGCCCCCCACATGCCCGAATACCTTCATATTATGCTACAACCTCAGATGTAGTTCCATAAATTTGATGGATTTGGTTTGTGCCACTTGTAGTGCTCATGACATACCTGTCTCCTTCCGATGATCCATTCATTTTTGTAGAGCCATTTCCTGTTCAACAGGGCTTCTTTGGTTGTTATACCCTCCCTCCCACCCATTTTTTGAGGGAAGGGCCATTATATCTCATGTACTTAGATGTTATTGTATTCAGTCCTAGCTCATGTTTTTTCTAGGCACATTATGTATATGGGACACATTGTATTATTTTCTGGCTCATTTATGCTAGCATATCATATGCCATTCCACATGTAATTTATTGCTCAACTTCATTTTCTTGGGCGCATTATTATTTTTGTACTAAGTTATCTCGACGGGTATAGGTATGCCTCCCCCACCTCACTGAGATCCGGTACCACAACATAAAAGGATACTTACATTGGTCGCCCACTCAATCACTATATTTTGTTGCTTCATCTCAATTGGTCTCTCTCTCTTTCTCTAACTCCACTTCGTTGTCTAGTGATTGTGTCCTTATAATGTACTTCAGTCATAAGCTTTTCTCCCAACGCTTGTACGTTGGGGGGCAATCTGTTATCACCAAAAATTGATCACCTATCCATAATTTACTAGATGGTGTAGAAATTTTGAATAATTTAAAACATATTCAACAGAGATTATCCTGATCATGTACTATTGCGGAAAACATACACAATACATAAGCTCCTCTACGTTGATCATCAATATAGCAGCATCAATAACAATAAAACATCAAGAGCATTCACACATTAACACAGTATGTATCCCGGGGAAAGCATCTCGCTAAAAACCCCAACTATCTGTATATTAATGATTGAGTCATGTAACATTACACAGCATAATACTTCTCACAAGTATCTCCACCTCTGTTACACACAATACAGCTCAGATCTGATCTCCAAATCTCTTCCACTGCTTGCCTGCCTCCACTGCTCAATACCTGCTCAAGAACTGATGAGAATGGCTCACCAAACTCGTTTTTCACCTGCAAAATAGTCACTCACACTTTGTTGGACGTGAGCACAAGCTATAATGTGGGAAAATACGTGAGCAAACTCATTGGCATACTCAATCCCTTGATTGTGCAAGATCTGGTGCACAACTATAGTCACAACTGATAGCAATCTGATTCTCTACCACCTGTCCCTGTTGAACTGAACATGCACTGACATGCAACTGAGTTAACTGATGTATTCATTAGTTGTATTATGAGTTAATAACTTGTGAATTAATTAATAACTAATTCACCCAACTCATCTCTAGTCTATTTGCCAGTTAGACTAAATACAACCAGTTTAACAAAGCTAAACTGAACACAACTCCATCAACTCCACCAAACTCAACTGATTGAGTTCTAACTGAAGTCATGCATGCAACAACTCAACTGACTCATAAGAAAAGCGTATTTCCTTCTGACAGCTGCATGTGCCACCTCTGTAGCTCAAACTGAAGTGCTCCAAGAGAATAAGATTAAGTTTATAGTCCAAATATTATTGTGAGATAATAATATTTGACTTTTCTATTTTTGACAGCCAGTCTAAAAATAGACTTTGATCACTCACACTGTGATCACTCACACTTTCATCAAAAATAGAAGTCCATCTATTTTTTCCCAACTTGATCAATCATCCATAAACAACAACCTGCAATCCATAGACATTATCCATATGTCTAAAAATAGACATAGTCTAAAAATAGACTTGCGCCAAAAATAGCCTGCGGGCCCACTTAGTGAAGGCGACTCTTTTCACTAAGCTCCATCATCTTGTTGCAATCTCAACACTCCCTCTCGACAAGATATGGATTATCAGCAACCCCTATCCTACCTCGGTGGTACTCGAATTTGCTCCTGGTGAGAGCCTTTGTCAGAATATCAGCATCCTGATCCTCCGTTGGAATGTACGAAAGTAACATGATCCTCCGCTGCACACAATCTCTGATATGGTGGTACCTGATGTCAATATGTTTAGATCTATCATGAAATACAGGATTAGCCGAGAGTTTAATGCAACTCTGGTTATCACAGTAAATCACAGTAGGATCCAAATGAGAACCGAACAAACCAACTAGGATCTTCCTCATCCATATAGCCTCACATGCAGCCAAACTTGCTGCCATATACTCGGCCTCCGCTGAACTGAGTGCCACGGATCTCTATTTCCTGCTGTACCAAGAAACTGCTATCGATCCAATACTGAAGACCCCTCCTGATGTGCTCTTTCTGTCTGTTAGGCTCCATGCCCAATCTGCATCCGTGAAGCCACATAGCTTCACCTCATCCTCCTGTCTGTACCACAAACCATATCCCGATGTGCCTCTCAAGTAGCGCAATACATGCTTGCCCGCCTTCCAAAAGAGCTTGGTAGGCTTAACCATAGCTTGTGAAAGCTGGTTAACTGCATAGCATATATCAGGTCGTGTATTGACCAAATACATCAGCGACCCCACCAACTGTCGATAAACAGTGGCATCCACTTCTTCTCCCGAAGTGGCATCCTCCTTCCTCCAACCTCCAGGAAGAGGAGTATCAACAGGCTTGCAACCATGCATGTTGAACTTCTCCAGTATCTCCCGAGCATACTTGCCCTGAGAAACAAACAGTCCACCACTGCGCTGCCATATTTCCAATCCCAGGAAATAGTGAAGGAGGCCCAAATCCTTCATCTCAAACTCTGTAGCAAGATCCTTCTTGCATGACAGTACAACAGCTCATCACCCGTTAGAATCAAATCATCAACATACAGTACAATGATAAGCAACTTACCCTCCACCACAATCTGGTATAGGTTCGGATCCGCCTCGCTCTTGGAGAATCCAAGTCCTGTGAAATAGCTGTCTATCCGTGTGTACCAAGCACGTGGTGCTTGCTTCAACCCATACAACGCTCTCTTGAGCCTGCACACATGCGACTCGCTGCTGAAGACTTCAAAGCCTTCGGGTTGCTCAATGTACACCTCCTCCTCAATGACTCCATTGAGGAACGCAGTCTTCACATCCATCTGATGAATGTGCCATCCCATCTTCGCTGAGAGAGCAAGAATCGTCCGTATGGAAGAATACCTTGCGACAGGTGCAAAGGTCTCCTCATAATCGATCCCCTCAATCTGTGAAAAACCTCAGGCAACAAATCTTGCCTTGTACTTCTCCACACTCCCGTTAGCTGCCTGCTTAACTTTGTAGATCCATCTCGAACCCACCACTGATTTCCCTTCCGGTCTAGGAACAATCTCCCATGCACTGTTTCTGACAATAGAATCATACTCTTCCACCATGGCGTCTACCCATGCGGGATCCTCCACAGCTTCCTCGAAAGAGGATGGCTCAGTCACAACACACTTGCTCATAAGAACCATGTATCCAGTGTACCGATCAGGTGACTGTCTCTGCCTGCGTTGGGCTGTAGGTGGTCCTACAACTTTCTCTGCATCTTGAGCCAGTCGCTCAGCTTCTGTCAAGCACTTTCGCCCTCTGATGGTTGGCGCTACATGAGTGGTCTCTTCCACTCCATGAACCTCGTCCTGTGGCTGATCCACGTCCTGAAGCTCATCCTTAGGAACTAATAGCTCCTCATCTGCATGCAAGTGTAGCTCCCTCTCAAGCGAACACTTCATGGCTTTCTCCTCCTGAAATTTTATATCCTGTCGCACAACAATTTTACCACTGTCTGGCAAATACACACGATAGTTGTGGGGCGTATCAGTATACCCCACAAATATCCCAACCTCTGCGGTCGGCTCCAACTTCTTCCTGGCATCCTTCGTCACATGCATGTAAACGTTAGCACCAAAAATCCTCAAATGAGAAAGATCAGGCTTCTTACCAGAATAAGCCTCCTGGGGTGTACTCATGCCAAGTATCCTATGAGGACAACGGTTCTGCACATAAATTGCTGTATTGCATGCTTCCGCCCACAAGTGAAGGGGAAGGCCCTGATCATGCAACATTGCCCGTGCAACACCCACAATCGTTCTGTTCTTCCGCTCAGCTACCCCGTTCTGCTGTGGGTTATGGGGAACTATGAGCTCTCTACGAATCCCTTCTGTCTTGCAGAAATCCTTGAACTTGTCCGAGATGTATTCACCACCATTATTGCTCCTAAGAGCCTTCACCTTCTTCCCCGACTCCTTCTCGACCAGTGCTTTGAATTCACAGAACTTTGAATATGTCTCGCTCTTCTTCTGCATGAAGAAGATCCAGCACTTACGAGAGAAATCATCAACAAAAATCACATAATACCTGTGTTTTGCTGTCGAAGCAACTGAGAAAGGTCCACACACGTCTGTGTGAATTCTCTCAAGGATCGTCGTGGTGCGACTATCCTTCTCATGAAAGGTGGCTTTCACAAACTTCCCCAAAGTACACCCCTTGCACTGATCTGACTGCGCAAGTGTGCCTTTAGGAAGCCCTGTAGTGATCTGCTGTAGTATCTTCAAGGCTCCATGGTGAAGGTGACCCAATCTCCTGTGCCACAACTCGCCATCATCCCGGCTCACCAATCCTTCTGCCTTGCCTGCCATTGCTGCGCATCCATCTACATGCAACTGATAAAGGTTCCTCACTCGAACCCCTATCTTCTGGGTCTCACCAGTTGTCTTGCTGCGCAGGAAGGCCTTTCCCTCGCTGAAAACAACATCATACCCCTTGTCTTCTAACATCGCCACTGAGATGAGATTCTTCTTCAATCCTGGAACATGCATGACTTCCTTCAATACAAAGGGTTTACCAGACTCCCTCTCAAAGGAAATGGTACCGATACCGGTCGCACTGTATCTACCATCATCGCCCATCTCGATGTGCACTCCAAGATCTTTGTCCTCCAGATCAGAGAACAAATCTCTATCTCCCGTCATGTGAAAAGATGCACCACTGTCCAAGAACCACACTGATCCCATCACACTTGAAACCAAGCATGTGATCAATGAAAAATCAAGCTCAAACTGAGAAGCTAAGGCCTCTCCCCCTGCAGATCCAACAGCTTGCTTCTTCTTCTTCTGCGGACAATTTGTGGCATAGTGTCCATGCTGGTGACAGTGAAAACACTTCACCTTGGACATATCCTTCTTCTTGCTTTTCGCACCGGAATGAGAAGCTTTCTTGTTCTTCCCCTTCTTTGCTTTGGCAGCCAATGCGCAATTCTCTTCATCAGATACCTTTGATGAAGATCCATTCTCACCTTTATTGTTTCTGAGTTTATCCTTGAGTGCCAGGTCGCTCTTGCTTTGGAATAACATTTGCAATCCGTTGAAAGACATTTCAACAACACTGCTGCAAATTCGATTTCCACCAGCAAAAACTCAACTGCTTCCGATCTAAAATTCATGAGAACAAAATATTTCTCGTACAGAGATTGACTGTATGGGCTTTTACCGGATATTTCACCTTCCAAAAGAAGGATGAATCCAGAGGCTACCTGGCCCGATTACAGGCTCTGCCTAGAGAAATAGAATGTAAACACTTCCTGAATAGTAGATCTGATGATCAACAGCTCTGATACCATGTAGAAACTTTTTCTACAATTATCTAGCTCGCTCTGATACCATGTAGAAATTTTGAATAATTTAACACATATTCAACAGAGATTATCCTGATCATGTAATATTGCGGAAAACATACACAATACATAAGCTCCTCTACGTTGATCATCAATATAGCAGCATCAATAACAATAAAACATCAAGAGCATTCACACATTAACACAGTATGTATCCCGGGGAAAGCATCTCGCTAAAAACCCCAACTATCTATATATTAATGATTGAGTCATGTAACATTACACAACATAATACTTCTCACAAGTATCTCCACCTCTGTTACACACAATACAGCTCAGATCTGATCTCCAAATCTCTTCCATTGCTTGCCTGCCTCCACTGCTCAATACCTGCTCAAGAACTGATGAGAATGGCTCACCAAACTCGTTTTTCACCTGCAAAATAGTCACTCACACTTTGTTGGACGTGAGCACAAGCTATAATGTGGGCAAATACGTGAGCAAACTCATTGGCATACTCAATCCCTTGATTGTGCAAGATCTGGTGCACAACTATAGTCACAACTGATAGCAATCTGATTCTCTACCACCTGTCCCTGTTGAACTGAACATGCACTGACATGCAACTGAGTTAACTGATGTATTCATTAGTTGTATTATGAGTTAATAACTTGTGAATTAATTAATAACTAATTCACCCAACTCATCTCTAGTCTATTTGCCAGTTAGACTAAATACAACCAATTTAACAAAGCTAAACTGAACACAACTCCATCAACTCCACCAAACTCAACTGATTGAGTTCTAACTGAAGTCATGCATGCAACAACTCAACTGACTCATAAGAAAAGCATATTTCCTTCTGACAGCTGCATGTGCCACCTCTGTAGCTCAAACTGAAGTGCTCCAAGAGAATAAGATTAAGTTTATAGTCCAAATATTATTGTGAGATAATAATATTTGACTTTTCTATTTTTGACAGCCAGTCTAAAAATAGACTTTGATCACTCACACTGTGATCACTCACACTTTCATCAAAAATAGAAGTCCATCTATTTTTTCCCAACTTGATCAATCATCCATAAACAGCAACTTGCAATCCATAGACATGATCCATATGTCTAAAAATAGACATAGTCTAAAAATAGACTTGCGCCAAAAATAGCCTGCGGGCCACTTAGTGAAGGCGACTCTTTTCAGTAAGCTCCATCATCTTGTTGCAATCTCAACATCGAAGTACACCATGTAGGGCCAATTTTACCATAGTAAAATTGCCGTCACTGTAAGAAATTACTTAATAAACCACATTTGTTAAGTAATTTATAATTAAACCCATGAAGAATAATAAAATAAATCACTATTTATTTAATTATTTTCTAGGAATAACTAATTAAACCATTGTTTAACTAATATTCCTTGTCATATTTGACCCAGTTATGAGAAATAAATAGATAAATCATTAATTATCTTATTTTTCTCTAGGAATAATTAATTAATCACTAATTAGTTATTATTCCTGGTCAAGTTTGACTAAATCCCCTAGGAATACTTAAATAAATCATTATTTTTTTATTATTCCTTAACCATATTTCTTGAGATGATAAATAAATCATTTATTTATTTATTATTTCTAAATAAAAGTTTAAATACATTTTCCCTCCAACCAAATATAATAAAATATTCCAAATGGTTAATTCTAGAATTTGGTTAATAATATTTTTATTAGTAGAGTTTAGGCTTCTGTGATCCATATCAAGTTTACAAAAGATTTTTCGGCGAAGATCACATGAGACATCATTTGTCGACGCGTTTCGAACCAACCAGTGTGGTTCATCGTCAGGACAAGTTGAAGAAACAGATCCAGCTTAGCAGGTTAAATAGACAGAGCAAAGCCTCCAACGGCTAAAAAGACTAACAGCTACTTTTGACTAGGTACCGGGATCAAAAACCCTATTTAATAAAAATGTTACCCTAGGGGGACCAGTCCTTTAAATAAAAATAATATTATGATAAAAAATATTAATAAATAATTAAAATATTAAAAATAATTAAACAGTTATGTTCAATTAGTACCTAAAAATAATTCATAATAATAGTTAGTTAAAGATAAATAATTAAAAATTATATCTAAGGGAAAAAATTATTCTAGAGAGGGACCAGTCCTTTAAATAAAAATAATATTATGATAATAGTTAGATACAAATATTAATAAATAATTAAAATATTAAAAATAATTAAACAATTATGTTCAATTAGTAACTAAGATTAATTCATGATGATAGTTAGTTAGAGATAAATAATTAAAAATTACATTTAAGGAAAAAAAAATAAAATTTCATAGAGGGACCAATCCCTTAGAATAAATAAAATAATTATGTGATAATAATAAAAATAAATTTTTTTAAACGATAATAGTTAGTAATGATAATAGTTAGTTAAACATAATTAAAATTATATTTAATTATTAGATATAATTAAAATTATATTTAAAATAAAATTATATTAAAATTAAAATATAATTAAAATTATATTTAAAATTAAATTATATTATCAAATTATATTAGAATTATATTTTAATAATTAAAATTATATTATCCTAGGGAGACCAACCCCTTAAAATAAAATGATTTAATGATAATATTTAATTAAAAATATAAATTTTTATAAGTTAAATTAATAACTAAAAATACTTCATGATAAATAAAATAATTATGTGATATTAATAAAAATAAAATTTTTTAAATGATAATAGTTAGTAATAATACACGATAATAGTTAGTTAAACATAATTAAAATTATATTTAATTATTAAATATAATTAAAATTATATTAAAATTATGTGATAATGTTATTAAAATAAATTTTTTTATTTTTATTTTATGTGATAATTATTAAAATAAAATAATTATGTGATAATAATAAAAATAAAATTTTTTAAATGATAATAGTTAGTAATAATACATAATAATAGTTAGTTAAACATAATTAAAATTATATTTAATTATTAAATATAATTAAAATTATATTTAAAATAAAATTATATTAAAATTATATTAAACTTAAAATATAATTAAAATTATATATATATATATATATATATATATATATATATATATATATATTTTAATTTTAATATAATTCTAATATAATTTTATTTTATTACTAACTATTATCATTTAAAAATAATGTTTTTTAAATGATAATAGTTAGTAATAATACATTATAATAGTTAGTTAAACATAATTAAAATTATATTTAATTATTAAATATAATTAAAATTATATTTAAAATAAAATTATATTAAAATTATATATAATGTGATAATTATTAAAATAAAATAATTATGTGATAATAAAAATAAAATTTTTTAAATGATAATAGTTAGTAATAATATATGATAATAGTTAGTTAAACATAATTAAAATTATATTTAATTATTAAATATAATTAAAATTATATTTAAAATAAAATTATATTTAAAATAAAATTATATTAAAATTAAAATATAATTAAAATTATATAAAATTAAATTATATTAAAATTATATCATTAAAATATATTAAAAATTATATTTTAGTAATTAAAATTATATTATTCTAGGGGGACAAACCCCTTAAAATAAAATGATTTAATGATAATATTTAAATAAAAATATAAATTTTTATAAGTTGAATTAGTAACTAAAAATACTTCATGATAATAGTTAGTTACAAATAAATAATTAAAAATAAGAAGGAAATAAAAATAGGACCATTCTTATATTATTATAATAATAATAATAAAAATAAAAAAAATAATTAAATAAATACGTAAGTTAAGTTAAAAAAAAAATTGAGAAAACTAGGTCGAGAGTGCTGGGACCCAACACCGACTGATTTTCCAGCCATCATCTCTATTGGGAAATATTTTTATTATTTCCCATTATTCAAGAATAACCTAATATTTTGTTATAAATAGAAGGGTTTTACATTCATTCTTCACTTTTGATCATTTCATTGTTGCACTCACTGTTGTAGCTCTGATTATTATTATTGTCGCACAACATTTTTCTTTTCCATTTGAGTTTTCATTGAGCTCAAACATTTTGTTTGCTGGGTTTTAAACATTATAAAAGAGAGAGACTCTATAAAAGCTGAAGACATTGAGGATAGCAAATAACCCATCCCATAGAGGGGGACTGGTAACCTTATTTGTTCCCTTCACAGGTGTAGTTTAATAAAATATATTCTTTATATATCTGGTTTCCATTGGATTATTGGAGTTAGTTGCACTTATTTTCTTATTCCATTTTGTTGTTTAACTAGTTATGTTGCATAGATCAGGGCTTTGGTAGGTTTTGTTTCTATCATTTGCTGCAAATCCACATTGTTTAACAACCATTTTTATTTTTAGGGTTGTTTGTCATCCACAACCTAAAGTGGTTTCTTTTCGTACACCTTCGAGAAGAATACTTATAACAAGAATGTATGGGTTATTGATAGTGGTGCCTCTAGACATATGACGTGAGAATGTAGTCAAATTCAAAACCTATATAAAGGAAACTCCTCTCACTCAATCGAACTTGGAGACAAGAAGAGCTATCCAGTGAAAGGCATTGGATCTACTTTATTGGAGCTCGAGTATGGTGGAAGCATTCACCTCAACAATATTTTATATGTTCCATGTTTGAAGTTCCATGTTTGAAGAAAAACTTACTTTCTATTTCTTGTCTAGAGGATAAGGGTGATAGAGTTGCTTTTGTTGATGGAAAGGTTTTGGTTTGGGGTAAGGGCTCTAGTATTGATGATGCTAGGGTGATTGGGATTCGTGAGGGGACATTATATAGATTTTTTACACCTCTATCTCATGCCCTAGTCCACTTGGATGTGAGTCCTTCTGAACTATGGCATAGAAGGTATGGACACCTTCATTATAATATTTTTCCATCTCTAAGTCAAATGGTCAATGACATCCCCGAATTGAAGGAAGAACATGAAGGGACCTACAAGTGATGTTCCCTAGGAAAGAACGTGAAGAAGCCATTTGCTGGAAGTGATACTAGATCTAAGAAAGTTTTAGATTTCATACACTCAGTTGTATGTGGACCAATGGCAGCTAAGTATCTTGGTGGACATTAATATTATGTGACCTTCATTGATGATTTCTCAAGGAAAAATTGGCAATACCTCCTTAAGAAAAAATATGAGGTATTTGAGAAGTTTCAGGAATTCAAGAATGAAGTGGAAAATCTAACTAAGAGAAAGATAAACACTCTAAGGTCCAATAATGGTGAAGAATACACATCCAAAGAACTAATAGCATTATAGAAGGAAGCATGGATTAAGAGGGGGCTCACTGCTCCTTCAAATCTTGAACAAAATGGTGTGGCCAAAAATAAAAACAGAACTATTGAAGAATGTGCTAGGGCCATGCTACATGATCAATATCTCCCTCAATTCCTATGGAAGAGGCATGTGTAACAACTGTTTACTTGCAGAATCGAAGTCCTCACAAGATTCTCAACAACATGACTCTAGAAGAAGCATTTACAGGAAAAAATCCAATTGTGGATCATCTTCAAATATTTGGGTATCTGGTCTATATACATATACCCAAGGACTAGAGAAAGAATCTGGATCCTACAAGTTTAAAGGGCATCCTTGTTGGGTATAGTGCTTCATCTAAGGCATACATAATATATATTAAGGAGGATTGTCGAATTGAAGTAAGCAAGGATGCCATCTTTGATGAAAGTATAACTTACAAGAAATCAAAATATGTTCCACTTTTCTCTGATGAAGAATATATACCTATATTTGAGGATATCTCAAGGGATAATGATGTTCATGATCAAACATATACTCAAGAAGACGTTGAAGGTCCAAGTGATCCTATGCAACAAGTAATTATTCTAGAAATTTGAAAGAGACTTGCTTGGTTGAGAGCTACTCTACAAGAAGTAGAAGGAAGGATAACTAAGGGGACCTTTAGAGAAAGCAAAAGAATGAAGGGTTATTCTAGGTATGCTTCATATATGACAAAGCTCATTGAAGTGGAACCATCCTCTTGTGAATATGTGGCTAAACATCAAGAGTGGAGGAATTTAATGCAAGAGGAATACCAATCAATCACGAAAAATGATGTCTGGGAGATTGTCCCTAGGCCAAGTGACAAATATATAGTCACTTCAAAATGGATTTACAAAATAAAGCACACTACGGATGGGAGCATTGATAAATACAAAGAAAGGTTTGTAGCAAGAGGCTTCTCACAAAAAGAAGGTATTGATTATGAAGAAACATTTTCTCCTACATCTAGATATTTAACAATATGATCACTTGTTTCTCTAGCTGCTACTATGGGATGGAATGCCCATCAAATGGATGTTAATACAAATTTTCTGAATGGGACTATTGATGAAGAGGTTTACATTGAGCAACCTCAAGGATTTGAAATAAATCAAAGGGAGACTCATGTCTGCAGGTTGAAAAAGGCTCTATATGGCTTAAAGCAACGACCTAGGGCTTGGTATGCGAGAACGAATATAAACCTATTAAGACTTGGTTTTGCTAAGAGTTCTACAGATCCTAACCTATACATCAAGGTGGTCTAGGGTGAACCAATCATCATACTCTTGTATGTGGATGATCTACTAGTCACAAGTGTAGAGCCTATATCTTGTGTACTTTGTCTTGTTGGGATCTTCATTATTTTGGTAATTGCTTGAAGAAAATAAATAAAAGAAATAATAAAAGGAAAACTAACATCACAAGTAATTATGAAGTGAAGGAAAACTTATATAATCTCTAAGTCTCTTGATTTTCCAACAATAACCATGCATGTAACAAAGGACACATTTTTCATTGTATACCTTGCATTCATTGTAGGGTTTATCACACCATAAGTAAGTAGTTGCCATATGTGTCTATCATTGCATATTTCCAAACCACTTGCCAAAAATTTCTCAACAAAAATATCTCCTTCTACATCTACATTATTTACAAGGAATGAAATTGGAGTGATAAGTATCTTCTCTACAATATCAGTGAATCTTGTGCATCGAAAAACCTTAAAGAACTAATCAAGGATTCTAGTTACCTTGTTGTAGAGCCGCTAAGTCAGTACTTGTTGGTAACTGTTGGCATTATGATACAAGTGTTGTCCTTGATGGAAACTCACTCAGAGGTATGATACAAGTGATGGTAACTCAATCAGAGGATAGATCTTAGTACAACAGGTCAAGAGAGAGATATACGCAGGTTCATCATGACCAAGCCGCGTATACACGCGGGTTAGACGTTCCAAAGACACGTATGCGTATACATGCACTTTCACGCAAGGAAAGGCGCGTACATGTTGGAAAACTAGGTATTGGTCCGTGGTATTTGGTCTGAAGCGTTGATCCGGGTATTGGGTCCAAGGTATTGTTTCTACATGGTTTTGGACCATGGTATTGAGAGAAGCCTAAACCTATATAAGGAGAAGATCATTAGGCAAAGGAGAAGAGCAAGTAATGAATGTCTGATGAAGTGTGAAGATCTAGTATGCTGGTTATGGGTTTGTGATGCTTGGCTCAAGTTGGAAATGGCAGCGAAGGTATAAGTAATTATCTTTAGATCTGTACGCGGGTTCTCTCTGGTGAAAGCGCGTATACACGCGATTTTGATATATTCAAGTAGCGTATGCATTATGAGATTTGGTGTTTCAGGTTGCTGTTTGGTTCTAGTGGTTGTTGCAGAGTTTTGGGCTCTGGTCTGTGTTCTGGTAACTGTGTTCTGATGACAGGGTTTCAGTGATTCAGTATTAGGTGATTTAGAGATTTAAGATGCAGGTATAAGTTGATGATTGTATTGCAGCAGTGATTGTTTTGTATTTATGGATCCAGTATGAAAATGTATGAAACGTGGTCCCTGGAAGAAAAGAGAAGGTTGTAGCCTTCTGTAGGTCAGCACCTACGTACTAGTACTTCAGCTAGTACAAGAGCTAAGGGGGTTGTAGCTCCCTTCCAGGAGAGTCTAGAGAATGAGAGAAGGTTGTAGCCTTCTGCAGGTAGAAGCCTGCGTATTGGTATAAGACTGCACTAGTACTATTGTAAAAAGAAGTTTCTTATTAAAGGAAGATAGAGACGAATTACAGCAGGTGGTTTTCACCCACATTGGGTTTCCACCTTATATCATGGTGTTCATGTGTGCTCCTTATGTGTGATGATCTGTTCTGTTCTACTGCACCTATTTACTGTTAATATGGTTAATAATGTTCTGATGCACTCATTGAAGATCAACTAATTGAATCATAAGTTTATTGGATATACGCTAGTTGCATTAAACACAGTCGCATATATACGCAGGTATCCTTAACTGAAGTAGCGTATATGAATCTGAGTATGAAAATGAAAAATGTTATATTGATTTGATAATACTGATTCACCCCCCGCGCCCCCCTCTCAGTATTATTTCCAACAATTGGTATCAGAGCAGGTCCTTTAGAAGAAGCTTGATCGCTTGAAGGAAAGATCCATCAGAATGGCTAATCAAGAAAGAGAGGCATCCATCAGGCCACCAATCTTTGACGGGAGCAACTTTGCCCACTGGAAGATAAGAACCACAACATATCTACAATCGCTTGGAACGGATGTTTGGGGAATCGTGGAAGGAGGATACACATACCCATCAGCAATTCCTACAGATACAGCAGAGAGAAAGCAATATGAACTCAATGCCAAAGCTGTTACTGTCTTATTGGGAAGTTTGTCACAATTAGAATTTATGAAGGTCATGCATTTCAAATCAGCCAAGGAAATATGGGACAAAATCATTCTAAGCTATGAAGGAGATGAACAGGTGAAAAGAGCAAAGCTTCAAACTCTCAGAATCCGGTATGAAAATCTTAAGATGCATAGTAATGAAAGCATAGCTAATTACTTCCTGCATATAGATGAGATTGTAAATTGTATGAGGAATCTGGGTGAAGAATTTAAGGAAGTTGTCTTAGTTGAAAAGGTTTTGAGATCCCTATCTGCTAAATTTGATTCCAAAGTGTCTGCCATAGAAGAAAAGGAGGATCTGCAGAAAATCACCATGACACAGCTTCACGGAATCTTAACTGCTTATGAGATGAGAAAAGAGGGACCATCAGAAGCCGCATTCGAAGTATCAGGATACATTTCAAAAGGAGAAGATGAGGTAAATTTTGTCAAGAATCTTGAACGGGGAACTGGACAGTTCAAAGGTAAGCTACCTTTCAAATGCTTTTCATGTGGTAGAGTTGGTCACTACGCTGCTAGATGCCCTCATAACAAAGGAAAGATGTCTGAAGAAGGTAATAGAAGCTATTATACCCATGTTAAAAGTAATGACTCATTCAATAGTAGTGAAGACATTAGAAGTCTCATGGCATATGAAAAGAAGGATGTAGAAACAGAAGAAGTTACCAAATTAAACGAACAATTGGAGTCAGTAACCACAGTAAGGGAGCAATTGCAGGATGTAGGAAGAGATCAGAGCATAACAATTCAGAGACTTGAATCAAAGATCCTCTCTCTAAAAGAAGATCTTGAAAAATCAAAGAAGCAGAATAGGGAAGCTCTTGAAGATCAAGAACATGAAGTGATCGAATTAAGGAAACAAGTGGAAGAAGGAAGAAAAGCTAAAGAAAACATAAGGAAGCAATATCTGGAAAAGGAAGAACAACATCAGGTTGAGGTAAATATCTTAAAAAGTAAATTAGAAGAAAAGGATAAATTGTTACGATTTCAAGATAGTACAAAGATTTTGGATGACATTCTTGGTAGTCAAAGATCCCCTACTATCAAAATTGGTCTTGGCTTTTATGAATCTGTTGAAGGTGAATCTAGCTCACAAGGTGAGGCAAGGAACTCTAATGAGAAATCTGAAATGCTCAACAAGGAACAACCAAGGAAAGAAATTCCTCAAAGAAAATCCTTTGCTCCTAACTATGGAAGTGATAGATGATTATTTCCTCCATTGAATAATATTGACTGTTATGTATGTCATAATCTTGGACATGTTGCAGCCAGATGTAGAAGTATAATGGTTCAAGACCATCGCACAAGATCATCACATTCCAGGTATTTCAGAGGATATTGTTTTGCATGCAATGCGTTTGGACACAAAGTAATTGATTGCAATAGAAGGAACATGAAACATGTAAGATGTTATACATGCAACAATCTTGGACATAAAGCAAGGGAATGCAGGAGCAAATTTCAAAATTCAAAGCAAGAGGACTATACATCATCACAATTCCAGGAATTGAAGAAGACAAAATTAGAGACAGAAATGTGTGACATAACTTAGTTAGCTGACATAACAGACATAGGGGAAACCGAAAGTGAAGACATTCAGTATTCCATCTTGCATACGCTGATATAATGAAGATAAGTTGCGTATATATGCGAGCTAGAGGCTGCAGAGTTGCGTATATGGAGTTCAGAAGAAAAGGCAGCAGAACAGACTCAGGAAATGGTTCGGTCATGATATATAATGGTTGGCACAGGCTCAGGGGGAGCATATACTTCAAATAATGCATTGTTGGCATTATGGTTAGAAGTCTTTGATGAAGTTTATGAGGCTAAATGATACATCTTGCTGTTTGATCAAAGGAATGGTATTGCAGGTTTGGATGCTGATGCTTATGGTGCAGATCATATATGATGTATGATAGTGGCTAATGACTATCATGGTCTTGAATGGATTGCTGGTCTTTGAACTTGCATGTGCTCAGGGGGAGCATGGATGGATTGATACATCTTGACATATACAAAGGGGGAGCCCAATCAGAGATTTCAATAGGTACTCAGGGGGAGTATGGACAGCAGAGGGAGAGAACTTCTTGGTCTGCCCTTTGCCCTTGATGTCAAAGGGGGAGAGTGACTTGGTGTGGTGGTTGCCATCAAGTCCAAAGGGGGAGATTGTTGGCATTATGATACAAGTGTTGTCCTTGATGGCAACTCACTCAGAGGTATGATACAGGTGATGGTAACTCAATCAGAGGACAGATCTTAGTACAACAGGTCAAGAGAGAGATATACGCAGGTTCATCGTGACCAAGCCGCGTATACACGCGGGTTAGACGTTCCAAAGACGCGTATGCGTATACATGCACTTTCACGCAAGGAAAGGTGCATACATGTTGGAAAACTAGGTATTGGTCCGTGGTATTTGGTCTGAAGCGTTGATCCCAGGTATTGGGTCCAAGGTATTGTTTCTACATGGTTTTGGACCATGGTATTGAGAGAAGCCTAAACCTATATAAGGAGAAGATCATTAGGCAAAGGATAAGAGCAAGTAATGAATGTTTGACGAAGTGTGAAGACCTAGTATGCTGGTTATGGGTTTGTGATGCTTGGCTCAAGTTGGAAATGGCAGCGAAGGTATAAGTAATTATATTTATATTTGTACGTGGGTTCTCTCTGGTGAAAGCGCGTATACACGCGGTTTTGATATAGTCAAGTAGCGTATGCATTATGAGATTTGGTGTTTCAGGTTGCTGTTTGGTTCTAGTGGTTGTTGCAGAGTTCTAGGCTCTGGTCTGTGTTCTGGTAACTGTGTTTTGATGACAGGGTTTTAGTGATTCAGTATTGGGTGATTTAGAGATTTATGATGCAGGTATAAGTTGATGATTGTATTGCAGCAGTGATTGTTTTGTATTTATGGATCCAGTATGAAAATGTATGAAACGTGGTCCCTGGAAGAAAAGAGAAGGTTGTAGCCTTCTGTAGGTCAGCACCTACGTACTAGTACTTTAGCTAGTACAAGAGCTAAGGGGGTTGTAGCTCCCTTCCAGGAGAGTCTGGAGAACGAGAGAAGGTTGTAGCCTTCTGCAGGTAGAAGCCTGCGTACTGGTATAAGACTGCACCAGTACTATTGTAAAAAGAAGTTTCTTATTAAAGGAAGATAGAGACGAATTGCAGCAGGTGGTTTTCACCCACATTGGGTTTCCACCTTATATCATGGTGTTCATGTGTGCTCCTTATGTGTGATGATCTGTTCTGTTCTACTGCACCTGTTTACTGTTAATATGGTTAATAATGTTCTGATGCACTCATTGAAGATCAACTAATTGAATCATAAGTTTATTGGATATACGCTAGTTGCATTAAACACAGTCGCGTATATACGTGGGTATCCTTAACTGAAGTAGCGTATATGAATCTAAGTATGAAAATGAAAAAGTTATATTGATTTGATAATACTGATTCACCCCCCCTCTCTCAGTATTATTTCCAACAATAACACAATCACACTGCAACATATTTGGTTCTAATATTAGAATGTTGCATATGAAGAAAGAGAGCCAATTATTCATTAAAATATCCATTTTGGGCGTAACATGATACACACAGCCTCAAGGGCACTCCGCGAGACAAAATTTTTCCTCAACATTCTGTCAAACAACCTCTACACTATCGTTATATTTCCACATTTACAACACATTTATAGAAGTGAATTTCCAACCACAACATCTAAATTAGAACCTCATCTAACAATGTAATTAGTGGATACACTTGCATTATTGTAAATCTCCTAAATTAATGCATAATCAGTGCATGCCGACGGTAAACACGACATGGTGAAAAAATTAGGTTTCATAGCTTCTAGTCTGATTTCACTGAAAATTTCCAAGGCCTTATTGGCCACATAAACATTAAAATCCAACATGATTTGAGTATGCGATAATGAATCTCGTTGTCCCATTCAAGATTCGACAAGCTAGTGTCTGCCTTGAGAATAAGAGGGAACATGAATTTTTCTATTAGTGTGCCACCATCATATTCCACCCAATAATAAAATCCAAGGGAATCCTCGAAGTTTCCCCTATTTTCATACCCTTATATCATGGCATTCCATAAGAATACATTTCATTGATGTGGTTTTTCAAACACTTCACAAGCATCCTCCACATTATTGCAAATGTCATAACTTCTCACAAATCTGGTTGCTAGAAATTTTTCATGATCCAATCCATTTTTAAGAATGTGGGCATGGATTAGCCTTAGATATTTGATCTTGGTAGATGATTGTAATAGGGAAGCATATGTATTTTAGTCTATTGATGTGATTTGTACAATGCATGAAAATGATTTCCATTATTGTTGGGATTCATGAGTAGGTGTAACATAAACATTTGATGGAATAGGGTTTGATTAATAACAAAGGGCATATGGGTACATTTGGAATTGAGATGGAAACATAAATAAATGGTTTCAATACCAAGCATTACAAACTAACAAAGGTATAAAACAATCATGAAAAATTAAATATACAAGGAGGCTAGAGTATATGAGTAATGATGAAAGTATGACCAAACTACCACACTCTACAAAACTCATGCTTCAACCATCACCCTATTATGTGAGTACATGATAATCATGGATATATATGAAACCGTATTTCTATGATGAATTCTATCAAAAATTTTACGTGCATAGCAAATATTCTGGAATTTTGCATATGGTAACTAGTGAATTCTACACATTGATATCCAATTTGAATCTTATTTTAAGACCCTGAGTATGGACTTGAATTTCTTGTTTCAAATATTCTAGGTCAACACAAGTGATTTCCAAGCATATTCCATCTCCCATTCTGAACATATCCCAGATTAAATGTATTGGAGCAAACTACATCTTGTTGCTGCATTTTATAATACATTTAGTGTGCGTTCACCATACACAGTCCTTTGTATGAAATATGTTTACATATACTATTAACAAATTCATCGTTGTGCTTAGTTTTTGGCCCATGTAGGCCAAATGTTGCAACTTGGGCTTTGATACCACTTATAACATCCCCAACCACCCAGCTAGGGTGATTCCATCACCGTTGATAGTGATACCATAATCATTATATATATGTGAATGTGTGTGTGCCATAAAATATGTTTTCGGAAATTATCTGTTAACATCCACAAACTAGCTACAAACCTTAGACATTCCACCCAACCATAGACCATCTTACTCTAGCTCTCTCAGTAGTGGGTCACCCCGAAAATAGGGCCATGACTCCACAATGACAATGGCTACCTAAATCTAGGTACATAACCAATACAGAATATGACCAGGGTTAAGGTACCAAACCCTAGTGATAGGCCTCATTAATAGGTATACATCAAGGCCCATATGGCCATCCTTCAACATACATTTACCTCTTTCCTTGCATTTGATAACACCCTTTTTTTACTATAATGTGTTTATTAGGGAGATTAAGGGATGTTTATCATATCTTGTGGCCTAACATGATTAATGTGTAGGAAAAGGGTGCATTTATTGTGCAGAAGTACGTTGGAGGTAACCAGAGGAAATGTAGGAGGCTTGTTCCCTGCATTAACTCACCAACCAACTCAGCTGCCTATTGGAGAAGTTACTCCACTCAATAACTGCGAGCATCTGAGGAGGCTATATCCACTTTTATATGGATTTTAGAGGGAAGAAACCATACTTCCAAGGAGGCTACCCCCCTCACTCACTTTGTATAAATAAAGGAGCCCAAGAGCTCACTGGGATTCGACTTTTTTAGAGGAGCGTAGTGACTGCTAGAGCTAGGAGATCATACTTATTGTTTTCATTTCCATATGTACTTGAGAAATCTTTCACATCAATGAGATAGATTGTGTTGCCTTTAATCTGAGTGTGTTCTAGAGCGATGAGTACCCTTGGGTTAGGGCCCAATCCAAGCACTCTAGTCTCTCTCCTTTGTACATTTTTACTATGCATCTTTCTTTTCTATACTTAGGCTAGCAATATTTCCTTTCTTGCAAGTTTTGTTTATATGGAGAGTTGTCTTTGCATATTTGTCAGTCATCTCTCTTGTAAATTATGGTTGTAGTCCTTGTATTGGGAAGCACAAAAAGATAGGTTTCTTTTTGATGCAGTAGTTATATCTTGAATAAAATTCAACTCTTCCTTTCCTTTCTAGTTTAATTTTCTACAATTAGTATTTTTAGCATGTTTTAAATGTTTTGCAAGATCAAGTAATCTTTGTGGTGTGCAAGATATCCTACTGGTTTGAAAGGAAGAGCACTATCATTCATACTTTCAACCCTACCATCAACACCCTCTTTTTATCCTCATCAACTTCTTCAAGCAGTGAACACATAGAAAGTTCAAGACAAATTTGTTGGAGGTCACTGTTTGCATTCCTTCATTGTTCAAGATGGGATCCTGAAGAGTACTACACTTAGTAAGGATTTATATAACATTCTCTCTCCTTCCATTACCCTTCCTCACCTTCATATAACCTTTTAAGCTCTCATAATGCTCTCAGATTCAATCCTGTAGCAAAACAGGGCTATCCTGTAACATCATGTAGCAATCCTATAACATCCTGTAGCATTGTGTAAAAGCCCTAAATACTTGACCAAAATTTCTCTTTAAGCTTTATTTTTTCTTCTTAGCCCATCAAAATGTCTCCTAGGCCCTAGAACCAAGCTTAAGGAGTATCATAGATCACTTAGGACCTTTCTTTTCATTTTTGCAATTTATTTATGCAATTAGGGTCAGTAAAGAGTTCATGTATTTGATAGCACATAGATAGTTTACTTTGTCACTTCTTGAAGTTGTCATTGAATTTTGTCATTAGTATATAATCTCCTTTGAATGCGATAGTTTAGGATTAATTTCAAGCTCTTTACTTTATGCAAGATCGATTAGGTTTATTTTTTGCAATAATTTAGGGTTTTCATTTTCATTTCTTGCAATTAGATTAGAATTTCCTTCTTATGCAACATTTACATTTCTTGCAAGTAGATTAAAATTTCATTTTATGCAACATTTATATTTCTTACAAATAGATTAGAGTTCCCTTTCTTGTAGAACCTAGATTTAATGTACAAGATGGTCTCTGTATGCTTTGGTTTGATCCACTATCTTAGAGCAACTTAATTATAATTTAGTTACTATGCATACAACACTGTCAACTCTTAAGTTTGTATGAATCCTAGATTGATAAATTAATGTTGGTAGCCTTGGGAGTTGCAACATTCTTATTGCAATACCAAAGCTTATCACTTTTTGGCATCGTTGCTGGGGAGGTGTCAAAGTAGGTGTTGATTTTGCTTTATCTTTTCATTTTATTTCATGTAAAACAAAAATAATATTTCATTGGTTTTTGTCTATCTAGAAAAATTCCCCAAAAAAGGCGGAAAACACACAAAAAAACATATTTATTTCATGCCTCATAGGGTTAGGGATAACCTAGGAAAATTTCTGCCAAAAACCCCCACTCCTATAAGCAGTCAACCATCACTCTTCTTTGGTGTCTGTGAACCTTCTCCTTAACCACAGAGGAATTGGAGAACCCTTTAGGTGAGAAACCATAGATCTTTGAAGAACCCATAAGGGAGGAAGAACCTACATCACCTACCCAAGAGATGGATAGGAAACCTGAGCTCTTTCCTATTATAGAAACCAATGGGGAAGCCAAAATGAAGAATATAAGCCCCATTGCTCTCCCACACTTCCATGGCCTAGCTTATGAGGGCCCTAATACATTCATGTTCAATTTTGCTATGGTTTTTAGAACTTATGATTACACTTCTAATGAGCAGAAGCTAAAGTTGTTTCCTTCCACTATTAAGGATGCAACTTTGCACTGGTTCATGAGTTTGGAAGGAGGCAACATCATTACTTGGGATAAAATGTAGCAAGTTTTCAATCATAAATACAAAGACTATTGTACATCAAGGGACACAAAATAGGAGATATTCAGGATGACCCTAGGACCAAATGAACCCTTATAGGATTATGAAGAAACGTTTCAACTCAATTATAGAAGAGCTAAATGCACCCTTGTCCCATAATCAATGAAGCTTGCACTTCTTTGGTGGATTAGAGAGGATTTGAGGGAGACCCTTAATATGTTGTCTGGTAGAGACATTTACCAACTAACTTATGAGGACATCAAGACAATATTTAAGAATCATTCTAGGGTTGCAAGGAAGAGAGGTAGGTCTAGTCAAGGTCTGGTAAATTCTTCTCCCTCTACCTTAGCTATCAAACATGAAATAGGGAACATGCTAGAAGATTTCAAGAGTGAAATGTTGCATACATTTTCCTTACAAATGGACATCATGCAGACTAAGAAGAAGCAAGAGGAGGTAGAAAGGGCATTAGATATCTTTTGTCCTAGATGCACAAAGAAGCATCCCATAATTGAGTGTCCACTAAATATAATAGAAATATTCTCTGTTTGTGAGGAGAACCATGCAACTGACAAATGCCCCTCCCTTTAAGGTCTAAAATATGTATATCAAGGGGCAGAGGGTGGCTTGGAGCAACTTTGTTTTGTTAATCAGAGAAGGCCACAAGGCCCTCGACCATATCAGCAAGGCATGCAAGGTGTGCACTACTCTCCTTTCAATCCAAATTAGGGTGCACCTTTTCAACCTTGGTATCCTCTATCCAACCCAAATTGGTCCATACCAACCCTTGGTCCTATCCTCCTCAGTATCCTCCTAACCTATCAATCCACCCTTCTAGTCATATTAATCTCAACCTCCTCAATGGGGCAACCCTTCACAAGGATGGAGGCCTTAGGTAGCCCAACCACCTGCCTTAATGCATCCTTTGCCTCCTCAAATACCCCACAATAATCCACCCAAGAAACCTTAGATTCCCGCCCAACCCAATTCAAACCGGAACAAGAAGCAAAACCAAAAAATTTATAGTTGGGAAACATAATATCCTGCTTATGCTGTGGAGATCCAGGAAATCAACCTTAGGTATGGGAAGGTACTTCCAGATGCTCACCCACCTTCTCCATCTGAATATATTGAAGAAGAGAAGGAAGAAAATACCCCTCAAGCCAATATACCTCCCTATCCTGAAAGGTTGGTCCAACTTAAGCAACACACCCTAGAAGAGGTTGAAATCCTAGGAGAATTGAAGAACTTGTGTGTCAAAATACCCCTCCTCTAGGCCATGAAAGATGTTCCAATTTATAACAAGCTTATCAGGGAAGAATGTTTCAAGAGGTCTGGAAGAAGGAAAAGAGATGCCCCCACTATCAATGTTGTTGGGAAACTGGCTGATCTAATGCTTGGGAAGGTCATCTCCCCAAAGTATTTGGATCCCAGTAGCCCTATAGTGGATGTACACATTAACAATATTGTAGTCCCAAACACACTGATTGACCTTAGGGTTGCAATCAATGTCATAAACAGGGAAACTATGTTGAAACTCAACCTCTAATGAGGCTTGAGTAAAACCACCATGGTGTTGCAACTTGAAGACAAATCCACACTATCCATTGAGGGTGTTATTGAGGATGTGATGGTCTCCATTGATTCCTGGGAGTACCTCACAGATTTCCTTGCACTTCAACCCAAAACAAAGTTTAATGGGTGTCCTCTCATTTTAGAGAGACCTTGTTTAGCTACTACTATTTCTAACATCAGTTGTAGGGTTAGAAACATGACGATTAAAAATGGGAAGCTCATAAAGTAACTTATATTATACCCACCTTCTCAACCCCTTGTTGAGAATGATTTACCTATGTGGGTAGAGGAATAAGAAGAGGAATATTTCTATCAGTCATCCCCCTACCCAATATGTACATTAGAAACTACTATAGGAAGTAGGCAACTAGATGAGGATGACCTTATTGATAACTTTATGCAAAACCAACCTCTTTCTGCCATGCCAATTGATGAGCTAGTAGAGGAATCCTTAGGGAAACCTGAGAACAACCCATGCACAAAATATTCACTGCTATTTCTGATCAAGATCATGTTAAGATTATGGAAACCAGTCCATCTAAAACCTTGAAAATCAATCCTTCCCTCTCAGCAGAGAAAGAAGAGAAACTACTCACTGTGTTAAGGAAACATCTTGATGATTTTTCTTGGGACTATAAAGAGATTAAAGGGGTGCATTCCTTAGTTTTTACACATCACATATACATTAAAGGGGGATGTAAACCTATGCACCAAACCTAAATGAGAATGAACCCTGCCCTTAAAGATATTGTGAAAGAAGAACTGCATAACTTATTGAATGCATGATTCATTCATCCTATTTCAGATAATGAGTGGCTGTCTCCTATTGATATAGTACCCAAGAAGAATGAGAAGTGGAGAATCTGTGTTGAATACAAGGGAATTAATACGGCTACAAATAAAGATAATTTTACCTCACCTTTCATTGATCAAGTTTTTGATGGTCTTGCAGGGAAGAAGTTCTTTTTATTCTTGAATGGTTTCAACGGTTACAATAATATCCAGATTAGTCTTGAGGATCAATATAAGACCACCTTCACATGTCCATTGGGGACCTTTTCCTATAGGGTCCTTCCCTTTGTCTTATGCCATGCCCCTGCTATCTTCCAAAGGGCAGTGTTGAGTATTTTTGTTGATCTTCTTCATGATACAGTTGAAATTTATATGGATGACTTCACTCCTTATGGGAATGATTTCTAGGAAGCTCCCTCCAATCTATGTAAAGTTTTAAAGAAGTGAATTAAAAGTGCCCCTTACACTTGGATTAGAGGCAATCTGTTTAGATTAGGTCTAGATGAAATTCTGAGGAGCTGTGTAAGGGAATATGAGGTCTTTGACATCCTCTCGATAGGCCATGATGGACCCTGTGGGGGCCATTTTGCTGCCAAGAGGACAACTTTCAAAATTATCCAAGGAGGATACTATTAGCCTACCTTACTCCAAGATGCCAGGAGGTACACTACTAGATGTGATGAATGCTAAAGGATGGGTAAGCCCAAACCAACAGATCAAAATTCCAATACATCCCTAAGTGACACTGGAGCCATTTGAGAAGTGGGGCCTGGATTTCATTGGACCTATTGACCCTCCATCTAGACAAAATAGATACATCATTATATGCACTAATTATTTGGCAAAGTGGGCTAAAGTAAAGGCAGTTAAGGTAGCCACAAAATTAAAGGTTGCATAGTTCTTGAGGGAGAACATCTTCTACAAGTTTGGCTTCCCAAGGGAGCTTGTCACTAATCAAGGAGCTCAATTCACCTCTAATATGATTGAGGAAATCATGGAACAACATCACATCAGGCACAAAAAATCCACACCCTATCATCCTCAAGTAAATGGGCAGGTGGAGGTGGCAAATAGAGATTTGGAGGACATATTGACCAAAGTTTTTAGCAACAACAAAAAATATTAGGCAACCAAACTTGTGGATGCCACTTGGGTCTATAATACCGCATGGAAAACCACCACTGGGTTCACTCCCTTTGAGCTAGTTTATGGAAAAAAGGCATTGCTTTCAATTGAGTTTGAGTACAACACCTTGAGAATGGCAACATAATTGGACCTAGACATCACTAAAGCTCAGTAGGAGAGGTTGCAATAGCTCAATGCTCTTGATGAACTTAGGTTGTAGGCTTTCATGCATACTGAGGTGGTCCAATTGTAGAGGAATATTTGGCATGACAAGAACATTAGGGAAATGACCTTCCAAGAGGGTGATTGGGCCCTTTTGTATGAATTCAGATTCAAGGACTTCAAGGGAAAGTTGATGACAAGATGGCTAGGTCCCTACTTGGTGGAGAAGTGTTATGAAAATGACTTTGTCCAAATCAGAACAATCAATGAGGAAAAAGTTCCACTGTTAGTCAATGGTTACTGACTGAAGATTTACAAGAGACCTCTATCAAAAGAGGAGTTTACCAATTTAATAAGAAAAGATCTAAATGTCATTTGGAGCCTCAAAACTCCCAATCCATCTAACCTCTGATTAGTAGAGAAAGAAAAAAGAAAAGAAAAGAAAAGAAAAGAAAAAACAATAAAAGGGAATAAAAAACGTAGGTGAAAACCTCTATGAAGCACTTGAGGAAAGCTCTTAGATTGAAAACCTCCATGAGGTAGTCCAAGAGTCTGAAAAAAAAAAATGCAAAAAATAAAAGATCCCCAGGTGAAAACCTCCCTTGAGGGACCTAGGGAAGACCTATGAGTTGAAAACCTCCTTTGAGGTAGCTTGTAGGCCTTAAAAAAATAAAAAGAAGAAAAAAGAAAAAAAAAGAAAAAAAGAAAAAAGAGGAAAAGACAAAAAAGAGAGCAAAGGGAACCCTTACACTATTCTGTTCTAATATTTCTACAGGGTTCTAGTGGCAGTCAATGGAGGTCAACATATAAGGAAGAAACTTAAAAAAAATTCAACTCCACACTCTCCAAGTTGGCTCTTTGAATGCACTCCATCCCTACATTGATTTTCCCAAGTTTCTCCATCATTAAATGACCTTCCTTGCTCAATTTTGCCTCAATCTTGGAGTGTTATAGGATTGTCCTGTATTGCTACAAGATTGTTTTTGATTTTCTACAAGATTGTGTTCGATACAAAAAGAAGGGACAAATATTGTGTTTTTCAGTTAGAAACAAGGGAAAGGGTCTACCATAGCCTCATCATTCATTTTCCACACCACCTAATCTCTTCTCCACCCTCATTCCTGCTTCTTTCCATAAAAAAACACTAATTTTCACCCCTTCTTCCACTTCTTCCACCACAGAAAAGGCCTCTGACTATTTTCAATAGGTTACTCATGAATTATCAATGTTTTTAGAGGCAACACCTAGAGGAAATTGTGATCCTAGAAGGGTTTATGTGACTGTTATAAGAAGACACACAGTCCTGTAGAAGTATGCACAAACCCTATAGGAACATAGTGTGAGCACCAGATCGGGAAGACAATCATCATGAAGGCATTGGAGGGCTACCACTTTGATCGTGAGCAACTACAAGACCCCATGTAAGTTGCTCCAGGATCCTTTTTCAGCTACAAGCAACAAAATTTGATCCACATCCTGAAGAACCTACATTTTCAAGCTTTAATCAAGAAGGAATATCTTTCCCACGGGGCTTTGGATTGACGGTGAATGGGTGCACTGTTAATGCACTCCTTGAGATAGGTCACTGGTTCAAATCCCCCGTGGGTGCTTATCTACCAAAAAAAAAAAGAAGGAATATCTCAATTTTTTTTCTCAAAGCAAACAAATGTATGGAGCAAAGGAAACAAGAAGATGAAATATCAGAAGGCATGCAAAGAAACCTCACCCTTGTTCATAAAAGCCATGAAAACATCAAATGATAACCACATCAACAAGGATCACTAGGTATGCACATGCATGAAAAATTCCTAGCTTCTTCCTTTGAGTGCATCGTAGTTAAAAAAAATGTTGCAAATGCATGAGAGATGAGGTTTTGTAGGCTAAAGATGGCTCAACAATATTGACCACCCTAAAATAGTGAAGTTGGGGTTATATTTCTCTCTCATCACACACGGAGAAAATGACAAAAAAAAGGTGATGCATACGAGGAGTGGGCCAACGGGCCTATGGAGAAGTTGTAAAAATGGTAGATGGGGGCCAACTCATACAATGCGCTGAGCTCGCTCACCACCCAACCACTTTTGGCATAAAAGCGGTCCCAATCCTTGTTTGGCATAAGTTTTTAATTCCCAAAAAATCTAGGAGGCCCACTACCATTGTCAAAATTTCAGTTACCTACACCAGGGGTTTTATAGATTGCTGTTGAGAGGCTACATGGTAAAAAAAAATCTGCTACAGGATACAGACTATGTGCTATAGGATTGATCTTGGGTGCTACAAGATTGTCCTGAGAGGTGAAAAAGGGCCTGGTCTTGTGAAATTTCAGCCAAAAAACCATATAACTACAAAGAAGCCTCCAAGATAAGGGTAAGTACACAATTTTCCTCACCTCCTATGCATAAAAAGCCTGTGGAATTGTTCAGATTTTGTCCATAAGCCTTATGCTGTAGCAAGCTCTTGAAAGTGTGAATTTTTCTTGTGAAATAAGCATAATAGTATGGAAATGAGTTTTTTTTGAGTTGGGCATGTAATATTTCTTTCATTTAACTAACAAAGGGAACTACTCCTCTTATCTCTTCTCTAAAACCCTAAAATTCTCTAAAAACTTATAATTGGTAGCAAAATTCCCTTCTAAAACTTTGGAAAAACTACAATAGGAATCATGGGGGGTGGTTTTAATAGAATCGAGCTCACAAAATCATCAAGGACCCACCAACACCCTCCTGTCAGAGATATCTTTGCAAACCACTAGCGGTTACAATTTTTTAAGAAATTCAAGGGGTTTGATGATGAAATTACTCATGAGTTTGCAATAGGCCTCCAACCTCAAGGGGAAGATAGTGCTACCACCATTGTGAGAGGGCTTATTATCCATTTAAATGCATAAATCATTAGCAGGGTGACCATATTTCCCCTAGGAGTAAGGTGGAGCAAGGAGGAGAGAACAGGCTATCACAACAAAAAATAACTTCTTCCTCCCCAAGGAGAAATTGATTGAAGATAAAAATGGGGTTAGAAGAGAGAGTCTACCCTACCCATGGGATGAGGTAGCTTATCAAATTTTGAAATATATATCCCATGAGATGAGACTTAGTGTTTTCCATGCCTATCATTTTAGGCTACTTTATGAGCTAATATTCCAAATGGATTTGCCTATCCCAAGCAGACTAAACATTCCCCACTTTCTTCTTCAGTCCATAGTAGAAATGAGCCAAAGGGTGAGAAAGGGGAAACATTAGTACATTGCTCATCATGGGCTCATAAGGCTCATTGTCATGGATGCTTTGGAGCATATCAAAAACCCTGTGTCATGGACAAATTTTGTGGATATGGATAGGGAATCTTTCCTTAAAACTCAATCCCAAGACTTACTAGAGCATGTAGAGACAAGAAAACATGTTTTTTGTTTTTTTTTTCCTTCAGAATTTAAGCTTCTGTGATTTGACATTGGATGTAAACTAGCTTTGAGATTCATTGCATTAGATTTAAGGTTTCAACGTTTCGAACTTGTTGGTGCAGTTCATCATCAGGAAAGAGAATGTAAAGAAAAATGACCATGCAATAGGGAATAAATAGGAAATAAAAAGGAGAAAAGACCGACCAAAAAACAAATAAAGCCAAATGTTAGAATTGGAAAAAAGGGAACTGATAATAATCATTTTTGAATTTGGTAAAAATTAGTTTTTTTTTAATAAAAAAATAATTATATTAGGCAAATGAATAAAGCATGGTTTTGTAGAAGAAGAGGTTGAAGACGAAAAGGAGGAAAACTAGCGGAAGAAGAGGAGATTGAAAAGGAAAAGGAAGAGGAAAAACTAGAGAAGACCCTTGGATAACCTTCCAAACCTCAGAAGAGAAGGAGACAAGAATAGTAAGAAATCCTTTGAGAAGGAAATACTGAGCAGGTAGTGGTTGCCACCTTGGTAGCCCTAAGTACACAAGTCAAGGCCGACGGGAGGTAGCAAAAGCAAGGCCCTCTATATCTCAAGAAGAGGAGAAGCAATAGACTCAAACAAGGGAAGCTCATCCTCCATCGACAAACCCCATCACCATCGAGCGGTCAACTAGCCACCAGAAGGGTGAATTGAAGAAGGATAAGAAACAAATTGAAGAAGTAACCTCCCTCAAAGCCAAAGGAAAACAACCCAAGCCTCACAAAGGAAGCCAAACACCAGGGGAGCCAAGATGAGACAACTACAAAAGGAATCGGCCATGCTATAGGAAAGCAAGGAAGTGCTACAAGAAGGCAGAGAAGAGCAACAGGAAGGAAGGGAAATGCTACAGAAAATTGTTACACAACCACAGGAAAGGGGTGAAGGGCCACAAGAGATGTAAAAACCTTATCCCCAACTAACCTTGGGTCTTATTATAAATTTTATAAGGAAGGACAAATAATCTGTTATCACCCAAAAAATGATCTCCTAGCCATGTCTTACTAGGTTGATCAAAATACACCATGTAGGATGGTTTTCACATATTAGAAACCCACTTTCACCTTAAAAAATAATTTAGCGAACCATTTTCCTAAATTATTTCTCATTAAAATCCAAAAAAACCCCATGAAAATAAGTAAATAAATCATTATTTATTTATTATTCTCTAGAAATAATTATTTAATGATTATTTCTAATCATTTTTTACTTAATCACCTTGGAATAATTAAATAAATCATTATTTATTTATTATTCCATCTTTATCCCCTATTTTCCTCATGAGATAATTGTTAAATCATTATTTAATGATTATTTCTAATTCATATTTGACTTAATCACCATAAAGTAATTAATAAATCATTTTTATTTGTTAATTACTTTAACCATTTTCTAAATAAATATATTTGACCATTTCAAATATCTTTTCCCTCTCAAAAAATATAATAAAATATTCACAACAACTAGATTTTGATTTAGTCAATAATATTTTATTATTTTCTAATTCTCAATCTATCTCAACATTTTGTTATAAATAAAGGGTTTTCTTCTCATTCTTCACCATGACCATTCCCATCATCCCCATTATCTTCTTGTGACTTTTGAGCTCCCATTTTGAGTTCAATCCTTCACTACCATATTTTGCCCATAACACACATACATTGAGAGAATGTTGCTGAAGTGCAAGGTAAAAAAGGACCCATCCCACGGAGGGGGATCTATAGACCTAAGTCTATAATCTCTCATCACTAGGTGTTATAATTCTGATTATTAATAATAAAACTATCTTCATATCATTGGGTTTTTAAATCTTATTGCTTACTGTTATATATTCCTTCATATTTGTAGGTTTATTTTTGTAGGATTTATAATTTTTATTGCAGATTTGGAGAATAATTAAGAACCATCTTTGTTGTTAGGACTACATGTCACCAACAATATAAGTGAAGGAATTTTTTACACTTATAAAAAAACTTCATACTAACATAATCACCACCATATTTGTAGTCCCAATCCTCCTTGAGATAGACAGAGAAAGAAGTAGAAGCCACCAATGGATGTAGATTGCAAAGTCCAAAAGGGTGGAGGATGTGGGCCTGATGGAAGAGAAAATGAGAAAGATGGGTGAGGAGATGGTTTATTAGAGACTCAGAGAGGCAAACACAAGGCAACAACTGTAGATAGTAAATAAGAGATTGAAAGATAAACTAAAGGATAAAGAGGGGTAGCTTTCCACTATGGCAAGCTTAGCTATGGAGGCCATCCAATGTAGACACCCCTTAAAAGAATATACCATGTTCCTCAAAGAATAATGGCTTTAGTTTCAAATCGATACCCTAGCATAGTATGGATCACTCCCTTTCCATGAGTACAAAATGTTTATTGAATTTTTTCATAGATCTAGTGTGGAAGACAGACCTAGAGTGGCATAATTCTATATGCACAATCTCATATTGATTTATATGAACCTTTGGGATCCTAATTTTAGGATGGAATATGTATAATTAATGACATTGGCCTCTTGGATGAAACATGAGGAAGAAAGGGTTGAAGAGACAAAAAGGGTAATGTCTAAGGAAATTGATGAACGCTATGGATCAAAGCAAAATTGAGAGTCCCTCACCTTGTAATCAACAACCATAAAATCATTTCTGAAGACCCTAAATTGGCACCAATTTACATAGAAAAACAAGAACAAGACATCTTGCACTTTGAGGACATTTTTAGGTTGTTAGGAATCGAGAGTTTGTAAGCTTGTCAGAGGAGGTGGCACTCCTTACCACATAGCTTAAAAATCAGAGAGTATCACTCTCCAAGAGACCGAGGAATGCCTTGGAAAAGACACCCTTGTATAAAATAATAGTTCAAAGGCTGAAAGTCAACTGGATTGGGCTCAAGTTCAGTCCTCCTTTTATATTGGGGCTACAAGAAAGAAAATATTAGGGAGAAGAACAACAAGAATAGACAAAGATAGAGAAGAATGCAGGGTTTCACCCTCAAGAGGGCACTCCATTAGGGAAACCTTGGGATGTTAGGACTATTACTATGGATATAAATGAAATGAAATTAAGTGGTTGAGTTTCTTAGAGGGTGAGAAACACCTTTAGTATGTTGAAAATAGCAACAAGAAATGCTAAAAATAGAATTGCTAAAAATAGAACTGCTATAAATAGCAGTTCAGCCAGTGTTGATCTTAGCAACAATGGATGGAAGAATGGAAGTGCTAAAAATAGCATTCTATAAATAGCATTTCTGGATACCTTCCTATTTTAGTTAGTCCCTAAACTAAAATAGTGAAGTAAAATTCGAATTTGATCTTAGGAGTAGTTTGTAAAATAATTAATTAATTCATCTTAAGTTAATTAGTTAAGGAAAATCAAACTTGAAGTCTATCTGGGGACATGCAACAATTTCTCCATTAATTGAGGAATTTATCCATCAGTTAAAGAGATAAGGATGAGTTATAATATTGAGTTGTAATTAGTTGACTTAGTTAACTGAGTCAAGTCCAGTTAGATTAATTCAAACAGTTTGTTGAATTAATATAAGTTCAGTTAGTTAATGCTTGCATGCATGTAACTACTGCACTTCAGATAACTGAGTATTCTCTCATAAATAACTTGTGCATGTCAGTTCATAAAGAGACCCAGTTGAGATTAGATGGAGGGGCAGTGTACTATCAGTTGCTAGAATATTCCATTGTGAATATTCCTTGTATGCAGAAGGAATTCTTTCCTTGAGGATTGCGCAATTACTTCTTTAGGTTTAGTGAGTGTGATGAGGCCAATTCACACATGTGACATCATTGGACCGCAAGAAAAATTGCGCAAGGAAATAGGAGGCTTGGAGGGCTTGAGGAGGACATATATAGTGTCTATTTAGTCTATGAGTTGTATTGTTTGATTGCAGAGAGAGCAGGATAGCTTGAGCGCTGATTCTTTTTGTAACTTGAACAAGATTTCCACTTGTATGATAATACAAAGTTGGGGTTTTAGGCTGTGGCTTTCTCTGGGATATATCTTCTGTGTTATGTGTGATTGATTGCTCATTCTCAGTTATATGTGTTCTCTTGATCTTGCTCAATTTGATTAAGCTTTCGCAAAGTGTTGTAGAAGTAGATGTTGTATTGTGTTTTAGTATATTGCATAATTTGTTGATCTGCAGTGGGAATTTCTACTTGGTATCGGAGCTAAGGTGATCAAGGCGAAGAACAATATACAAGAAGGAGAAGTTCGAAGTTTGGTTCCTGAATATAGAAATCGAGTTCTTATCACATCTCTATTTCACCTATGGCGTTTAGTGGTTTAAGACTCGAGTATGCCCTTGATGGTAGCTCGAATTATATAACCTGGAAGGATCGCATGGATGTAGTATTAGAGGATAATGGTCTAAAGGGCTTCATTGATCAAGAAGTCCCCAAGCCGATTGATGCTACTCAAACGGCGGAATGGAAGAAATGTGTGGCTAGAGCAAGGAGAATCCTCCTGGAGGGAGTTCGAGACCACATTGTCTCGAGCCTCCATGGGAAGGAGACACCGTTTTCGATGTGGAAAACATTGAAATATTTATATCAGAACAACAATGATCAGAGGAAGCTAGCACTGAAAGACAAGCTTCGTAAGATCAAGTGTGAAAAGGGTGACACAATCTCTACATATCTAAACAAGCTCACCATCTGCAGGGATGAGCTTGGAAGTGTAGGGATCATGACAGCTGATGATGAAATGGTGAGTCTTGCACTACTAGGTCTTCCTAAGAGCTGGCATATCTACCAATACTCGGTTAATGGAAGAGAAAAACTGCCAGATTGGGAACGACTTTGGTCGGATCTGATGCAGGAGGAAATCAGAAGAAGCACCAGTGATGGATCCTAATCGAAGCAAGATGATGAGGAAAATCTAGCCTTAGCGAGTAAGGCGAGGAAAGGGAAAGGGAAGGTGTCCCATCCCAAATCCGGTTCTTCCCATGGTGGGAAGAATATTGACAAATCGAAAGTGCGATGCTTTCATTGTCATGAAGTGGGCCATTATGCTACGAATTGTCCACAGAAGAAATCCAAGAAGGGTTCCTCAAACGGATCTGATGGTGAGGCACTGGACTCATAGTTTGAGCTGGATTTCTCGCTTATTGCATGCATGGTTTCATCCATGGTGGGATGTGTGTGGTACCTGGACAGTGGACCTTTATTCCACATGTCAGGTGACAAGAATCTTTTTAGTACCTTGGAGGAGAAGGATCTCCAGATGTGGATCAAGATGGGCGATGATGGAAAGTACCGTGTTTCAGATGAAGGTACAGTTGTGTTTCAGAGGGAGCAAGTAGCTCCCCTCACCCTGACTAATGTAAAGTATGTACCAGGTCTGAAGAAGAATCTTGTATCTGTCGCTATGTTAGAAGATAAAGGCTATGACGTAGTCTTTAGTCAAGGAAAGGTATTCTTGAGGCATACGGTACTGGACAGACAAAGCGAATAGGGATTCGAGTCAAGAATATCTACAAGCTGGAGGTAGAAGACTGTGCTTCTTTGAGTTCCAAAGCTGAGATGGTGCAGAGCCAAGATATTAGTGAGCTATGGCATAGAAGACTAGGCCACTTGCACCATGAAGCCCTGAAGATCATGCAGCAGATTTCTACCAGATTACCCAAGGGAAAACTTAAGCAGACGACTACCTGAAAAGGTTGTACCTTGGGTAAGTATGCGAAATCTTCCTTTTCGGATCGAGACAGTAGAGCTGGAGAAATCCTGGAGCGAGTGCACTCAGATGTTTGTGGACCATTCTCTTCAGCCTCCACTGCTAAACAAAGGTACTATGTTATTTTTAATGATGATTTTTCTCGTAGATGCTAGATCTACTTTATGCAAAAGAAGGATCAGATGTTCTTGAGGTTTTCTGAGTTTAAAGCCTTGGCAGAGAAAGAATCTAGAAAGAAAATAAAAGCCTTGCGTAGAGACAATGGTGGAGAGTATGTCTCCCAAAAGTTTAAATGCTTCTGCGCTACAAAAGGTATTAAACGAGAATTGACGGCACCCCATAACCCACAACAGAATGGGGTGGACGAAAGGAAGAACAGATCGATTGTGGGAGAAACTCGAGCGATGTTGCATGACCAAAGCCTACCACTACATTTATGGGCTGAGGCATGCAATACAACAATATACTTACTGAACAGAAGCCCACACAGTATACTGGGAATGAAGACACCTTTGGAGGCCTATTATTGGAAGCGACCTAATGTAAGTCACTTCTAAATCTTTGGATCATCAGTTTACTGTCATGTGAACAAAGATGCCAAGAAGAAGCTAGACCCAACAGATGAGTTGGGAATACTTGTGGGGTACATGGATACACCCCACAACTATCGGTGTACCTTCCTTCCACTCAGAGGACTGTGGTATGTAGGGATCTAAAGTTCGACGAGAAGAAAGCCATGTGCTTATCACTTGAGAGGGAGCTCGAGTTGCATGCAGATGAGGAACTTTCAGTTCCTAAGGATGAGGAGCCTCAGATTGATGCGGAGCAGCTGCATGCAGAGGATCCGAGAGTGGAGACATCCACTCATGCTAATACTTCCAGAGATGGGTGGAAACTCTCAAGGGAAGCTGACAGGTTGATGCTGGATGCGCGGGACAGCCATCTTCTTAGCGCAAACAGAGGAGGTCGCCCAAGCGGTACACTGGGTACATGGCCCTGGTTGGGGAGTGTGTAGATACCAAACCTTCTTCATTCGAGGAGGCAGTGCAGCAACCAGTCTGGGTTGATGCAATGGTAGAGGAGTACGACTCTATCATTTGGAACTGTGTGTGGGATGTTGTCCCAAGGCCTCAGGGCAAGTCAGTGATGAGTTCCAGATGGCTTTACAAGGTAAAGCAAGCAGATGATGGTAGTGTTGAGAAACATAAGGCAAGGTTTGTTGCCCGGGGTTTCTCACAGGTCGAGGGGATCGGCTATGATGAGACTTTTTCTCCTGTAGAAAGGTACTCATCGATTAGATCGATATTGGCACTATCAGCTCAGGTGGGGTGGAAGATCCACTAGATGGATGTGAAGACAACATTCCTCAACGGGAAGATTGAAGAGGAGGCGTACATTGAATAGCCAGAAGGTTTCGAAACATTCGATCATGAGTCACATCTGTGTAGACTTAAGAGGGCTTTGTATGGGTTGAAGCAAGTACCCTGTGCTTGGTACACCAGGATTGACAACTATTTGACTTGTTTGGGCTTCACCAAGAGTGAAGTAGATGCGAAAATTTACCACATCATGGTAGAAGGTAAACCATTGATCATTGTTCTTTATGTCGATGATTTGATTTTGAGAGGTGATGATCAGCTGATACAGTCTTGCAAGGAGGACCTTCCAAGAGACTTCAAGATGAAGGACATGGGCCTTATGCACTACTTTCTAGGCATGAAGGTGTGGCAGAAATATGGGGAATTATTTGTGTCTCAAGGCATGTATGCCAATGAGATACTCAGGCGCTTTCACATGGAGAAGTGCAAGCCCGTGCAGACTCCTCTAGCTAGGAACTGGAGGAAGGAGGATGCTACTTCAGGTGAGGTAGTAGCTGCTACTGTTTATCGACAACTGGTGGGTTCACTTATGTATTTGGTGAACACACGACCTGACTTATGCTTTGCGGTGAACTAGATGAGTCAAGCTATGGTTCAGCCTACCAAGCTGTTTTGGAAGGCAACGAAGCATGTGCTGAGATACTTCAGAGGCACATCTTAGTTCAGATTGTGGTACAGACGGACAGAGGGAGTGAAGCTTTAGGGCTTCACAGATGTGGATTGGGCAAGGAGTCCATCAGATGGGAAGAGCACTTATGGAGGAATCTTCAACCTTTGTTCAACTGCAGTTTCCTGGTACAACAAGAAACAGAGATCAATTGCACTTAGCTCAGCAAAGGTTGAATACATGGCTGCTAGTCAGGATGCATGTAAGGCCATTTGGATGCGGAAGATTCTAGTGGGATTGTTTGGTCAGATGATGGATCCTACAGTGATCTACTGCAATAACCAGAGTTGTATCAAACTCTCGGAGAATCCAGTTTTTCATGACAGGTCCAAGCACATTGATATCCGGTATCACCATCTTCGAGACTGTGTGGTCAAGAGGATCATGTTGTTGCTGTATGTTTCGACCGAGGAACAGGATGAAAATATTTTGACTAAGGCATTGTCAAGATGCAAGTTCGAGTTCCATAGAGACAGGATTGGGGTTACTGATAATCCCTTTCTTGTTGAGAGGGAGTGTTGAAAATAGCAACAAGAAATGCTAAAAATAGAATTTCTAAAAATAGCACTGCTATAAATAGCAGTTCAGCCAGTGTTGATCTTAGCAACAATGGATGAAAAAATGGAAGTGCTAAAAATAACATTCTATAAATAGCATTTCGGGGTACCTTCCTATTTTAGTCAGTCCTTAAACTAAAATAGTGAAATAAAATTCGAATTTGATCTTAGCAGCAATTTGTCAAAAAATTAATTAATTCATCTTGAGTTAATTAGATAAGGAAAATCAAACTTGAAGCCTATGTGGGGACATGCAACAGTTTCTCCATTAATTGAGGAATTTATCCATTAGTTAAAGAGATAAGGATGAGTTGTAATTAGTTGACTTAGTTAACTGAGTCAAGTCTAGTTAGATTAATTCAAATAGTTTGTTGAATTAATGTAAGTTTAGTTAGTTAATGCTTGCATGCATGTAACTACTGCACTTCAGATAACTGAGTATTCTCTCATAAATAACTCATGCATGTCAATTCAGACAGAGACCTAGTTGAGATCAGATGGAGGGGTAGTGTACTATTAGTTGCTAGAATATTCCATTGTAAATATTCCTTGCATGCAGAAGGAATTCTTTCCTTGAGGATTGCGTAGTTACTTCTTCAGGTTTAGTGAGTGTGATGAGGCCAATTCACACATGTGACATCATTGGACCCCAAGAAAAATTGCACAAGGAAATAGGAGGCTTGGAGGGCTTGAGGAGGACATATACAATGTCTATTCAGTCTGTGAGCTGTATTGTTTGATTGCAGAGAGAGCAGGATAGCTTGAGAGCTGATTCTTTTTGTAACTTGAACAAGATTTCCACTTGTATGATAATACAGAGTTGGGGTTTTAGGCTGAGGCTTTCCCCATGATATTTCTTCTATGTTATGTGTGATTGATTTCTCATTCTCAGTTATATGTGTTCTCTTGATCTTGCTCAATTCAATTAAGCTTATGCAAAGTGTTGTAGAAGTAGATCTTGTATTGTGTTTTAGTATATTGCATAATCTGTTGATCTATAGTGGGAATTTCTACATAGTAGGGGGTGATGATGGGCCTCATTAATGGGTATACATCAAGGCCCATTTGGCCATCGTTCAACATACATTTACCTCTCTTCTTATATTTGATAACACTTTTTTTTTTACTATAATGTGTTTATTAAGGAGATTAAGGGATGTTTATCATATCTTGTGACCTAACATGATTAATGTGCAGGAAAAGGGTGCATTTATCATGTATAATTACATTGAAGACAACTGGAAAAAATGTAGGAGGCTCATTCCCTACATTATCTCACCAACTAACTCAGATGCCTATTGGAGAAGTTACTCCACTCAATAGCTGCGAGGATCTCATGAGGCTAGATCTACTTTTATAGGGATTTGGGAGGGAAGTAACCCTCCTTCCAAGGAGGCTACCCCCTTCAATCAATTTGTATAAATAAAGGAGCCCAAGAGCTAAGTGGGATTCAACTTTTTTAGAGTAGCAAGTGACTGCTAGAGCTAGGACATTGTAATTGTCATTTTCATTTCCATATCATGTATTTGAGCACTTTTTGAGATCAATGAGAAATATTGTGTTGCCTTTTATCTAAGAGTTTTCTAGAGGGCTAAGTACCCTTGGGTTAGGGCCTAACCCAAGCACTCTAGTCTCCCTCCTTTGTACATTTTTATTATGCATCTTTCTTTTCTACACTTAGGATAACAATATTTCCTTTCTTGCAAGTTTTGCTTATCAGATATGTCAATCATATCTCTTGGAAAGTATATTCGTAGGCCTTGTATTGCAAATCACAAAAAGATAGGTTTCCTTTTGATGCAGTAGTTATATCTTAAATAAAATTCAATTCATCCTTTCCTTTATAGTTTAATTTTCTACAATTAGTATTATTAACATGCTTTAAATGTTTTGCAAGATCAAGTAATCTTTGTGGTGTGTAGGATATCCTATTAGTTTGTAGGGAAGAGCATTGTCATTACTAATTTCAACCCTACCATCAACACTTTCTTCTTATCCTCATCAACTTCTTCAAGCAATCAACACATAGAAAGTTCAATATATATTTGTTGGAGGTCACTATTTGCATTCCTTCCTTGTACAAGATAGGCTCCTGAAGAGTACTAGTCTTGAAAAGGACTTCCATAGCCTTAGCCCACCTTCCATTACCCTTACTCACCTTCAGATAACCTTTTAAGCCCTCATAATACTCTCAGATTCAATCCTGTAGAAATCCTATAACATCCTATAGCTCTGCATAAAAGCTCTCAAAAATTGACCAAAATTGCTCTTTAAGATTGATTTTTGCATCTTAGCCTTTCATAATGTCTTATAGGCCCTAGAACCAAGCTTGAGGTGGATCAAAGATCACTTAGGACCTTTATTTTCATCTCTGCAATTTATTTATGCAAATAGGGTTAGTAATTGAGTTCATGAATTTGATAGCACAAATATAATTTACTTTGTCAATTCTTGAAGTTGTCATTGAATTTTGTCATTAATATAGAATATCCTTTGAATGCAATAGTTTAGGATTGATTTCATAAGCTTTAATTTATGCAGGCTAGATTAGGTTTATTTTTTGCAATAGGTTACGGTTTTCATTTTCATTTCTTACTATTAGATTATAATTTCCTTCCTATGCAACATTTACATTTCCTGCAAGTAGATTAGCATTTACTTTTATGCAACATTTATATTTCTTGCAAATAGATTTGATCTAGAATTTATCCAAGACAAAGAATTAAATGTATTACAGACTCATGTGCATGGATGTGCCTATGTTACTTTATGCAACTGATCGATAAGATTGCAAAATACATAGACAATGAAGAAGTTAGAGAAAACACAATAGTAAAACATGTAAATAAAGCAAGTTTAATAAGGAGTTCACCCAACGCTCCTGGTCTACATCTCCTGGTCCAGCCTTCAGTGGTGGCCTCTCTATTATGTTTTCAAAGCAGAGTTTTACAATAGTGAGCTCAATTTGAGTCTCACTCAACAGATATAAATCAGTAGAACTGGACTTGGGTCCCCCAAGTCTCTGGAGTACATAGACTCTCCTTTACTAAAACTCGACCTCTATTGGTCACAGTAGTATGAGCCCAATCTGAGACTCAATACATGACAAATATTTACAGAGGAGTTCGCTTGAACCTCTCAAGCCTTCTCTGGAGTACACAGACTCTCTGACTCTCTCTGGCTCTGTCTGGCTCAATGCTGCCTTCAGGTCAGCTCGGCTCTGTTCTCTACTCTTAGCTTTCTTACTCGCTTTTCTCACTGCCTGCTTTGTTTCTGTCAGTTTGTGGCTTTAAAGCCAATCTGCTTCTTGACTATTCGTTTCCACTTCCCGACGTTCTGGTTCTTCTGCCTTTGTCCATTTGAATTCCCTTGTTCTACGTCATCATCACTGTGTAACGCTTCACAGGGAGGTGACCACTTGTTTCATAATGAACTGAGTGTCAGTTCTCTTGGAAATGTTTGAACTGCCATTATTTCCATTTAACTCCCAGACTGCCCATGAACATGATTCCTCTGCCAACTCATCATTCATGTAGGACTTCAAACCTTTATACAACTTGGCCTATTTATCCCATTGAATCCGATCATCCGTCGGATTGCATGTCCACCGTCGATCTGGAGCCTCCAGATCTTACAGTCTCTGTCCATGTCAGGTGGGTAAGTTGCATGACTTTTACCCGTCTGATGTGAGCAGTTTTCTCTCTCTTCCGCCAGACGCGTGGCACCCAGTGTGTGGCATCGAGCGGGACTCGGTTGAAACTGTTTATCGCTCGAAGCCCTTCCAATGTCCTGCTAGTCTTCGTGTGGGACTCGCCTCTGACGGAATCAGCGAATTCTGTACGGTTTTTTACTTTTTGGGTCCGGGTTGCTCATGGCTTTTTCTTCTCTGAGGGGTTTTCCCAACGATATGTGATTAGCGACTATTAGAAACCTCCCCTGTTTCTCAAAAAGCTTCCCATTTTGCTGTTTTGTGGCAGTGTGCGTTACCGTGGGCCAACGGTCAGCGCGCTTGACTGAGGGTTCTCGTTGCTTGGTGCTGCTCACAAATTACAACTATTCGAGGATATTTTTGATAAGCTCGACCTTTGTAAGACTTTGAAACTTTGGCATGAATTTTACAGAGTTATGAAAACTTAGAGAGTTCTTTAGGATCCAATTTAGATCACGGCCTTCCCACTGAAAAATATTTTGGACCACCAAAAGTTGGTTTTTAAGCATCAATCAAGTGAGGGTATAGATTCCTCGCTTGCCCAATTTCTATCCATTTCGCACTGCTTGGTTTTGAACCTTTGAGTCCAATCCTCAGGTACTCAACATCCCCCCTGCACGTAGTTCTCACCTTCCTATCTAGAACTGTATCTTCCTACAACTCATTGAGATATTCAGGTAACAGATCATCAATAGAAAGCAATTGACTCTACTCTTCAGGATCTTCAATCAATGAAGGTTCAAATAGTCTCAAGCTATCTGCATTAACAACTGAGTAGATGTGCAAGTAAGCTAGTAAATCAAGGCAAAAATCATTCTCACCAATTTTCTCAAGTATCTTGAAAGGTCCATACCTTATTGGCTTCAGCTTCTTACCTTCACCTTGCATTCTGTCTTTATTGATATACAACCAGAATTGATCACCAACTTGGAAACTATGCTCAATCCGTTGCTTATCATGCCTTGCCTTGTACTTGGCTTGGCTCTTTTCCAGCTGTTCCTGTACTGCCTGGTGAATCTCTTGGATTTGTTCGATGAACTCAGTTGCCTTGTCCATCTATGTCTTTACCAAAGAGAAAATCCAAGGGAGACCTTGGTGTGAAACCAAAACAAGTCTCAAAAGGAGATCTTTGTGTAGAAGAATGTTTATCTCGGTTGTAAGCATGCTGCACATAACATAAATGTTCATCCCAAAGCTTGGGATGCTTGCTACAATAGCCCTTGAGCAACTGGATCACTGTCCTGTTCACTACTTCTGTTTGGCCATCTGTTTGCGGATGAAACACTGTGCTCTTCTTCAGTCTGGTGTCCATAAATTCCCACAGACTCGGCCAAAATTTCCCAACAAATCAGGTATCTCAATCAGATATAATGGAAGTGGGTAATCCAAAATGAACCCATACATGCTGAAAGAAAAATTTTGCAGTTTGTTCAGCTATAATCTGTTTGTTACAAGGTATTAAAATACACATTTTGCTGAACCTATCCACAACAACATATAAATAGTCATGACCTTTTCTAGATTTAGGCATTCCCCCAACGAAGTCCATAGGAACACTTTCCCAAGGATGAGAAGGAACTGGTAGTGGAGTGTACAAGCCTAGTTTTCTATTGCTGAGCTTGCTTTTAGCACACATGGTACACCCTCTTACATATCTAGAAACTGTCTCATTCATTTTTAGCCAATAACAAAATCTTTGCAGCTGTGCAACTGTTTTACTTACACCAAAGTGACCTGATATTAGAGAAGTGTGCGCTTCTCGAATTATCTTTACTCTTTTTGTTTGAGGAATGCATAAATTTCCCAAATGATACAAGAGTTGGTCCTTAACATTATCATCCAATTCTTCTACTTGTTTGCCATGACTTAAGGTTGCATATACATCTTTAAAATCTATATCTTGAGCATACTGTTCAATGTAGCTTTCATGCAATACTAAATTATGATTAGGTATAGTGGATGCATTTATGATTGGTTTGGACAACATATCTGCAACTTTGTTGCGTATGCCCTTTTTATATCTGATGACAAGATGAAATAGTTGTAGAAAACCCATCCACCTATAGTGTCTTGATTGTTGCAACTTAGTTTGTGAGTGCAAATATTGAAGTGGTTGATGATCAATATGTATATCTGTCTCTTTGCCCATTAAATAATGTTTCCACTTTTTCACACTCTGTACTAATGCATACAATTCTTTATCATATGTGGGATAATTAAATACTACAGAATTAAATGTCTCAAAAAGATAACATATGGGTTTACTGTGCTGCATCAACACTGCTCCCATGGCATAGTCTCTGGCATTCGTTTCAATCTCAAATGGTCTTTGAAGATCGGGCAGTGCTAGTACTGGTGTTGTACTAATCTTTTCTTTTATGGTGTCGAAGGCTTTCTGTTGTTTGCCTCCCCACTGAAACACCTTGTTCAATCCTGTTAAAGCATGTAAGGGAGCTGAAATCAAGGAAAAGATAGAAATAAACTTTCTCCAATACTGTGCTGCTCCCAAGAAGCTTCTAACTTCTGTAGCAGATTTGGGTTTGGACCAGTTTACAATGACTGCAACCTTAGAGGGATCTATCTTCATTTCACCACGCCCTACAATATGACCCAAATAATTCAAAGTTGTTTTGCCAAATTCACATTTTGAGAGCTTAACATGAAGATTTTCTCTTTTCAAAACATCTAGAGTCTGCTTGACATGATTTAAATGTTCTTCCCATGTTTTACTAAATGTAAGAATGTCATCCAAATATACAATGACAAAATCATCAATAAAAGGTCTGAGTACATCATTCATTATTCTCATGAAAGTAGCAGGAGCATTAGTTAAGCCAAAAGCCATAACCAACCACTCATACAATCCTTGCTTTGTTTTGAAAGCAGTCTTCCATGCATCTTGTTCTGCAACTCTGACCTGATGATAGCCACTATGCAAGTCCAACTTGGAAAAATAAACAGTTTCTTTTAATTGATCTAATAGATCATCTATGTGAGGAAGGGGATAACGATTTTTGACTGTTATCTTATTCAGTGCTCGGTAATCAATGCACATTCTCCATGAGCCATCTTTCTTTCTCACCAAGACAATTGGAGACCCACAAGGTGATGTGCTAGGTCTTATGAATCCTTTCTTGAGCAGCTCATGTACCTGCTTCTTGCTTTTTGTATTCTCTAAAGTGGACAACCTGTACATTCTGATGTTAGGCAATGGAGCATCTTGCTGCAAATTAATATCATGTACTATTTCCTTTTTGGGTGGCAGACCTTTAGGTTCTTGAAATAGTATATCATATTCTGAAACAAATTTTTCTAAATCAGCTTGCTGTTTAGTATTACAACCCTCAAATACATTGGTTTTATCAGGTTTCTTTTCCTTTACAACCATCAGTAAAAATTGTTTTCATGAATTTACAATTCTTTTCATCTGCCCTGAGTTTATGAGAGTATAATTATTTTTGAGTTTATGAGCTCTTACAATATATTCGATTCCATCTTTAACGAGTTGATACTTGTTTTCAGCTCTATATAAAATGGATTTTCTATCATACAAGTAAGGACTTCCTAAAATAATTCCACATATATCTAGGGGAACAATATCTTACTCAACCTCATCTACAAATGTTGACCCAAAAGAAAACCTAAGTTTACATTGTCTAGTCACTTGTAGCTGTGCTTTATCACATAACCAACCTAATGGATATGGATTTTTGTGAGGTGTGGTTAGTAATCCCAACTTCTGTACAATTGCTTCAGAAATTAAATTTACTTGTGAGCCACTATCAAACAAAGTATCAATAATTTGATGCTTGGAAACAACTCTAATATGAAAAAGCTCATGTATTTTCCTCTCATTTTCTTCATTGTCAGTAGATTGTGCAGAATTACTAGTAGATGCTTCAAATTTTTTACCTTTTATACCTGTGGCTGCAATTGTTGTTTCATCTCCCGAGTCTAACCCCAAATCCTTTTGAATAGCTGTAGCATTCTTCTTCTTTTTTCCATCGTACTTCTTGGGTTTCAGCTCTGGATGCAAAATCCAACAGTGTTCATCATCATGCCCATCCTTCTTACAGTGAGTGCATGAAGATTTGGTCATTTGTACAGTGTTTGTCTTCCTCTCTTTCCATTTTTGTTTTCTTTTCTCCTTATTCTTACTTACAATGGGTTTTGATGATCCCCCAACTTCTGGGTTCACATTCTTACCTCTAGCCTCTAGATGTGTAGCTTGAATAGATACCTCATCTATGCTAGTGGTATTAAACATGAGAATTGTGTGCCTTAAGTAGCTGTGTAGACCACCTATATACTTCAGTAGAGTTTCAGGTGAGTCTAAAGAAATTCCTAGAATCAGAGTTCTTTTCCTAAATTCTTGAGTGTAACTTTGTACACTTTTCCCTTTTAATTGTCGAAGAGTTTGCCAGCTCATCATGGCTTGCTGCATATAGGCTAGTGGATAGAACTGTTTTTAATTGCAAAAACAAATTCACTCCTGACAGAAAGAATTTTACCATGCTTCTTCATGTCAGCTTGTGTCTTGCCTTCCCACCATACCAAGGTAGTGCCTCCAAGGCGTAGGCTGGCCAGCTAAATCTTACTACCATTTGAATCAATGCTCTGCACTCTGTAGTAAACATCAATATGTCTAATCCAATTATCCAGCTTCTTTGAATTCAACTCTCCATCATATATTGGTAAACCAAATTTAACATCTAATTTAATCAAAGATGTCTTCTTTTTGTTTTCAGGGCTACTAGGAGGTGTGGGAAGTTTTTCTTCTTTCCATTTGCCTTTAGAATGGTCATGGAGGAGAGATTCTTCTGCTCCTTTATCTCGTGTGGATTTTGATGAATCTTCCTCTATACCTTTCTTAAATTCGCTATACATTTCCTCTACCATGGCTCTCATGGTCATGAAACTATCCATGAACTGAGGGTCTGATTCCAAGGGACTTTCTTCTGACATTTTCCTCTTAGGATAGACTCTTCCAATTTCAGGGTTAGTTTCAACCAACTCTCCTTCTCCTAGTTTAAGCTTTGATCTAGTTAGCATTCAACAATAAAATCTAGCACAAGCTTGTCTAACCTTAGTAACCTTGAGCTTTGATACCACTTGATCTGGAATTTATCCAAGATAAAGAATTAAAGGTACTTCAGACTCATGTGCATGGATGTGCCTATGTTACTTTATGCAACAGATCGATAAAATTGTGAAATACATAGACATTGAAGCAGTAAGAGAAAACACAACGGTAAAACATGTAAATAAAGCAAGTTTAATAAGGAGTTCACCCAACGCTCCTGGGCTACGTCTCCTGGTCCAGCCTTCAGTGGTGGCCTCTCTATTATGTTTTCAATGTAGATTTTTACAACAATGAGCTCAATTTGAGTCTCATTCAACAGATATAAATCAGTAGGACTGGACTTGTGTCCCCCAAGTCTCTGGAGTACACAGACTCTCCTTTACTGAAACTCTACCTCTATTGGTCACAGTAGTATGAGCCCAATCTGAGACTCAATACATGAAAGATATTTACAAAGGAGTTTGCTTGAACCTCTCAAGCCTTCTTTGGAGTACACAGAATCTCTAACTTTCTCTGGCTCTGTCTGGCTCCATGCTACCTTCAGGTCAGCTTGGCTCTGTTCTCTGCTCTTAGCTTTCTTACTCACTTTTCTCACTGTCTGCTTTATTTTTGTCAGTTTGTAGCTTTAAAGCCAATCTGCTTCCTGACTGTTCATTTCCGCTTCTCAGCATTCTGGTTCTTCTGCCTCTGTCCGTTTGAATTCCCTAGTTCTGCATCATCATAATTGTGTAATGCTTCACAGGGAGGTGGCCACCTGTTTCATAACGAACTGAGTGTTAGTTCTCTTGGAAATGTTTGAAATTCCATTATTTCCATTTAACTCCCAGATTGCCCTTGAACATGATTCCTTTGCCAACTCATCGTTCATGTTGGACTTCAAACCTTTATACAACTCGGCCTATTTATCCCGTTGAATCTAGTCATCCATTGGATTGCATGTCCACTGTTGATCTGGAGCCTCCAGATCTTACGGTCTCCGTCCATATCGGGCGGGTAAGTTGCATGACGTTTACCCGTCCGATGTGAGCGGTTTTCTCTCTCTTCCACCGGACACATGGCACCCAGTGTGTGGCATCGGGCGGGACTCGGTTGAAACCGCTTACCACTTGAAGCCCTTTTGATGTCCTACCGGTTTTCGTGTGGGACTCGCCTCTGACAGAATCGGCGAATTCCGTACGATTTTTGACTTTTTGGGTCCGAGTCGCTCATGGATTTTTCTTCTCTGAGGGGTTTGCTCGACAAAATGCGATTAGCAACTATCAGAAACCTCCCCCGTTTCTCAAAAAGGCTTCCCGTTTTGCTGTTTTGTGGCACAACGCACTACTGTGGGTTAACGGTTGGCACGCTTTGTTACAGGGAAAAGTGTCTATTTAGAACTGCTCTATTCCACTAAGGTGTGACAGCTGCCTTAGAAACAAACAGAGAAAAGCTACTTTTGTATTTCCTTTATGAATTATAGATAGAGAGGAATAGAAAGAACCAACCTCTATCTTGCGCTAATCCTTTGATTCGATCCCTCTCTTCTTTGATAGTCTCCAGCTACCTGCTCCCTAGCACGCCCAGCTTCACAAAGTACCTGTAAGATCACAGAAGCATAGCACTATACAAAGACATGGATCTATATTCATAAACAACTTAGGATCAGATTTAAATTGACCATACAAATGTAACAAGCATCAATGATACAAAAGCATGGAGGAAAACTCAAATAACTTTTATTGATAAACAAGAAAAGATCCAGGAGGAGTTACAACCAGTGGTTCTGACCCAGCATCAACCTCCCAGCAAAGAAGTCCCTCTTCACCTCAAACAAAGCTTAGATTACCCAACAATCTGATGTTTGTCTCTAGAAACCAACAGCAATTCCTTACAATATGCAAAATTCCAGCCTCTAGATCTCTGGGATGAGGGATCCATATATAGATATCTGTAAGGGGGATGAGTCAGCTTGTGATTTGATTAGTGTCTTCTCTCTGATAGTTCTTGTTTCCACTTGGAGACCGAGGGCCTCTTACTCATCCTTGGTCGAATTCAGTGAGGCAAGTGTCACAGGGGAAGATTCTGGAAGCTTCCATTGCCTCTCCACCTCGCGGAATGACACTGCCATTTGTCATTTCTCGCCCATCGCACCCCATAGAAGGGACTTTTGAAATGCAACGCACCCTCACAGTGTATTTAGGCGAGATGCAACACACTTAGCCAATGGAGTAGCTGCAATGATCCTGTTTTGACCAATTCTGAGCAGTTTCTGGTGGAGAACTTATGGGAAAAGATGTAATCTGTTGACCTTGTTCCTTTAGGGGCTAGAACAACACTTTTAGGGACTTAGGAGCCCTTGGTTTATGGACATTTCATGCTTGGAGTTGTAGGGCACAAAAATGTCTATAACAGTTGCCCCCTAAAATATGAGGCCGTTAACCTTTTGGTGTCGGGTGAAATGCTTTATTATGAGGATCCGAAGTTCTTTCAATGCTGGGAGGAGACCTGTAATAAGATACAATACAATACATTATCTTCATAATATTTTCATGATCTAGCTGAGGCAGGCATTCCCATGCTCAGCTTTATAAATTCATTTTCATGTACATAGGACAGACAACCGTCTGAGTGTAGACTGATGATTCTGATAGAGCCATCATCCTTTTGGTAGGATGATTATCTGTGCTGCAATGCTGTACATTTAATGTCTTTATTTCCCTGAATATATATCGCAACCCGGATGGATGAAACTAGATCCGTGGTCTTCAATCTCGTCCGATCTTCACTCGAAGTACAAGTCGATCCATGTGAGAAATGTTCTGAAGTCGAACATGGAAAGACATCGCTTGATTACCAGTCAATGATGTAAACTGTTAACAAGCGCGAGAGGAATCACCGATAATGATAATGACCCTCAAGGTATTGTAGTACAATTCACGTAGTGTGAATAAAGGACTTGGCGTCGAACACCACGCAAATCTTTCGGTCGAAGGCCATTGATGTATACCTTTCGCCGGAAGTGAGAAACTTGCCATTGAGGCATGCAAGCTTCAAAGTACTAAATGGGGTGTTCCTAGATCAACTTCTTGGATAATGAGCTGATGTCGACAAGAAGTGATCCGTCACAGGAGGGCCTTAATGAATCCCACATCAATGACACAGAACGGAGCAAATGATTTTGATGGAGGTGAAAATGATCTGGGGATATAAGGTTCAAGGTGGCGGTCATGAAAGAATGGAGTATAATGTATGGTAGTGGGTGAGACACAGGTGAATTCACTGAATGACTTCTCTTGAACATATCGGCGACACTGATGTGATGGATTGGTGGCATTAACCCCAAATGTGGATGGTATGGCGTGACCATGGTGATGTGACCGGTGAATGAAACAACCCAACCTGACTCGGACACGGAGTGGAAGTGTCATGTTCAAGAGCGACTTGCTACCAACAAAGTTTCTTTGAGTTTTCTTCCCAAATTTTTCCCAGTCATTGCTGACCAGTACCTATTTATTTTTATCAAGCTTGAGGAGGATAACATATGCTTGTTCTATAATTTTCCCTTCGGGCAAACCCATCGCTATGTTTTAACGAGCCTAGCGATAGTGAAACTTGTTCTCGTCTAAAGACAAGTTTGTCACTATTAATCTTTTTAACGAGTTTAACGACAAAGATAACTCGGTCCTTTTCAATTTTAGAGAGTCTGAAAAGGAATGTAAAGGTAACTCCAAAATTCCTTTTTCGTCATCTAATCCCTTAAGTCCGAAAAAGTATAAAACAATACAGAAGGGATGAATTTTCGATAGTTTTAACGAGCCGAACAAAACAAGCGCTTGATCTTTTTGTGTAATAATCCCTCAGGTCCAAAAAGATTAAAATCTAGAGGAGGGATAGCACTTCCTGTCCCTTTAACGAGCTGGAGAGGCCAATGGCTCGGCAATCTTTTCATATTTTACGAGTCAGTTGAAAAGAGCTTAAAGGAGACTCGTCTTTTGAGGAACGAGTGATAAAACGGGTAGCAGCTGATTCCAGGTAACGTTTGAAATTTTCCAATCACGGCAGTGTCACAAGGATGGCTAGTGAAATCATTCTTCGCAACTGTTCCTCAAAATGGGTAAACAATCAAATGGAGGTGAATGATCGGCCAATGAAAAAGTGGAGGTGACGGTGCAAACACGACCAAGGCTTTAATGGCTGAAGTACTACATTCACGATGGTTATTTACCGGGGAATAGTTCATTTTTTAATGAGCTTAAACGCGGGTGGAAACATTTGCTCATGTCTTATGTTTATTTTTTAATGAGCTTGAACTATGTGCTAAAACTGCTCGATGCGGGTTTATTTTTTAACGAGCTTGAACCTTGCGGTAACATTGCTCGATTAATCCAGTCGTGTGATAAGAATGTCTCATATAAAAACGACAACTTTTAGAGATTTTCCCCACATCCTTTCTTTATGCAAGTTAGGAAACGACCAATCCTACGAGTTTAAAGGGTTAGAGGTCCTATAAATTTAAAAAATAAATAGCCGCTCTTCGCTTGCACTCCAAAAGGTTTGCATGCCCCCAGGTATAAAACAGAGTTTCAAGGTTACCCCTTCTTTAGTCCGTTAAAACATTTGTTTTACCGAGAGAGGCCTACCTCTTACAGGTTACCCAAAGATTGCTCTATTCACAGTGCAAACAAAACACTTCTTCGGCGATGTCTATCGAAACAAACAAAGGTGAGCGGCGATGCCCGCCAACTCACATAACTTTGACAAGAGAATCTTGTTCCAGAATAACCCCCTCTTCCAATCACGGACGGGGGTACAGACTAGTCATATTCTCTCGCGGAAACCTACCTTATACCCAAAGTTTTCCTGCCGAAGCAGACCAGGGTGCATGCCCCCTGGGTTTCAGTCATGTCCCCCCGAATCACTCGCACTCATTGGGTGGACGGATTGGAGATTGAGACATTTCTTGCGTGAAAAGACCATTTAGGGATGGTATATGACTATTTGCTATGCATGATCCAGGAAATGAAAGCTGGTCTACGAGCTTGACCACTCTTCCTTCGTGCGGAAAACACATCACTCTAAAGAGTGATGAGACAATGGCTCTCATGCAATAAATATAGTCTCGTCCAAGGAGTAGATTGTAATCCAGGGGTCCTTGAACTACCATCACGTTCATGTGAACGGTTTTCCCTCTCAATGTTATGGGCACATTGGGAAGGATCCCTAACGGTCGACTGGTTCCTTTATCAAAGCCTGTCAGATTTCTCATCTCAAGCTAAAGCGATGGCGAACCAAGTGCTTTCCAAGCAGTTGAGGAAAGGATACTCACAGAAGCCCCCTCATCTATGATGGTACTAGCCATCACCATTCTATATATTTGAACAATAATTCGGAATGGTACACTAGCTGGTAAACGGGGTCTGCCTAGTTGATTCCAGTCGAAGGAGACAACTAGGTTGCTTGGAGGTGGGACCGAATAGACGGCCGGGTACGACTCTGACGAACCTCCTTCCCGCGGTAAAGGAACGGGTAAATTGCCCCCATGTTCGTTGGAGTCTGTGCTTATGAAAAGAATTTGGACGGTGTCATCCTTGTTCTCTTCAGTGATTGTATCATCTGAAGATGGAACCTCTGAAGGCAAAACCAGGTCAACTTCCACCTCGAACTTTTGACTTTTGTCTGGTATGGATTCAGATGGTTTATCTTCAATGACAGATGCTTCAGCTGACCACCTGAGCGGGCCAGCCGGATTTTCAACTGGTGACGGACTCGGCAAGAGTTTTTTATATCCAGGAGGAAGTCGTAACGGTGAAACCAGACGATCGTCCAAAACTCTTTTAGCCTCGTCTAAGAAGGGACAATGGTGGATGGCGTGATCGCCTTCACACAGTTTACAAGGAAATCTATATTTTCCTTTTTGTCCTGGGGCTTCACTTTCACTAGTTGACGGTGTGTTTTCAACATGATCATCAGAGGTTGATGACACCGGGTTGTGCAAACGAGGAGACCAGTCCCTTAAGATCCGAGGGATGCAAGGACAATCTCTGTGATAGTGGTCTCCCTTGCAAATGACACATGGCGATTTAGGCCTGGTCGGTGCAGTGTGTGGATTTTCGTTAGATGACACTCGTTTGCCCCCATTCACTTTTGGCTCCTTCTTCTTCTTCTCTTTCTTCTTCTTTTCCTTCTTCTCCTTAGGAACTTGACTTTTGGCTTTACCAGCCCCATCAAGCAAAGAGGAAGGAGGAGAGGAAGAATTAGAGGAAGTAGAAGGTTGGTGGGTAACTCTGGACTCGTCTAATTGCTGATTCGATTGTTCAGGAATAGTGGTGTTTTGAACGACAGAGGTTGAGAAGAGCCATACAGGCAAACCAATTGTCAGTCCTGGAAGCGACAATGTGGCCATATGGGGTGCACCAACATCTCCCCAAGAGGAGAAGGGACTAGGATTTCCTCCAAGGGGAATTCCTTAGTTGGTGGATTCCATTTTCTGAACCCAAGATCAACATAGGAAAGGGGTAATGAATATTCTGCTTAAAATAAATTTTAGACGCTTTGACACAACTTGTTTTTTCAGTTTTTAAGAGTCGAGAAAAAACAAAATATGACTCTAGTCGCCTTCGATTTTTAATGAGCCTGAAGTGACAAGTGCTTAGATGGACCTTTTCCGTTAAGGAGTCTGAAAAGGAACGAAAGGGACTACTCTGGAAGTCTAGGTAGAGGGAGTACCAAACCAATCGCAAAACTGCAGAATACTTTTTACGGTACGGCAGTGAATCTTCCCAAATGCTGTGTTCAGTGCATTGCGATCGATAGGGCGGCAGACACGACTTCCTATGGACAAAGGATTTAAGCCTATAGGGGTCTCCCAAAATATACTCGACGGTACGTGGGAGCACAAGTCCGTACTGACACTTATCGTCTCAAAGTGGAGGAATCACCCAACCATTAGTGAGAACAACAGTTACCAGGCTTTACGACGCCGGAATACGTCTCAACCTAGACCTCTAAATGTTGTGCGTTAAGTTCCAAAGTGTTGTTAGATTCATTGAATTTATTTTAAGTTGATCTTGTTTATGAAGTTTGCCTTTCGGGTTCACCACGAGATGTAGATGTAATTCCTAAAATGCAATCTAAAGATGATAAACAAACTTTTTATCTCTTTTGTGCAATGAAAATCCTAGCTACTAGGGAAAAGAAAGACATAATCTTTTCACAAAGAGCAAAGAGCACACTGTAAATGCACTTTCCTAAATCAAGCCAAATAGACTGTCTATATGCAAATGCACATGCATGTATTTGTTTTTCGACTTTCTTAATATATAGATGCTTAAAAAGAAAGTTGATGTACAAATCTGAATTTATTTTCAAGCGACAAATATAACCAAGCTCCTTTTCGAAATAAAAAATAGAGACAATTACGGCACTTTACGATTTTGAAATGAATACTTGTTTTTGACAATAGAAAATTACAAATTCAGACCAAAAGCAATAGTAACAGGATAATCGACCACCAACAGCAATCAAACTTTCTCCTATGATCGAAATCGACACTTGCGACAGATTCAAATCAAAGGACGACAGTACGACTATGCTACTTCTGCAAAGGAAAACTGTAAACGACTCAACAAACACATAAAAACATCTACAGTTCTTTTGTACAAAGGAGGCAAAATAACAGCAAGGAAAAGGAGTTTTAGACAGACATATATTGATCACAGGCAGCAAAATTCAGGAATAGAACCGGAAAGGATGATCCACAGAAGCCACAACTGCACAGAGCTAGTCTGATCAGCGCACCTGTAACATAGGGAATCTGAAATGCAGCACAGGTTGTCCCTTCAGGAAGTGCGCTGAAATTCAGAATCTCTGAACAGTACCTGCACTGGGCTAGAAACGAGACTCTGCTCGGGTTCCGGGTCACAGTTTGCAGTTCAGTTCTTGGTTTTTGGCCGAGTAAAAAGTAATCAGTAATGCAACAATCAGGGGTAGATCTAAGGAGGATCTAAGAGCTATCATAAGGGCAATCAGATAGTTTGTGCATCAGCTGTTTAAATCATAAACAGATCCAGTGAATGGATTGAAGCAACAGTTATCTACTTTGCATTTATTATGGCAAATCCAGTTCGAATGCTACTTGTAAGTTTATGAAACAAACACTAAAGAATGATAAACAAACAAACGAATTATTTCCCTAGCGGAGTCGCCATTTTATTATAGGGAAAAGTGTCTATTTAGAACTGCTCTATCCCACTAAGGTGTGACAGCTGCCTTAGAAACAAACAGAGAAAAGCTACTTTTGTATTTCCTTTATGAATTATAGATAGAGAGGAATAGAAAGAACCAACCTCTGTCTTGCGCTAATCCTTTGATTCGATCCCTCTCTTCTTTGATAGTCTCCAGCTACCTGCTCCCTAGCACGCCCAGCTTCACAAAGTACCTGTAAGATCACAGAAGCATAGCACTATACAAAGACATGGATCTATATTCATAAACAATTTAGGATCAGATTTAAATTGACCATACAAATGTAACAAGCATCAATGATACAAAAGCATGGAGGAAAACTCAAATAGCTTTTATTGATAAACAAGAAAAGATCCAGGAGGAGTTACAACCAGTGGTTCCGACCCAGCATCAACCTCCCAGCAAAGAAGCCCCTCTTCACCTCAAACAAAGCTTAGATCACCCAACAATCTGATGTTTGTCTCTAGAAACCAACAACAATTCCTTACAATATGCAAAATTTCAGCCTCTGGATCTCTGGGATGAGGGATCCATATATAGATATCTGTAAGGGGGATGAGTCAGCTTGTGATTTGATTAGTGTCTTCTCTCTGATAGTTCTTGTTTCCACTTGGAGACTGAGGGCCTCTTACTCATCCTTGGTCGAATTCAGTGAGGCAAGTGTCACAGGGGAAGATTTTGGAAGCTTCCATTGCCTCTCCACCTCACGGAATGACACTGCCATTTGTCATTTCTCGCCCATCGCACCCCACAGAAGGGACTTTTGAAATGCAACGCACCCTCACAGTGTATTTAGGTGAGATCCAACACACTTAGCCAATGGAGCAGCGGCAATGATCCTGTTTTGACCAATTCTGAGTAGTTTCTGGTGGAGAACTTCTGGGAGAAGCTGTAATCTGTTGACCTTGTTCCTTTAGGGGCTAGAACAACACTTTTAGGGACTTAGGAGCCCTTGGTTTATGGACATTTCATGCTTGGAGTTGTAGGGCACAAAAATGTCTATAACACGCTTGACAGAGGGTCCTCGTTGCTTGGCGCTACTCACAAATTACAACTGTTCGAGGATATTTCTGATAAGCTCAACCTTTGTAAGACTTTGAAACTTTGGCATGAACTTTACAGAGTTATGAAAGCTTAGAGAGTTCTTTAGGATCCAATTCGAATCAAGATTAGAGTTCCCTTTCTTGTAGAACCTATAATTAATTTACAAAATAGTCTTTGTATCACTTGGTTTGAGCCATCGTCTCTGAGCAACTTAAGTAGAATTCAGCTTACTGTGCATACAACACTATCACCTCTTAAGTTTGTATGAATCCCATATTGATAAATTAAAGTTGGTAGACATGGGAGTTGGAACATTATTGTTGTAAAAGATCATCACCTAGCAACCTCTAACCAAAAGTATCATATCTCCCATTAACTCATATAACCTAATCCAATGCACCCCCTTCTCTACACTCACAGTCCATCAGGTTATGCCACTACCCTTTTAGGTTTTCCAACTTAGGCCAACTAGGGATGTATCAAAGCCCCGTGGATTCCAAATGTTCTATTCTCAAGGGTATCTAGGTACTTGTAAGGCCCATACAAGGTGATGGGGCTTTTAATTACTTTTAAATATTTTAATGAGCAATTGATCATCTGTGCATTTAAATTGTTAATCTAAGGTTTGTTTGGAACTTGCAAATTGTCGTGCACAATCCATACTAGTGCAATCTGTTATGTGTTACAAAGTTGTAGCTATATAATGGTTGTAATAGTTAAATATATATATGATTTCACATGTCATTGATATATAAAATCACACCACACTTTAGGAAATAAAGCACACTTGCAAGAAAGTAAATTGCAGGAAAAGTAAATCACACTTGCAAAAAAGGAAACACACCAATTACTAAGAGTGACTTATTCTATTATGGTGATGTTCTTGGTTGGATGTAACAAATATGCAACACCACATTCCTAGGATGTAATTTATGATAAGAAAAAAAATCTAGAAACAAGTTTCAAATATGACATAATTCCCAATCAGAAGCTATTTATTAAAACATAGAAAAATTAAGTTACAGGTGAGTTGCAATAATAGCCAGATTGACCAAAAACAAGAAAATCCGTTAGCCAATCATTAATACTATGATTACTGCCTAAAATAACATAACATGGAGTTACAATAGTAAGTAATGTAATTATAACAATAACAAATAACAAAATTGCAGCAAAAGGAAATTAATTGTGTTACAACAAAGGAAACTATGAGTTGCAACAAAAGGGAATTATGAGTTGCAACAAAAGGACATTAACATAATTACAATGAAATGTAAATAGAGTAGCAACAATACAAAATAACTGTAATTTAACCATAATAGTAAAGAATAAGTTACTTTCTAACACTAACTAGCAGTACCAAGCTAAGGACAGGGCCCTACATTATTAGACAAGGTACTGAAAAATATTCAACAGGATCACAGGACAAGTATCGGACAAATGAAACACAAGGGTATTTCTATTATAGTAATAATAAATTGTAAAAAAATTAACAATAATTTCCTCTTTCTTCTCTCGTCGGACTTCCAAGGGAGCCGTGTATTTATACAAGAACACTAATGTCTAAAATGGATGATAGCTCAAATGACCGACTTGAGCGAATTAAGAGACACATCTTGTTACAACAATACATTCAGAGTTTGTTATGTTTTGGGAAAAAAATGACTCAGATCAGTTGGGTGTCATTGGAAGTTAAATTATCCCTCTTGATTGATCACCCACTTGCTGTTATAGCACCATTTACCACCCTGGGAGATTTGATTCTCTGAGTCATGGCCTTGGCCAACCCTTTCCCTTCATACTTGTTCCTTTTACTAAAAAACATTATTTTAAATTCCACATGTGGTTTCATCTATACCTAACCCGTGTACACACGTGGGTTCACTTATACCCAACCCGCATATATAATTTGAAATATTAAAAAATATAAAATCCGCCCCCCCCACAAAAAAAGAAAATGGGGGTTTTTATATTTTTTTAAATTTCAAATTATATACACAGGTTGGGTATAGGTGAACCTACGTGTGTATGCGGGTTAGATATAGATGAAACCACGTTTGGAATTTAAAATAATGTTTTTTAGTAAAAGGAACAATTCTGAAGGGAAAGGGCTGCCTAAGGCCCTGACTTAGAGCATCAATTCTACCAGGGTGGTAAATGGTTCTATAACAACGGCCTAAGGTTTTAATTCCTGCGCAATGCTAAATTCACACTTATTTATGTATGAATATTGAGAGCCTGTGTAACACCCTCCTCCCACGTTTACCTAATCTAACCAATCCACTGGGGTAAACATGTGATGAAGAGTTATTATGATATGATTCAACTCCTGATGTATGATTAAGGAAATGGAATCAACACACCAAAACCAAACTAACCTTCCTCAGGAGCTACAGGACCCCTAGGGGCTAACCAACCACTCTAGGTGTCAAACCCCTAAGTTAACTTTCTTTCTAACTGAACTAGACCCATATTCACTCCCATGACATGCCCTCCATGCGACTATAACCCTCCAATCGCTCCCACAACAAGGCCTCCATGCGACTGTAGTATTTTTCAGGTAGTTATGTGGTAGTGACATTGAAATATGAGCCCCCTTTTTAGGGCTAGGACTCAGTTCTCTACCTAGAAATTGATGAAATTCTAAGAAATGATAAATAACAAGAAGACAAGGCCTATAATGCAAAAATTGAATAAGGACCTGACCTGACTCATCCTAACCATGACATGCATTTCGTCAAACACATCATAAACATGTAATGTATAGGTCATATAAACACATCTGAACATAGGGACCTCATACTTATCTGATATTCATCAAGAAGGTTTGATGCCCTCTCACAATATCTGCATTATCATCTATTAGGTCATACATTCATTAAAATTTCATTTACTAAACAAAACATGATGAGAGACATAACCAAAATCTGTCATAAAACCATGCTTATAACCAACATATAACGAACATAATAACAATGATAGGACAATCATTAAAATCACATAATGAGAAGCACATTTACTCATAAAACTCAAGAGGAAATATTCTTATTATTCATGTGCAAAAGCCAAACAAGTTAGGGACTTCCATGTACCACCTGACCATTGATTGGGCTAAACCAAATCTTTCTTTCAGCCAATCACCCCCTTGCCATATTCCAAGCATGAATGTGGGACTCACAACAAAACCGACCATGCCTCTCAGGCTTTACCACAGATCCCACCAAATCGGTCAAGTTTATAGGCTTGATGCAAGCACCAATACAACTAGGCTTTATTATATATCCCACCAAGGGATTCCTAGGCCCAAACAAGAAACATACACTACTAGGCTTTACCAAAATCCCACCACATACTGGTCTAGGGATCACTAGGCCTATACAAGCATGGATGCCTCTGAATCTCTCCACCTAAACCGTGAGGAATTTGTCTGTCTCCACCCTCTAGGCTTTACCGTATATCCCATCATTTATCGGTCAAAGATTCCTAGGCCCAACAAGGGTATACACAACCAAGATTTACTGCAATCCCACCTTTACCAGTCAAGGGATTCCTAGTCCTTGTGATTTTTCTTGAGACCACCTCACTCAGCTTTGAAACCATATGGAAATCTATCTCAACTGAGTAAGAGAACTCCATCACACCATGGCTATCTGAAAATGGAAAGGGAAGGATGAAAACAGTATCACACGTGAAAAAACCCATGCCAATGACAACAACAGAACCAAATACACACATGCATTTACCATGCATGCCAAAACTAGCAAGGAAACCATACATGCAACTCGATGTAGTCGCTTGATCCAACTCTTCCTTACTTGATCTTTGCTTCCCTTTTCTTTCTTTTCCTTCCTTCCTCCAATGTTCGAGTGCTCCAAGAAATGCTTTAAGTGTGTGAGAGAGAGAATAGAGAGAGCTCCACCCAAAAACTGTCAAAAAGCCATGAATTGATCCTCATAAGTCTTTTTATTAATGAGGCCTCTATTTTCTTCATTTTCCATTATTTTCCTTCATTTTCCTCCTCACATGGAACCTGTGACCTTTCACCTTCATTTTTTTCCCAATTTCCATTATTTTCATAAATAAAATGCCAATTAATGCCTCTTACCTTTTCAAAGCCTTTTCCAATTTCCCTTAGCCATAATAAACCAAATGAACACCCGCTAGGATGTCTTACCCACCATTTAGCTTGGAATACATGTTTCATGTCATTGGTCTTATTTTGCAATTATTAACTTTATTACATGAACTTTTAACCCGGGGCTGTTACAAACCCCTTCCCCTTAGGGGACCACCGCCTTTAGTGTTCTATGACACTTACAACTAGCAAGACCATTGAAAAGCAAAACAAACTACCCATGGAGATTTATAACTTAGCTCGATGTAGTATTTACAATGACCATTACTGAAACATGACAACCATACCGTTTACTGGAGCTTTATAACACAACTCATTACAATATTTACAATAAAAACCACATATACATATGTACATTTTCTTCAACCAGAAAGTAACCACACTGTCTATGGAGATTTATAAATCTAGCTCGAAGCAATATTCACAATAAAATATACATATATACATATGCACATTTTCTTCAACCAACAAATAAAAGGATACGGTGCATGCATCTACAATAAGGGAATCCAGAGGCTCACACCTTCACCCTCAAAGTAGTACCAAGATTCACTTGCTTCCCAAGAAGTCCAAAACCCATTGCCAAAGTTAAACCCGCATCCAATGTCTAGCGCCACAATCTTGTGCCACTTGTCCTCTCAGTGAACAATCACTGACTCATTGTTTCAGGGCACACTCCCAATGTTATTTTGATTCCATCTGGAAATGATAATGACAAAAAAAATTCATTCCCCTGCCTTCCCTTCTCTGCTACACCATCCCTTGGGAAATACGGTAACCCCATTTCGTCTAGTCACTCGCCTAAGTTCCCTGACATCCCCTTTCCTGGGAGCTCCATCCCTTGGCAAGGTTTCCTCGCATTGGAAGGTCCAAAAACCAAGGAATATCCCTGCCTCTAAGCCAACATATCAGTCATAACATGATCATAGAAATCAATGGACACTATTGGATACCATTGTCCCACAATGGCCTTGCTCCTGAAGCGCTTCACCAACATACTACTGCATGTTCCAATTCCTTTTACTGTTGCTGATGATTCTTGTAGTTAGTTCCAACCCCCCAACCAGGCATTTTCATGCTTTCCTATGCCAAGCTGGTGGCTGGGGTGCAGGTGTAAGAGACAAACGTTCAATACCAGAAACAATTTCCTCTAACTTAGGCTGAATCTCTTCTTCAATTTCTCTCAGAGTATCACTCATCTATCTCTAGAATTAGAAACTCTACTAAATCAGCAGAACCGCTAATTTAGCTGCAACCACCAAAGACTCTACTAACTCTTTAACTATCACATATCGCAATTGTAGCTCACCGGGAAGGTTCCTTTGCTGTAAATGTTGCGATGCGATATTTATCGGCGTGCTTATATCACATGTCGCATTTCAAAACTCCGCTAGGCCAGGTCTTTCACTCTTGAACCTTGCGATGCGATGTTACAAAATGATCCAACGGTGAACATCCATAGTGATCCGACGGTTACCGTGGCATCGCTCAGAGATCTAAATGACGTTCATCCGACCTCACGGACCAATGAGATTTATAAATCCTCAATTTAATTAAGTTTGGGTCCATATTTTCTCACGTGCTAAACTCCTTTGGGCAGAGTTGGTGGGGTTTATAAACTGTAATTTAATTAATGTCAGGTCCAGTTCTTGAGTTAACACCCGCTTGCTTTTTGAGCCGATATCCATCAGATAATGGTGGCCATGAGATCCTCCAGCTTGCGGGACCTCAATTTAACCATGACTTAACACCAGGCTAACCCCACAGTTGACTGATTGTAAGGCGTTGAAAATAAAATCAATGACTAAGGATGAGTACGACACTTCAAACTCGATCAAGGAACTCATACACTTTCAATCCCCGCAGCTATTAATACACGCGAAAAGTGACTAAACGTGATCACACAATATTCGAAGTTTTAGAACTAAACTGGAAATTCAAATAAAGACACAGAGAGATATTTTCTGCAACTAATTCTTATATAGAAAAACAAGCCAAATAAGTCAAAATACCCTTATTATGATCTGGAACTTACATAAGTACTAGTTCATTTAACAACCAGATCCTAAATCAAAGGATCGAACTAACTAATCCTATCTAATTTGCATGATATTCTCCTCGAGAATCTCCACTACATACTTGAATTTATTACATGATAATCTAAATCCTAGATTCTGGTCTAAATCCTATTTAGAAAGCTTTGTAAATTGACAGCTAAAGGACCCCACTCCTTTACTTGTAAACTGTTTTTGGATATTTTGGAATAAATTGAAGCCTTTTGTCTTAAAGCCTCATGCTCTTGCATCAAGCTCCCGAGGACAAAATTTGTCATGGGCTCCTTTCCATGAGCTCTTCTGCAAAACTACCCATTTTCTATAGCATGGCATCTGTTACCCAGGTAGCATCAACAATTGGTTGATCTTTCCACTTGACCAAATATTGAAAATACTCCTGTCCCCTTGTCTTCTTTAACAATTTCTTGTCCAGAATCCTCTCTGGCTACAATTCTTTTGCTGTAGGTAACTGTTTTACCCAATCAATCTCTTGTTCTTCTCGATCCTCTGCAGTGTCATCTGCCTGTTCTTTTTCATACCTATATAAGTCAGCAACATTAAAAATTGGAGATATTCCAATATCATGGGGTAATTCAATTTCATATGCATTTGCAGAAAATTTTCTCAAGACTCTGCATGGTCCAATTTTCTTAAACTTTAGTTTATTATACTCCCTTTTTGGAAATCTTTCCTTCCTCAGGTGTGCTAAAACCAAATCTCCAACTTCAAAGTTAACTTCTCTTCTCTTCAAATTTGCTCTGCCCTTGTATTTTATGTTGTTGTCCTATAGTTGTTGTTTAAGTTGTTCAAGTATTGCTTGCATCTCTGAAGCAAAATCTTCCCTGTCAACACTTCTCATCTCAACTTCTCCTAGATTTCTTAATTCAAATTCTCCCCTTGGATGCATTCCATAAACTATATGGAATGGACTCTGCTTTGTGCTCTTGTTAGGGGAGTCATTATATACATATTCAGCTTGTGCCAACACTTGATCCCATTGTTTTGGATGTTCACCTATAATACTTCTCAGAAGATCACCCAAGCTTCTATTTACAACTTCAGTTTGTCCATTCGTCTGAGGATGATAAGCAGAACTGAAACTCGGTTTAGTTCCAAGCTTCTTCCACAATGTCCTCCAAAAATGTCCAACAAATTTGGAGTCTCTGTCTGAGACAATACTCTTAGGTAACCCATGCAATCTTACAATCTCTTTGAAAAACATATTAGCAATGTGAGTAGCATCACTGGTTTTATAAAATGGAATAAAATGTGCCATTTTTGAAAATCTGTCAACCACAACATATATTAAATCATTTCCTCTTTGAGTCTTTGGTAAGCCCAAAACAAAATCCATGCTTACCATATCAAAAGGTCTATCTGGAATAGGTAATGGAGCATACAACCCTGTGTTTTGGCTTATTCCTTTTGTGTACTGACAGACTTTACAATTTTTCACATACTTTTCCACTTCAATCATCATCTTTGGCCATAAATAAAACCTGTTCAACTGCTCATAAGTCTTGTCTGCACCAAAATGTCCCGCAAGTCCACCACTATGTTTCTCCTTGATTAAATTTTCCCTCATGGAACAATTTGGTATGCACAACTGATTTCTTTTAAACAACAACCCATCTTGCAAAAAATAATCAAGCCAATTACTTTTGTCTAACAAAACAAGATTTTTACAAGCTTCAAATGCCTCTTTAAAACCTAAGTCTTTATCATACAATTCCTTAAGAAAATAAAAACCCAACACTTGAATTTGACTTTCTTGAAGTAGTATGTTTCTTCTACTTAAGGCATCTGCTACTTTATTTGATTGGCCATTTATATGCTTCAAGACAAAATTAAAACCTTGAAGATACTCTACCCATTTGGCATGTTTCTGATTAAGCTTTGGTTGTTGCATAATGTACTGCAATGCATGGTTATCTGAATACAGTATAAACTCCTTGGACATCAAGTAATGTCTCCACTTCTTCAAAGACTGCACCACTGCATAAAACTCCTTGTCATAAGAAGAATATTTCTTCTTGGTCTCATTTAGCTTTTCACTAAAATAAGCTACAGGCTTGTCCTCTTGACTCAAAACAGCTCCAATGGCTTCTCCACTGGCATCACACTTCACTTGGAAAGGTTTATTAAAATCAGGCAAAACCAAAATAGGTTTTTCAGTGATCTTCCTTTTCAACAGCTGAAAGTTCCTTTCTGCTTCAGCAGTCCATTTAAATGGCTGTCTGTCCTTCCTTATTGTGTCAATAATTGAAGCATTAATCTTACTAAAATTCCTTATGAATTTCCTGTAAAAACTAGCAAGACCGTGAAAACTTCTTACCTCAAAGACACTTTTTGGTGAAGGCCACTCCATGATAGCTTTGATCTTCTCTGGGTCCATCTTTAACCCATTAGCAGAAACAAAAAAACCCAAATACACTAATTCTTCCTTCATGAATGAACACTTCTTTAAATTTAGCAGAAACTTCTCTTGCTGCAACCTTTGCAAGAAATAATTCAAATGTCTTATGTGTTCCTCATTAGACCTGTTGTAAACTAATATATCGTCCAGATATACTATTACAAACTTACCCATAAATTCCTTCAGAACTTCATTCATAAGTCTCATAAATGTACTAGGGGTGTTCGACAATCCAAAAGGCATTACTATCCACTCATATAATCCTTCTTTAGTTTTAAAAGCAGTTTTCCACTCATCTCCCTCTCTAATTTTGATTTGATAATAACCACTTTTTAAATCTAACTTTGTGAAATACCTAGCTCCACTCAAACAATCCATCAAATCTTCGATTCTAGGTAAAGGAAATCTGTACCTAATTGTTATCTTATTGATTTCTCTCGAGTCAGTGCACATTCTCCAGCCTCCATCCTTCTTTGGGCTCAACAATGTTGGCATTGTGCAAGGACTAAAACTTTCTCTAACTAGTCCCTTGTCTAACAATTCCTGAACCTATTTCCTGATCTCTTCATTCTCTATGGGAGTCATCCTGTAAGTTGCTTTATTAGGTAGATTTTCTCCTAGAATCAAATCTATGTGATGACTGAGGTCTCACCCGAGGTAGTAGGGGAGGGTGCTGGAACCAGGTTTCCACACCCTAGGGATGTCTTGGTGTGGTCTGGAGGTTTCGCGCACTGGTTTACAGCTCCGCGCTGCTCGGTACTCGCACAGATCCAGAGTGATTATATCTTTCTTATTAATGCACTATTCTACTTTAAGGAAGCGGTTATGATTCAGAACTATTTAACAGGGTCTTTAAGTAAACATTTAACCAACATAATCGACTCACGCACAAAATGAACCCAGATTCACATATACTCATCACATTTGCATTAACCAGATATAGAAAGGTAAACCATAAAGACAGATGAGCGATAACACAGAATTACAGAAGCAAACTTATCTTTATTATTATTCTCCACCAATACATCCAGATCTACCTTGCGCACCCAGTTGCAGGGGTTCCCGCACACAGCTGCGGACTTTCTAGGCATCTGTGCACACAACTGCAGAGCCTCTACCTACTACCCCAATCCCTCGACTCAGACTTACAGACCCTTTCAGATTATCTTCTTTAAGAACCCATTATATTTCATCTTTCTCATTCCTTATCCAAAATTCTACTCTTTCTACCCATAGAGCCTCGCTCTATCTATACCCTTTCTTGGCCCACGATCCCTGCATGGGCCGACTCTATTTTCCTTTATTTTCATTATTTTCGGGTGGGCTATCCTTTGACTCAACCTATTATAATTCACGCTGCGTGCTTTCAGCGGAGTATTTTCCCTAACTTTACCCAAAATGTCCGGCTTCGTGCCCTCTAACTATTGCGCGGGGCTTTCGCTAGCCAACACTGAATTTGTAGGCGTTCTTCTTTCCATCATGCATAGCTCCTCTATCATATTGCCAAGGTCTTCCAAGCAATATGTGACATACATCCATAGGCATCACATCACACAAAATTTTATCTTTATACTTGCCCAACTGCAACTCCACTTCACATTGTTCATTTACTACCAACTGATGTCCCTTTTGTAGCCATGACACCTTGTAAGGTGTTGGGTGTTTCTTTGTTTTAAATTTCAACTTCTCCACCACTTTTGTAGAGACCAAATTATTAGTGCTACCACTATCGACTATCATTTGACAACATTTTCCTTGAACCTTGCACACAGTCCTGAACAAGGCCTTCCTTTGTGCTGGTTCAACAACTTCCTTTGCTGGCTTTAGCAATACTTTGTTAACTACCAAAGATTCTCCTCTCTCTGGTATATTTTCTTCTTCTGTCATCGTTGTTGCTTCCTCTCCAGTCTGAGAAACAATTTCATTTCTCTGAGATGTTCCTGCATTCTCTAGGCACTCATAGGCTTTGTGTCCTAGCTTGTTATATATGTAACATCTAACTTCTATTCCTCTACCTTTGCCTCCTCTTCCTCTAGAAAAACTCCATCTGCCACTTGCATCACCTCCTGTGGGTGCATGCTGACTTGAGCTACTGCTAGCTCCATCACTAGGTGCTGTAGATCTTCCTCTACCACCTTGTCTTCCCCTTCCTTGGAAAGTATCTCTATTTCTAGTAGACTACTTCCTCATGAGTTTTTCTTCATCTTTCAGTACCATCTGATAAGTCTCTTCTACTGTTTTTGGAGACAATACACTTATCTAATCTTGAATGTCCATTATAAGACCATTCACATATTTGGCAACCTTCTCATCTGTATCTTGGATTTTCCTAGCTCTTATGCTCACCTTGTAGAATTCCTCTGTGTATTCCTTTACTGTCATAGACCTCTGTCTAAGATTCTGCATCTATCTAAATAATGTTTTCTGGTAATCACTTGGCAGAAACTTACCTTTCAGTTTTGCCACCATCCTATTCCAATTCTTAATTGGTTTTTTGCCAAGTCTTCTTCTTTCTGCCTGCACTCCATCCCACCAAAGTGCTGCATGTCCTTTCAACTTCGTGACAACAAACTTCACCTTCTTTTCATCCTCTGTTTCTTCATAATTGAAGAATTTCTCCAAGTCATTTATCCAATCTATCAGCTCCTCAGGATTTAATCCTCCTGCATAAATTGAAACTTCAGTTCTGGGTCTAGATGTGGATTTCAACACTGACCTAAAGAACCTCATCTCAGGAGTAACTTCTACAGGTTCCTCCTCTTCTGCAGCTTTAACTTCAGGTTCACTGACATCACCAACATCTGCACCTCTCCCTATTTCCATTGCTTCTAATCTAGCTTGCATCTGTTGCATAGCCTCCATCACTTCAACATTTGCAACAGGTCTTCCTCTTCTACCACGTCCTCTTCCAACTCTGAAAGCCATGGTGGATTTCTTTCTCTGATCCTTACGACCCTGTTCAATGTCAGTAAGCTGCTCTGATACCACAAATGTGGCTGGGGTGTGTTATCACCTAGATTCAACCTTAGGCTGAAGGAAGGCAATGCCAGGCTAACCAAAAACCACGCTTAGCCAAGTAGCTAGCCCTACTAGGCTGGGAGAGGGCTCTCTCTGTAAGGATCTCAATCAAGATGATTGGATCAGGGAAAGAATTTAGGCTAGGTATAATAGCACAAAAGTTTTGATTGGATTTTGTAAGGGTTTTGCTGGATCAGGACGAGCTAGACAATTTAGGTCTAGGGAATTAGGTTGAAAATGTAGGGTGTTCAATGGGGCAAGGTAGGCATAGGCTTTAGCACTCAAGAGCTTGATGGGTTGAGATGTTTTAGACTGGTGAGAAGATAAGAAGGGCATGTGAAAACCATGAATCCTTCATAGACTATAGAAAACATGAAATGGTGAATGGTGTCCCAAGGCATAGCACTGATATAATGAATTCTACCTATCAACTTGAAAACATTCAACTAGGAGCAATGAACTGATGAATGGAATACATAAAACACATTAACATATGATCACATAAGAAGAAACTGTACTAAAACTCATACCACATGGATCCCATAAAAATAGTTGCAATTCCTATTAATCTCCTACCAAAACTGCTTACAAAAGGTGTACAATCAAGGTCTGAGCATCTAGCTGAGTCCAACCCTTTACAATGAGAAAGAAGAAGAACCTTCTGGGTCAACCTACACCTTGAGAAGTTGTTACAAAAAGCCAACAAAGATAATTAGATGATCAGACACATGGCCTATCATTATGGGACCCGAAACAAGATTTACAATATGAGGGTCAAGAGAATGAAAACTAGGCTAAGGTGGGCCTTGAAAGGCAAGAAAGAGGAGGATAGAATTAGGATGCTGGCCTAAGCTTCATTGGCTCATCAAAGCACATGATGATGGTGCTTCTAACCAATTTTGGGCAATTTTTGAGAAAATTTTGGATTTCAATACACAGGAAAACTGCTTTTCTTAGGGGCACCCATTGAAGAAATGGTTTGCATTTTTGGATTTAGAGTGATGAGGACATGTACCCTAGCAAGTTTCAAAGTTTTTGGGGCAGAATTGGTCCACCAAAAGGTCAAAAAACACCCAAAAAATGACCTTTCTGCCACTTTTTGGACACACAGAATCCGTATTGTGAGAATTAAATTTTGAAGGGTCAAATGAGCTCCAAACGTAGAATTTTCAGGTGTTTTGGAAATTATACTTGAATACCTTTCCAATGAGATATCATGGGCTCAATTTGGATGCCGGGAAGGCCTCCAAAAGGGACCTGAAAGTGGCACTGCGCTTTTGACAGTTTTGCTCAGGGTTGCTATTTTTCCAATTTTTTGATTGTAATCATGGATTATCTCTCATGGTGGATGCTTTATTATTGTAAATGATGACTTGGCATGTAATTATGATAGATAAATAGTGATAGAGGGTATATTCATTGCTTTAGAAGTTAGTTTGAGTTCAAATGAATCAGTTTTTTACTTTTAGAGGCAAGTTGTTGATGATGGCTATATTCCTGTTTCTTGTTCAGTATTAGTTAGATTAGCTCCTCATCTTAGGGATTTGACCCCTAAGGATGGGAGGAGGTTGAAATCATGTGTATATCTTCTTATTCTTTCTCATTGTAAAGGGTTGGACTCAACTGGATTCTTAGACCTTGATTGTACACCTTTTGTAAGCAGTTTTGGTAGGAGATTAATAGGAATTGAAGCTATTTTTATGGGATCCATGTGGTATGAGTTTTAGTACAGTTTATTCTTATGTGATCATATGTTAATTTTTTATGTATTCTATTCATCATTTCATTGCTTCTAGTTGAATGTTTCAAGTTGATAGGTAGAATTCATTATATCAGTGCTCTGCCTTGGGAAACCATTCACCATTTCATGTTTTCTACAGTCTAGGAAGGATTCATGATTTTCACATACCTTTCTTAGCTTATCACCAGTCTAAAACATCTCATCCCATTGAGCTCTTGAGTGCTAAAGCCTATGCCTACCTTGCCCCATTGAACACCCTGCAATTCTAACCTAATTCCCTAGACCTAAATTGTCCAGCTCCTCCTGAACCGGAAAAACCATTACAAAATCCAATCAAAACCTTTGTGCTACTATACCTAGCTTAAATCCTTTACCTAATCCAGTCATCTTGATTGAGATCCTTACAGAGAGATCCCTCTCCTGGTCTAGTAGGGCTAGCTACTTGGCTAAGCGTGGTTTGTGGTTACCCTGGCATTGCCTTCCTTCAGCCTAAGGTTCAATCCAGGTGATAACATAGTGGTGACCATACTGGGGACGAAAGCCTAATCACCCCAGTAATATCTTTCATTCAAATTCTTGAACTTTGGATGATGAGTTTTAGAATTTACTAGGCTAAAATAGAAAGTTGTAAAGAAATATAGCAAACTTCGAAATTTGCACACACTGGCTTCGAGAAAGTACACTAGGGCCAATCCTGATCCAAATCCTGCCCCAGCAGTGGATAATCCTATCTAATTTCAATAAGACTCAAGAAATAAGAAAGTTCAATCAGTCCCACGCCTTCAATAAAAGTAGATTCATGCCCTGACCAGTGGTTGTTTTTGGAAGACCTCCTATTTGATCTATCGTTTGACCCTTCCTTATTCAGAACCAATTCTGAAAGTGCACTTGATGATATAGTTTTAGACCCAGAGTTTATTGCAGATCTCGAAATTCAAAAGGAAAACTAGTCAATTGATGAGTATATCCTAAATTCTCCTCAATAATCCCTTACTACTACTAAGATCCCTGAGGTTTATGAAACAGCGTCCACTACCCTCAGTTCATCATTATTCCCATCAACCTCTGAAGTTCATTCCCAACCTCAGTTTATACCTACCCTTCCCCTTCAACCTATCATATCCTATCAAACACCTATTACCCCTACTACTCCATCAAACACTCCATTAAACCCTAGTAGTCTAGTCATTGTTTCAAATCCACCTCGAGTCATGGCTGCCATATATGCACCCCTTGTTTTATCTTAGAATCTTGGTGATATGCCCACTGATTACCAAAGTAAAATACCTCTTTTTGATGCCACTCAAAACATTACAGCTCAGCAACATGTTGATAGAATGAATAACTTTTTTGACCTTCATGAGGTAGAAATAGAAGATTTGACTATGAGATTATTTAGCCAAAGCTTTGGAGGTGAAGTTTGAAAATTTTCAGAGCTTTACTCGCAGCCTCTATCACACCACTTTGCCAGTACTACATAGGCAATTCCTGGATCAGTGGGAGGTAAAGAAGAATCCACTCCAAATTTTGTCTGAGTACGAAAATATCAAAAGGAATGTTGGTGAAAGTGTGCAAGATTATTGTGTGAGGTATAATGCAATCTATAATGCTATTCCTGCCAACATTAAACCACCAGAGGGGTTAGCCTTGCTCAAGTTTCTAGATGGTTTCGATGTTGATATAGCATATCAGTTATGGCAACGTGATCCCACCACACTAGAAGACATGCAGAAGAACGCTGTAAGCATAGAAGCCAATCTGCTGGCTAAAAGAGCAAGAATGAGATCTGAAAAGAGTGTGACCATAAAGGAGGAAGCATCTACCTCAGATGTCAAGATGGATACTTTGATCTGAACAGTGGAGAAGATGGTTGACCAGCTGACCATTACAGATAGACCTGAACCACCAATTAGGAATCCAAACTTTAGAGGACAACAACAACCCCAATTCTGGATCAAGCAGAGGGAACAAAAGGCACCGGACCAACTAGCACAACAACAGTAGATCAAAACTCCTTTGCAGCAAAATTATGTTTAGGGAATGGAAGCAAAAGATGATGATGATCCAGTAATTGAAGCAAACCATTTTTTCACTGCCGATGGTATGCCCATTTTTCTGATGGAAGATGAAGAATATGCAGAGGTTCCAGACATTCAAAGGGATGAAGATTACATATTAGCAAACGATGTATTTCTGGAGGCTGAGTATGATGATTATCAGTGAGGTTATATGAATGCTTTGTCTTCACAACAAAGGCAATACTCTTTAAGGAGCAGAGATGTACCGGTCAATCCCATTCAGAAAATAAAGGATGTGCAATCAAAGAATGACTCCTCAAACACTCAGAAGAAAGGGAAAGAACTTGTTGATCTGAGTCCCAGCAAAGTACCATCAACAAGTGTCACTGCAAATGAGAAGAACAATCAGCAAAAAGATGGTGCAGCAAAAGAGCAAGTAGAGAAAAAGGACATTGGTGTCAAAGAGGTAGAAAAAGTTTTTAATTTAGAAAGTGAAATTGCTAAGTTAAAAGTGTCCATTCCTTTGACTGAGCTAGTTAAGAATAGCAATTATAAACACCATGTGTCCAGAATATTGCAAATTGATCCTTTGTCAGACATGGTGAATGTCGAGGATGATCATCTTGAACTCATTTTTGGTCCCGCTATAGAAGGTCAGCCCGAAGATAGTGAAGTCCCTCCCTTCTATCTGAGTCTTAGATTGCATGAGTACATTCTTCATAATGCCATGTTGGATTCTGGAGCTTCTCATAATTTGATGCCTAAAGCCATTATGGAGAAGTTGGGTCTGGATATTACCCGGAAATATCATGATTTGTACTCCTTTGACTCCAGTAGAGTTTGTTGCATTGGTCTCATTAAAGATTTGGTGGTTTCTTTAGATCAAATCCTAGTGAAAAATGTCTTGATGGATGTGGTTGTTGTTGATATACCGCCTCATTTCGGTATGCTTTTATCTAGATTGTGGGGTGCTAAGCTCAAAGGCACTTTACAACTTGACTTCTCTTATGCTACCATTCCCGTTTTCGGCCAATTGAGGAAATTATACTGAGAGAAGAAAATGAAATACATGATCACTAGTAAAGAGAAGCCTGTGAATCATCCAATAAATGTTGTACATACTGATTTAGAATCATTTGTTTTGTACTCTGATAGTGGATTGAATGATGTAGATATTCAGCTTGTAGAAGTAGATGATGTACCAGAAATTTCCGAGAATTTTAGAGCAGTCCTTAATCAAGAAAAAGAGAAAATAGAAAGTTCCTCTGAGCAGCCCACACAATAGCAAAAGGACAGTGAAGATCAGAAAAATGAAGTGATCAGCCAAGGTAAGTTAGAGAAAGAAACAAAATTTCAGCATCTAGAAGATGAAGCCAGCCTTTGGAGCATGGACTTTGATGGCGCTGTGGGTAAGGATGGTGCTGGTATTGGTATTTGGACTCGTAGCCCTGCTTTCCAACCTCCCAAAGTCCCAAGTAATGTTAGAGTATGTTCTTACAAGTTGGCTTTTGATTGCTCTAACAATGAAGCAGAGTATGAGGCTTTGATTACAGGTCTTAAGGTTTTGAAGAAACTGAATGCAAAAAGGATTTCTGTCTATGGTGATTCAGAGTTGGTGATCAAATAGGTAAAAGGAGAGTATCAAGCAAAGAATTTGCAGATGAGAGGCTACATAAATGTAGTTCTAGCTATTTTGAGAATGTTTCCTGAATATACCTTGACAACAGTACCCTGAACTAAAAACATTATTGCAGATTCACTCACCACTGTGGCAAGAAATTTGAAGATCCCAATGAACTCCAACAACAAGTTTGAAATTCATGTCAAACACAGGCCTGCTATTCCGAATAATTTAAGGTATTGGCAAGTGTTTTGGGATGATAATGAAATCAATGCCTTTTTTTAGAATGAAGGAAAGTTCAAGAATGCTTCCATTGATGATGATTATGATACCGATGAACAAGAGATTGAGGTGAATTAGATGGAGGTATTACAACTGAAGGGTAACATTATTCCTAGAGTTCTCATACCTTTAGAGGAGATTTTTGATCAAGATGATGTTGCAAGAAAGCCGAGCTTGGTCCCTACCGACAAAGGAGTTGAAGATGTCAATCTTGGAACAGCTGACAAGCCCAAGCTTGTAAAGCTATCAAAAGCATTGTCTCCCGAGGTAAAGGCCCAGTATGTTAGATTACTTTCTGAATTTTCTGATGTGTTTGCGTGGGATTATTTAGATTTGAAGGTGTATGACAAGGATATAATTCAACATACTATTCCTATCAAGCTAGATCAAAAGCATTTCAGACAGAAGTTGAGAAGGATCAATCCAAAGCTGCTACCATCCATCGAGAAAGAGGTGAACAGATTGTTCAAAGCTGGCATCATTGTTCCAATCAGATTTTCTGATTGGATTTCGAATTTGGTCCCGGTACGAAAGAAGACTGGAGAAATAAGGTTGTGCATAGATTTCCGGAACCTCAACAAAGTATCCTTAAAGGATAACTATCCACTTCCAAAGATGGACCATATTCTACAAAGAGTAGTTGGAGCATCACAGATGTCACTACTCGATGGTTACTCAGGCTATAATCAGATCTTGGTGCATGAAAAATACCAAGACAAAACTGCTTTCACAACACCTTGGGGAACTTTTCAGTATGCCAAAATGCCATTCAGATTGAAGAATGCCGGAGCCACTTTTCAGCGAGCAATGGACATCGCTTTTGCTAATGAGAAGGATGTTTTCTTGGTTGTTTATTTAGATGATTTGATGGTATTTTCTGGTTCTGATGATGAACACTTGCACCACTTAAGGATTGTCTTTCAGAGATGTAGAAAGTTCAGGATTTCTCTCAACCCCAAGAAGAGTCTTTTTTCCCTATACCTGCTGTGTCGATGAAGAAGGCAAAGCCCCTTCCACATCCCGTGGAGAAAACACTTTCCTATGAGCTGATGAAGAAGGAAAGGCCCCTTCCACATCTTGTGGAGAAAACACTTGCCTATCTGCTGCAAATAATTTCCTAGTGCCCCTCTAATATGTCATGTAAACAGGCACCTCAGTAGTTCTTGTCTCCTTGGCCTCCTCATCTGTTTTCACAGGGCTAGAAGGTCCTACTGCTTCTTGAGGCACTGGTGGAGGAATTTGAGTACCCTTGAAGATCTCATGAGAAATAAAGGTCTCCCAAGGGATGTTAAGGAGACTGAGATGATGAAGCAAAATGACTTTGATCAGAGAGTAATGATAAAGGCTGCTCATCTACTGAGGGTAAGGCTTCCTTTGGACAATAAAAGCCATCTTCTCAATACTCCTGAACAAGTAGTAAGGGAGGTTTAACATCCTCACCCTGGTAAAATGCATGAGGAGCCTGATGTGATAAGTGTACAGCTTGGAGAACCTACCCTCACAAGTGAAATACTTCATGATGATTTTCATCATGGGGACATACTTGTTCTCAAGAAACATGAAAGGAAATAGTCTCTTCACCTGATTTCTGTACTGGGGTTTGATATAAGGTTCATAATAGAACTCATCTAGATCCTGGCGCTTGAACCACTTCTCCCCTACATTAGGAATCCTGGTGGCATCTAAAATAATGGAAGATGAAATGGTGAAAGTTACCCCAGCAAGAGTCACCCTGTTGTCCTGAAGATGTGCTGCAAAAAGTCTAGTGAGCTCTGGGTGATATTGAACTCTCTCAACCTGTTCACAAAATTCATAGCAGCCAAGGTATCTGAAGCATGTGACAGCTAACTCAGAGGCCTGCAATTCCCTAAGGTTTGATGGCTCTTCTTTGATGATCCTGCCTCCCTTGTGTGGTTTTCTTGGTTGCATGGCTCTATCAGCTGAAGTGTCACTGCCTGTGTTCTCCTCCTCATAGTCTTGGTCTTCCAGGTCCATGTTTGCAAGGTTGAGGTGTATGGAAATGAGGAATGAGGGGATAGAAGATGAGCTTGTGGCTAGGAAATGAATGGAGGAGTAGGAAATGAGAGGGAGGGTTTTGTTTGCTTGAGATTTTCTCTTGGGGAAAAGGGACAAAGGGGAATGTGAATGATATGGAATAGTGGTAAAGGGGAAAAAGGGATAGGGTGATAGTGAAATAGGGATAGGGGAATTTTAGGATTGTAGGGCTGGGTGCTAGGATGAATAGTAAGGATTTAGGGTTTAAGCATCATTAGGGAGATTTTAGGGTTTGAGATTAAACATGGAAAATGATGCTTATAACTTAGATTTGCAAATCAAAACCAAGGTGAGGGATATCTACTTACCTATGATGATGGAGAGCAAGAGAAATTTTGAAGTTTGCTTGAGGGTTTGGAGGTTTTTGGGCTCTCCTGCTAAAAGCGCAGCGCCAATGCTCAGAAGCGCAACGCCAAGACAAAAGCACAGCGCCTGTGTTAATTTGCACTGGGAAAATCGGGAAAAAGCACAGCGCTAGGTGAAAAGTGCAACATTTCCAAAAGCGTAGCGCCAGTCTGCTTCAGCCAAAAGCGCAACGCCACTCTTCCAAAAGCGCAACGCCGAGCTTTCTTCACTCTAACTCACTCAAGCTTGTTTTCTTTTCTCACCTTTTCACTCCTTGCTTGGAAAATGAAGATAGTGAATTTGAAAATGAAATGTGAGGGCTTAAATAGGAGTGGATTTTAATTTTTCACTTGAAAAACCCACTTTTCTAAAGTTTCTTGTTCTTCTTTAAAACTCTGTTTTAATGCCTTTTTCTTCTTTGTGTCTTTGCAGGTGGATAAATGCTCAATTTGACTTGATTTTTGCAGTGTTCTTTGTCTTGCAGCAAGGAGAAATTCTCTGGTGTAGCTGAGATCAATTATTACATATAGGGACTTAAAATTACATATGAAATACAAATAAACTTAAAATACTCTATTTTCACCTCAAAAACATGTTTTTGAGGTGAAAATTACATTAGGTTAAAAGATCATAACTTAGTAGCTATGACTTACAAACCATCATGCTTGATTTATCAATCATCCTCATACCCTTGTTGACCTTTATTTACATTTTAAAATCAAACTTTTGACCCTGGTGGTGAAACCCTAAGACCTAATGAAATCATGCCCTATGACCTAATGAAATGATGACTGTAGATTGATCATAAAACCATAATTGAAGACAACCTGAAGAAGGATCAGCAAGTATACTCTATGAGGGAAAAATTTAGATTTTCTGAAGAGAGGACAACCATCAGTGGATCGGTATGTCATGACCTAATGGAATGATGCAAAATTTTTAGTATGGGACCCCTAAAATAAAAATGCAAAGAGCGAATTTTGATCCCTAATGGAAGTATGCAAATACTGACACTAAGAGGGTGCAGGCATAAGAGACAAACATTCAATACTGGAAACAATTTCCTCTAACTTAGGCTGAATCTCTTCTTCAATTTCTCTCAGAGTATCACTCATCTATCTCTAGAATTAGAAACTTTGCTAAATTAGCAGAACCGCTAATTTAGCCGCAACTGCCAAAGACTATGCTAACTCTTTAACCATCACATATCACAATCGCAGCTCACCAGGCAGGTTCCTTTGCTGTAAATGCTGCGATGCGATATTTATCGGTGCGCTTGTATCACATGTTGCATTTCACAACTCTGCCAGGCTGGGTCTTTCACTCTTGAACCTTGTGATGCGATGTTACAAAATGATCCAACGGTCAACATCCATAGTGATCTGATGGTTACTGTGGCATCGCTTGGAGATCTGAATGATGTTCATCCGACCTCATGGACTGATGAGATTTATAAATCCTCAATTTAATTAAGCTCGGGTCTGGCTTTTCTCATGTGCTAAACTCCTTTGGGCAGAGCTGATGGGGTTTATAAACTGTAATTTAATTGATGTCGGGTCTAGTTCTTGAGTTAACGTCCGCTCACTTTTTGAGCTGATATCCATCAGATAATGGTGGCCATGAGATCCTTCAGCTCACGGGACCTCAATTTAACCACGACTTAACACCAGGATAACCCCGTAGTTGAATGATTGTAAGCCGTTGAAAATAAAATCAATGGCTAAGGATGAGTACGACACTTCAAACCCGATCAAGGAACTCGTACACTTTCAACTCCTGTAGCTGTTAATACACAGGAAAAGTGACTAAACTCGATCACACAATATTCGAAGTTTTAGAACTAAACTGGAAATTCAAATAAACACATCGATATTACGGAGGGACGCAACACCTTCGGGATTAATCAAATCTACACATAAAGACACAGAGAGATATTTTCTGCAACTAAATATTATATAGAAAAACAAGCCAAATCAGTCAAAATCCCCTTACTATGATTCGAAACTTACATAAGTATTGGTTCATTTAACAACTAGATCCTAAATCAAAGGATCGAACTAACTAATCCTATCTAATTTGCATGATATTCTCCTCGAGAATCTCCACTACATCTAACTACTTGAATTTATTACATGATAATCTAAATCCTAGATTCTAGTTTAAATCGTATCTAGAAAGCTTTGTAAATTGACAGCTAAAGGACCCCACTCCTTTGCTTGTAAACTATTTTTGGATTGTTTGGAATAAATTGAAGCCTTTTGTCTTAAAGCCTCATGCTCCTGCATCACAAGAACAAAATTGTCATTAAATTCAAAACGAATGAAATAATTTCAAATCATACCTCATTGTCAGCTCGTCAACAAGGTACACCTGCAATTATGTTTACTTGTTACAACAAGCCAAACTAGCTGTTTGATCAAATCATCATGTATAAACATACCACATCCGGTTAGCTCAAAGCTTAATCATCATAAATCAAAATCATAAATCACATACCATCATAAATCATAATCATAGATCACATGCATAATAAAAACCGAAATAGAATACTGATACTTATCCTTCATCGGTCCTTTGCTTCTGCCTTTGTTCTTTTTGTACACACTTCGGATTAGTTTCCACACATGGCAAGCACCTAATGCCTTCACTTCTCTTCAATCATGTACACATACACATAGTGTACACCACGCACATACAACCACACATGACATACATGAACACATACACCTACACCCGATGTACAACACAACACATACAGCTACATCCAGTGTACAATACAACACAATGCATACATCGACATTTTGTGTACAACACAACACAACACAATCCATACACCTACACCTGGTGTACCACACAATACATATATGTACACAAATTATGTCACAACGAATACACATGTCACGATACTATGACTAGACAATGCACATACATAATACCCCATGTACACAACGCATCATGTATGACATGCACACAGTACCAGATGTTAACAACACAACATGTACTACATGCAAAAAATACCACATGTACAACAATACCACATGTACAACATGTACACAATACCACCTACACACAACACCGCCTACACAATGTGTACACAACATCACATGTACACAACACAACATGTGCACAACAACACATGCATGATTGTACATAACACCTCATGTACACAACACCACCTACACACAACACTAGATGCACGACATGTACACAACACCACCTACACACAACACTTCATGTACAACATGTACACAACACCACATGTACAATCATGCACACAACACCACATGTACATATCACCACATGTAAAACATGCACACGACACCATATATACACAATACTGCATATGCTACATGTACATAACACCAGTACTGCACATCCTAAGACCACACTATCTCTACCAAACAACCTTGCTTCTAGTGTCTTTCCGCATATCACATTGCTTTCATTCCATTGATGTATCCTTCCACATGACCTGTCCATAACATAACCATAGGCTTAGTATAAGAATGTAATATTAATCATATCCACATGATACTGACCTCATATATTTGTCAGGGCTACTCTTCCCACTCAATTCCCTATAAGACTAGGAATTTCTTCATGCCATTCACTTGCCTAAGGAATCATTCCTCGATAAGGATGACCCTTGAAAACCTTGTCAGACAACAACACACACACACACACACGCACACACACACACACACACACACACACACACATATATATATATTAGAATAAAGCAATCATGATCCCTGACAACCCTGTTAGACAATGGCATACATACATACATACATGTATACATATAATCATTAGCATAAAATAATCATTATCTTTGATGACCCTGTTAGACAACAACATACGTACATACATATATACATATATAGACATCATCATAATCATGATCACAACATAATTACTGTATATCATAAAGTCAAGGTTAAGAAAACTCCCTTTATCCGTGCACAACATGCACAACATTGAGAACAAATAGTTCCCAACATAGCCAAGGAATATGATGCCTTATATCCATTTACTTCCCCTTCTTGTTACCTTTCTCATGACTATACTAACACCGTATATTTATCCTAGGGGACCCAACCAATCCAACTGACTGTCATATTCTTTCCTTCAACTTCCCTTATACATGCACCGAGCTTCATCTGAGTCTTAGATTACATGTTGGGTTTCATTCAGCTCTCCATGAGCTCTATTAACTTTCATCCTTCCTCAACCAATTCCCAAGACTCGTCAAAACATAAAAGGAAAGAACAAGAAAAAAAAGAAAACCATGAAAGCCAATAGGAATACGACACCACAAACAAAGTGGCATGGCCATGCACTAGACATAAACAAAATGACAAATCAAGCGCAAACAAATCACAAGGTACCGATTTTTTTTTTTAACATACACCATGACTCGACCCCATGGTTCTCAATGCTTCCAAGGGAAAGCTCAACCTGAGCCTTATTAAAGATCTATGGAAGTCTCTTTTTCATGCAATCCCCTGCGTCATACTACCATAAACACATAACTATTAGTGCATAAATAAATATAAAAATATACCAATTATCTTACCTTGCTTGTGCCAACCACGTTTCCTTGTAACTGAACACATCCACACCATATCTCAAGGGACTCCATTTCCTTGAAAAATCCAAACATAACTGAAAACTAGATGTTATTCATGTCGAATACATGTTTATGAATATAACATATATCCACAAAATTTCAGACAAAATCAAGGTTAAGGAGACTTCATGTATTCATGTAAAACACTCATTTGTATAGAATTGTGGTTTCCACACACAGCCAAAGGAATTCTCACCCAATTCATTTCTTTTACCTTTTACCTTGCTTCAATTAAGTTTTATCATGCGCTATCACATCACCCAATTATTAGTTATATAAACAAATCTACTGTTACCTTGTCACACTAATACCAAGCATGTTTCCCTGCAACCGTTCACACATGTAAACCACATGTTCCAAAGATCAAAACATCGAGTCTATTAATTGAATCAACCTTTACAAAAACTAACAACCATGTCATAATCAAGAATGAACTCACAGTCATAAGTCATAATACTACAACTAGCACTCACTTGCACTCAAGTACATATCAACTGTCTTAGCACATAAAGTGTTAGTAAAACCATCTTAAAACAAGATCATTCCTTTATGCAATATTATAGACACATACTCATATCATGCAATTAATCAAACATTCAAGAAACTTGTAAACATACCATGTTAGATAAACCAAATTGATGACATAATCAAACTCATACCTTAATGTATCTCAAGGGAGGCTATAACATTTGCACAAGTTAGTCCAAATTAGTACAAGACAATATCACAAATATATAGACTCATGCATGAAAGTCATAACCCTAACCATCTACATATGCCAATCCAGATTGGCATGATACATAATAACATCAAAATCTTAAATGCAACGACCATATCATCATGCATATGACCACAATGCATACAACAACAAATAAAATACCAAGCATGACTAACCGACGCATGTACATATGACCGAAATGATTAAATAGCATCTATCACGCATGTAACCATAACAACAATAGAATTATAGGCATGTACATAATCCTAATGCATATAACCACCATTAACCAACATACCTACATGCCAAACATACAAAACTGTATGACGATCTTCTCTTACCTCGAGATCTAGTGCTGCAACCTTGCTCTAATAATCTTCTTCTCTCGCTCTATCTCAACCAACACATTAGCATCATGATGCCATAACTACATATAATAACCTCACAATGCATACATAACAATAACATATATAACCTACATGCATGCATGAAAACCACATTCTACCTATCCAGTCCAAGGGTTGAACCATGCTCTGATAACATTCTATAACACCCTCCTCCCACATTTACCCAAGCTAACTGGTCCACTAGGTTAAACATGTGATGAAGAGTTACTATGATATGATTCAACTCCCCATGTATGGTTAAGGAAGTGGAATCGACATGCAAAAACCAAATTGACCTTCCTCAGGAGCTATAGGACCCCCAGGGACTAACCAACCACTCTAGGTGACCAACCCCTGAGTTAACTTGCTTTTTAACTGAACTAGACCCCCAATTGCTACCATGATAGGCCTCCATGTGACTATAATCCTCCAGTCACTCCCACAACAAGGCCTCTATGCGACTGCAATATTTTTCAAGAAGTTCTATGCCAACAACCCCAAAATCTGAGCCACTTTTTCAGTGCTAGGACTCAGGCCTCTGCCCAGAACTTGATGAAATTCTCAGAAATGATAAATAACAAGAAGACAAGGCCTATAATGAAAAACTTGAACAAGGACATGGCCTGAATCGTCCTAACCATGACATGCATTTCATCAAACACATCATAAACATGTAATGTACATGTCATATAAACACATCTGAACATAGGGACCTCATACTTATATGAGATTTGTCAAGAAGGTCTGATGCCCTCTCACAATAGTTGCATTATCATATATTAGGTCATACATTCATTAACATTTCATTTACTAAAAAAAACATGATGAGATCCATAACCAAAATCTGTCATAAAAATATACTTATAACTAGTATATAAACAACATAATAAAAATGCTAGAACAATCATTAAAATCACATAATAACAAGCACATTTAATCATAAAACTCAAGAGGAAATATTCTTATTATTCATATGCAAAAGCCAACCAAGTCAGGGACTTCCATGTACCACCCGACCATAGATTGGGCTGAACCAAATCTTTCTTTCAGCCAATCACCCCCGTGCCATATTCCAAGCATGAATGTGGGACTCACAACAAAACTGACCATGCTTCTCAGGATTTACTGCATATCCCACCAAACTGATCAAGGATTTCTAGGCCCGAAGAAAGCACCAATACAACCAGGATTTACCGTATATCCCACCAAGGGATTCCTAGGCCCAAATAAGAAACATACACTACTAGGCTTTACCACAATCCCACCACATACCGGTCTAGGGATCACTAGGCCTATACAAGCATGGATGCCTCTGGATCTCTCTGCTTAACAATGAGGAATTTTCCCATCTCCACCCTATAGGATTTACTGTATCTCCCTCCATTTACCAGTCAAGGTTTCCTAGGCCCAACAAGGGTATATATAACTATGCTTTACTGCAATACCACCTTTATCGGCATAGGGATTCCTAGGGCTTGTGATTTTTCCTGAGACCAACTCACTCATTTTCGAAACCATCTGACAATCCAACTCAACCAAGTAAGAGAAACCCATCACACCATGGTCATCCATAAGTGGAGAGGTAAGGATGAAACCACTTGTAGGAATTTACAGGGTAAGTTCCTCAGAAAGAACACCAAAAGGACACCGCTCACAACCAGATCTCAAATCAATACACCAGTATTTTTGACGTGGTTAAAACCCTCAAAGAGGGAAACAGTCCATGGCCTGTCCCAACGTGGGTACTACAGGCAATTTATTAATCAAAGAATGAAAATTTACATAAGCTTCTCTCATGCACTGATTACCCGAACAATGACCCTCCATGCGCTTTAAATAGAACTCATGGACCAATCGGGTGTCAAGCCACGGATCAAGTGTCGGTAATACCGAGGAGAGAGTGAACCGTCAGATCACTACATATCGTGACCGTCGGATTGTAAGTTACAAAATGTACAACGGTAAAGAAACACACTTTACCTAACTCTATACCTAACTCTATACTAGACCAAGTTGAACTTAACTATTTCCTATGTGTCAGAATATCCTAACATCCCCCCTTAAGAACAACTTGGGATAGGATTGAAGGATTTACAAATATGACACAATAGGAGAAGGAAGGAGGCACTAGAGCCTATCCCCCCTTAGTGACAACTTCCTGAACTCCAAGCATATATCGAAGTTTAGTGAACTTCGCCTCTGTGAGAGCCTTTGTGAAGATGTCTGCAACCTGATCATCTGTTGAACAATATTGCACTTCAAGAACATGGTCATGAATGAGCTTTCTGATGAAGTGCATGTGTAGTTCAATGTGTTTGCTGCGCTGATGCTAGACTGGATCTTTGCATAGCTGAATGGCACTTTGATTATCATACCAAAGTGTGGTTGGATGCTGCTGCTCAAAGCCAAACTCTGATAGGATCTGACGAAGCCACAAGGCTTCCTTACTAGCTTCCACGGCACCACGATACTCTGCTTCTGCTGACGAAAGAGAAATGGCAGCTTGTTTCTTACAAGCCCATGTAATAGGTCCTGAACAAAGAGTGAAGACATAACCGGCAGTAGACTTCCGATCATCAGGGTCACCAGCCCAATCAGAATCAATGAAACCAACTAATAGAGGAGCTGCTTTGGCACTGTAATGAATTCCAAACTGTACTGTACCTCGAACATAACGAAGTATTCTTTTGGCTGCTTTCCAATGACTTTCACGGGGGTTTTGCATAAAACGAGCAACAAGGCCAACAACAAAGGAAAGATCGAGACGAGTATGGGATAAATACAAGAGTTTTCCTACAAGTTGACGGTATAAGGTAGCATCAACTTCAGGAGAAGTACAAGAGACTGAAAGTTTGACTCCAGACTGAAAGGGAGAAGGGGCTGGCTTACAGTCTTCCATGTGAAAATGACGAAGAATATCACAAGCATACTTGGACTGGGAAAGGGAAATACCCTCCTTGGATTGCAAGACTTGAAGACCGAGAAAATAGTGTAAGTGTCCTAAGTCTGTCATTTCAAATTTCTTTTTAAGGCTGGACTTCACATGGTTGATAAGGTTGGGATCACTACCAGTAAGAATAAGATCATCAACATAAAGAACAAGGATGATAAGAGAGTTGCCCACTTTCTTTGTGTAGACAGTATTGTCAGAATAACACCGAGAAAAGCCAGATTCTAAAAGAAAGCTATCCATTTTGGCATACCAAGCCCGAGGAGCTTGCTTGAGACCATAGAGAGATTTCTTAAGTCGACATACAAGGCTGGAGTCTGTTTGGATGAAGCCAATGGGTTGTTCCATATAGATTTCTTCATGCAAGTCCCCATGCAAGAAGGCAGATTTAACATCCATCTGATGGACTTCCCATTTTAAAGAGGCAGCAAGGGAAAGAACAAGGCGGATAGAGTTCATTTTGGCAACAGGGGAGAAGGTTTCAGTGTAGTCAATGCCTTCAACCTGTGAAAAACCCTTAGCAACAAGACGAGCTTTATGTTTATCAACTTTCCCATCTGGTCCATACTTGGTTCTGTAAACCCATTTACATCTAACAAGTTTGCGTCCCTTTGGTAGAGGAACAAGATCCCATGTATCATTTGTCAACAATGAATGATATTCTTCATTCATAGCTGCTTCCCAATGTGGATGGCCTGAAGCTTCTGCAAAAGTGTCAGGATCATGATTTACTGGAGCTTGAGCCAGTAAAGAAGAGGCTCTTTCAAACTGAGAACGTGTACGTCGCTGATCTGTAGGATCACCGGCAAGATCACCTGCTGCATCCCGAGTAGCACGGACCCATCTTGGAAGTTGAGGATCCTGAGAAGGTGGGGAAGGATTATCATCCTCACTTTCATCATCTGAAGAAGAAATGTTTTCAAAAGTAGAAGAGATAGGAAGAGGTGGCACATCCGCCGGACTAGGCTCGCAGGCCGATTTATTTTCATCAAATTTTACATCTCTTCTAATGATAACATTTTTGGACTTAAATGGAATAAGTCTATAACCTTTTACATCTTCAGAATATCCAACAAAAGTACATTTCTCACTCTTAGGTTCTAAAGCTTTATGCTTTTCATCTGGAATATGGGCCCATGCTTCACTTCCAAAAACACGAAAGTGACTTACATCTGGTTTAATGGAACTCCAAGCTTCTTCTGGAGTGATATTATTTAGAACCTTAGTAGGAGTGCGATTGATTATATAATTTGCACAATTAATTGCTTCGGCCCAAAAACTAAGACTGAGTCCTTTAGATTGCAGCATACAATTAGCCATTTCCTTTAAGGTGCGATTTTTCCTTTCAGCTACACCATTTTGTTGTGGAGTGTATGGAACAGTATGTTGCATTTGAATTCCATTTTCGGTGCAAAAGTTGATGAATGTGTTTTTAACATATTCTCCACCATTATCAGTTCTTAGCTTAAGAATTTGATGTCCAGATTGTTTTTCAACAAAGGCTTTGAAGGCCAAAAATGTGTTAAATACTTTGCTCTTGAGTTTTAAGAAGTATACCCAAGTGCGTCTGGAGAAATCATCAATGAAAGTTAAGAAATACTTGCAGCCAGAGAATGAAGCAACAGGAAGTGGACCACATAAATCACTGTGCACAAGCTGTAAAGGGGCTGAGGCGTGCCAAGAGGCACGTTTTTCAAAACTGTCCCGATGATGTTTTCCGAGTACACATCCGGAACAAACACCATCTCTGCAAGATACCATAGGAAGACCTGTCACCATATTTTCTTTACATAGATGCTGAAGGGAGCGATAGTTTAAGTGACCAAATCGCTCATGCCAAAGTTTGCTCACTTCATCATTATGAGCAACAAATACTGAGGGAAGATTTGATGACCCAAAGTTGTGAAACTTATACAACCTTGTGGAATCATCAGCAATACCAGTAGCTAGAATCTGTTTAGGATCTCTTAGATCCTTGATTACAACATCATGAGGTGAAAATTCAACAATTTTACCTTCACCTGAATGAGTTATCTGATATACAGATAGAAGGTTGCAGGATAAGGTTGGAACACATAATACATCATTAAACTGACCATTGTCTAGATGAACAGTTCCAGTCCCTACAACATTAAGAGATCTATCATCACCAACATATATATTTTTGGTGTTACAATCATTTAAAGAAGAAAACATGGCTTGGTTTTTGGCCATGTGATAAGAGGCTCCAGAATCAATGAGCCACTCATGAGAAGGAGAAGAAGAAGATACATTTAATGCATAACCAGACTGAGATGATTGACAACGACATGCAGAAAGTGCCATTCCGGAAGTTGAAGTTGAAGTATGCTCCACATGGATGTTATGTTTCTTCATTGCGGCTTCCAAGGCTTCCATCTTCTTAAAGCATTTAGATTCTAAGTGGCCATCTCGATTACAAAAGTTACAATGTCTATCAGTCTTCTTCCATTTGTTTTTATTGGTCTTATCATTTTGCTGAAATGATCTTTCATTTTGAGGCTGAGTTTGCTTAGGACCCTTGTTTGGTTTAGGACCATTCTTTTTAGGATATGACTTCTTAGGATTCTTTGAATTTGGTTGCTGCTGGGCGGCTAACGCTTTCTTGGAAGAGTTTCCAAGATTAAGAAGACCAAGGTGTAAGAGTTTTTCTTGTTCTCTTATTAAGGAATCACAAAAGGAGTCAAAGGAAGGGGCCTTGTAGTCTTTTCCTTGACAAATGAAAGCTTCCTTTGTAGAATGGAAAGTGGAAACAAATACAGAGTAGGCTGGTCCCAACTTAGTAAGGATGGAATAAATAAGGTTACTATCTTCTTTCTTAACCTTAACACCTTCCAGAGATATCTAAGGGTCTTGAATTTGGACAAGAAATCTTCAATGCAAGAAAAATTATTAGGATCCAAAGTAAGCAACTCATTTTCAAGTTGATGGGCTCTAATTTCATTTTTAATCCCAAAAACTTTAGTGATTTTTTCCAATGCTTCATGAGGAGTCTCAAGTTCTGCAATATGGAATCTAAGATCAGGAGAAATAGACATCCCTATCAAACCACGTGCTTGATCTTGTCTATTTTCCCATTTTGCAGCCTTGTCTTCATCTTTTGGTTTCTTCTCTTGGTCTGTGGCTATTCTGTAGAGACCTTTACTTCTAAGTAAATCTTCCATGTAGGCTATCCATTGGAAGTAGTTAGTGCTGTCAAGAATGACTTGGCATGGACTTTCCATTTTTAAAAAAAAACTGAAGCTGAAGATGCTGAAAGTAAGTGTTCCAATGGATAGATCTCGAAAAATTAGGCTGTTTTAAAAAAAACGGCTCTGAAAAAGGCTTCCGGATGAAGAGTTATGGCTTTTTGAAAAAAAATTGTTGAAGTTGCCGGCAAAGTGCGCAAATGTGCGGGAATGAAAAAATCCGCCCCCACAAAATGGAGACTTGAACCCAAGACCTCTACTCTCTTAAAATAGCTTTGAACCAATTGATCTATACAAAAAATTTGAGAGAGAGAGAGAGAGAGAGAGGGGGGGGGGGGGGGGGGCCTTGGTTTGCGTGCTTGCCTTGAGAAAGCTCTTTTTCCCTACAAAACACAAAACACAAAACCCAACACGAATATGCAAAGAAAAACGAACCTTGCGGCTCGAAGTTAGCTTTAGCCAAAAAACTAGATATTTTAAAAAAATGAACCTTGCGGCTCAAAGTTAGCTTTAGCCGAAAAACTAAATATTTTTCTCAATGTTTCTGATTTTCCGAGATCACACTAAGGTGCAGGGAAAAGAGCATACGCATGAGAAAAAATCCTTCCTTTCTGTTTCTGATTTGCCCAGATCGCACAGAGTCGCAGGGCAAAGAGCATACGCAGAAATGAAAGGTATAGATCCGGTTAAAAAAAAGGCTAAATAAACCGAAACCGAAATAAGCAGAGAGAAAATAACAGTAAACTGCAAAAACATTGTATACCTCCCGATCTGAAAAATGACACAGCTAGGGCTACCGGAAACCTTTTCGCGTGAAACGAAAGGGGTTCCTCACTGGAACAGATGCTCCGAACGCAACAGAGCAGTCCTCTCAGCCCGAAAGCAGTCAGAAACAACAGATCTAGGAAACGACAGCTACATGCAGTTCTACCGGCTTCAGATTTGGATTACCAATGGACGCGGCCCTCAAATAGCTCCGATACCATGTAGGAATTTACAGGGTAAGTTCCTCAGAAAGAAAACCAAAAGGACACCGCTCACAACCAGATCTCAAATCAATACACCAGTATTTTTGACGTGGTTAAAACCCTCAAAGAGGGAAACAGTCCACGGCCTGTCCCAACGTGGGTACTACAGGCAATTTATTAATCAAAGAATGAAAATTTACATAAGCTTCTCTCATGCACTGATTACCCGAACAATGACCCTCCATGCGCTTTAAATAGAACTCATGGACCAATCGGGTGTCAAGCCATGGATCAAGTGTCGGTAATACCGAGAAGAGAGTGAACCGTCGGATCACTACATATCGTGACTGTCGGATTGTAAGTTACAAAATGTACAACGGTAAAGAAACACACTTTACCTAACTCTATACCTAACTCTATACTAGACCAAGTTGAACTTAACTATTTCCTATGTGTCGGAATATCCTAACACCACTTTCACACCTGGAAAAACCCATGCCAATGACAACACACATGCATGTACCATGCATGCAAAAACTAGCAAGAAAACCATACATGCAACTCAATACCTGCAAGCAATCTCGCTGTAGCTACTTGATACAACTCTTCCTTGCTTGATATTTTCTTCCCTTTTCTTTCTTATCCTTCAATTTCCTACCTTCCTCCAATGCTAGAGTTCTCCAAGAAATGCTCTAAGTATGTAAGAGAGAGAATAGAGAGAGCCCCACCCAAAAACTGTCAAAATTCCATGAACTGATCGTCAATGACCTTTTTATTAATGAGGCCTCTATTTTCTTCATTTTCCATTATTTTCCTCCTCACATGCAACCTATGACCTTTCACCTTCCTTTTCTCCTAATTTCCATTATTTTCATAAATAAATGCCAATTAATGCCTCTTGACCAAATGAACACCCACTAGGATGTTTTTCCAAACATTCAACTTGGAATAAGTGTCCCATGACCTTGGTCTTATTTTTCCTTTATTAACTTTATTACATGAAATTTTAATCCATGGCTATTACATCCTATGCCTAGCCTCCAAGTCCGAAACACATGCAAAGGTGTGGGTGGCCTGATTAGCTATCCCTCATGACCTTTTCATTGTCTCGACCTATCTTGACCAACAACCTGCACAATATACATGTATACATAATTTTAATGAGGACAGGGCCATCCCCCCTGAGCTTTTAGTGGTCTCGACCCATCTCAGCCTACAACATGCATCATGTCTAATTTACATATTTATATAGGAGAATATGACTATCTCTCCTTAAAATTTGATTTATAAAATAAGGCCTGAAGCCCAAATTGCAAACTTACAAGCTTAGCATACAAATTCATTTTAAAAAAATCTATTTGTCTCCCTCATCCTTAGGTCGTCTAGACCAGTTGCACGCTCAAAGAGAACATAAAAACCACTCAGTTTTGGGAAGAATTATCTAGGGAATCAACCCCTCACTTTGACATAGGAAAGAGAGCACCCCATATTGATAATTAAGCATTTTATCAACATAGCAAACATAGAGTGCATTCTAATGACAATACAAGAAATTTCTCAGGCATTTAACTTACAATTGCATGACAAAAGTCATAAATAGAACCATAAAATAATCAAGAGTTCAATCAATAACATTCATGCACCAACATCATACTACCATGCAACATTATTCATAACTACATACATTCACAAAGAATTTCTTTAATTCAACAACTCTCAGCTCAGAGAATTTCATTTACAATTCAGAAATAGGGAAAAATGAAGTTGGGACTTCAATTTTCCACCCAGCCATAGACCTACTGTAGTCATAATTACTTACAATAGTCATGCCCAAGCTAGATCCATGATCTAAGGGGAATTTTCCTTTCAGTAGCCTTAGTAGGAAGCCATCCTCAGTATACAAAGGATATGAAAGACATATGACAGTGGGTGGTTTTTCAACTATTCAAGCACAATAGAATTCATAATAATGGGTCGTTTTTTCAGCTGGGTCAAGCACTCTGTCATGCGGAAGGAGTCAATTTTGCGGACAAAACCGACCTCCCTAGAAACTAAGGCTTTTCTAGTGACAAACAAAACAATCAAGCACTATCTTTCCCTAAATATGCATTTAAAATAAAAGCAACCAGGTGTTTAAGGCTTACCTTTAGTCCAACGCTGTTTGTAGCGGCCAAGTCTCTTCGATCCAGATGAGCTCTTCTCCCTGAAACCTGCATACACAAACAAGCAAACGATTACATAGCACCTGAATAACTCATATAATAAAACATATTCATCATAAAGACCAAGGAGTTTATGAAACAAATTATATATAACAACTTGTTGAGAAAAATGAACTTAATTGTATTAATTGGAAACAAAAGAAACCTTACAACCAACGCCTTGGTGTTGTGCAGGTCCCTCCCAGGGTCCAGCAAGAGTTCTCCTCTACTTTGATCAGCTCACCCACTTCCAAATGAAGCTAAGAAAGGAATGTGATCTCTCCTCTCAAGCTCTATAAGGGAGTCCTAATTTCAGCAGCATCTACCCTTATGAATGTTCAGCTTTCAACCTCCCTTGCCTCTGGCCCAATGCCTGTATTTATAATGCTTTGGAGGAAGTTAAACAGGTCCACCATCAATGGGATAAGCCCCTCTTTCAAAGGGATAGCTCCCCTCTTCATGGGATAAGTTACTCTTTCATTGGGATGCATGAACCATCTGGAGGCGCTCAATCCACGTCAAACCATCTTCTAGAATGCTCTAGAATCGACCGCAAGTAAGTTTTTTGAAGTAAAACTTGCGCCTTTTGACTTTTACAGGGGTACGAACCCATCCCTTTACAGACAGAGCATACAAGTACGCAGGTATTATGTACTTGAGGTGCGTGCCCGCAGGTAAGAGTAAGAGAAAGTGCGGAACCAGAGTTATATTGACTTTTTAAAGGCTTTCTCTCTTTTTTGAAGTTTGACATGAGGAGCAGAGGTATAAGACTTGCCAAGGAGGACAGTATGGTTATTGATGGAGCCATACTGACTGCAAATAGTCATGGTGACAAATTTTAGTGTAACAGATTGCCCCCTAAAGTGCGAGGTCGGTAGTAGATCAGGGTTTTATATCATCTAGGAAGGGTGAAGCATTATCATTTCGAGGATTATCTTGTGGAGAGCCCAGTTGGAACCTGCAAATATTCAACACAAAATACATATATGAGATCATATCATCGCTGAGGTAGGCATTCCCATACTCAGATCAAAAACTTTAACTAACAAACTAACTACTGCTCTGATATAGGAATGATTTCGCAATACATCATAATCATAGACACATGTAGACACAGTATGGACGCAGCCATCTGTTTATAACTAGTCTACTGTATAATGAATACAAAACTCCTCGCAGCCTGGATGGCGGAAACTAGATCCAGGGTCTTCATTTCTGCTTCCCGAAATAGTACGATTCTATCCATGCGAATAAATGAGTTGATGTCGAACATGGTAGAAACCACTTGATTACCAGTCAATGATGTAAATTGTTAACAAGTGTGAGAGAGACCACCAGTGATGTCATTGGTTCTCAAAGTACCTAGTACAATCCATGAGATGTGAGTAGACGTGTTGATGTCGAACATGTCACGGAATCCTTCGATCGAAAGTCAATGATGTAAACTGTCGTCAAAGGCGAGAAACCTGCCATTGAGGCATGCAGATTTCAAGGTACTGATGATTCCTAGATCATCTTTCTAGATAATGTGCTGATGTCGATAGAAAGCGATCCATCATAGGCAAGCCCACAACACGAAATCATAGATCAAGTTGAAGAAATTTAGTTGCAAGGACTGACTCAGGGATGGTCAAGATGGATGACAGATATTTTGCAGATGAATGGCTTATTGGCAGTGACCTCTTGAACACATAACAACACAACAGATGGCTTGGTGACAATTGACCCAAAGTTAATACCCAGAAACCGGCTGAAGACTTTCAATGTGGTTTGATCAACTGTTAGGCAAAGGATTTCCCAACCCAGGTGAATAAAAGTGTCATGTTCAAGAGTGGTTACAAAGTATGACAAATAGGCTCATTTTCCTCTCTTTTCCCCCACCATTTCTGGCAAGTACCTCTTTATTTTTTACAAGCTTGAGGAGGATAACATTTGCTTGATTATAAGCTCATCCTTCGGATGAGTCCAACTTAGTTTAAATTCGAACCCTAAGAAGGAGTGGTCCGTTCCTGTTTGTAATCGAACAAGTCCTTTACTGTGAAATTTTAACGAGTCCAGTATAGGAGAAACTCGGTGTTTTTCAATTTTAGAGTCTGAAAAACTTAAGAAGACTCCAGGGTTGACCTTTTTCGTAAATTTGTGTCTCCCAAGCCCGAAAAAGTATAAAATAATACTTGAGAGAACCGCTTGATCTTTACGACCAAGGAGTACTTTCATGATTAGTGTCTCTGATCTGAAAAGTAGAAAGCGATCAAGGACACGTCGTTTTATTTCCAATATCGAATTTGAAACGACAAAAATCCGGCAATCTTTTCATGTTTTTACGGTCAGAAAAGGGCTGTAAGAGGACCGTCTTTTTAATCCTATTTTAACGAGCTAAAAAGAAAACTCGGCAATCTTTTCACATTTTAGGAGTTAGAAAAGAGCTTAAAGATGACTCTGATGTTTTTGTTTGTAAAAAAATGACAATTTTCCCTGAAAATCCTTTATCCTGCACAAAAACCAACACATTACTCATACCTGTTGAAGATAGATAAAAATACTTTGAAAAATACCATTTCATGGTGAAAAATAAACAAATTTACCATTTATTTACCCAAAAAACCTATAAAAAGGACTTTTACCAATTCATTTTTACCATTTTACTATTAAGGAGAGAAAAAGGGCTTTTGGCAAGAAACTTCCCGTGGACATTGCGGAGAATCCGACCGTTGAAATCGAACGCCGTCTCTTCCAGGTAATCTACAACATCCTCCTCTTTAATTTCATCCATTTAGAATTCTTTTTAAGGCCCCAGATTTCATTTTTGGGAGGTTTTATGGTTTCAAAAACCGCCTCTCGGGGTACGTAGGCGCCACACTAGGGACCTGCGGACCTTGAGATTTTCTCAGTTGGAAAAATGTCAGGGGTCCGCACCCTGCCTTCAGCGACCCTGCGTACCTACGCTCTGTTCCTAAAAGCGGGGCGCGTACCCCGGGCAACGAGTTTTTAAAACCTAAATTCTCCAAAATGGACCAATTTTTTTTGATTTTATGGAATCTAATGGATGTTTTATGGTATGTAGATTGTCACCATGCTCGATTGGCGCGAGAGAGAGCACGAAGATGTTGATTTGGCCGCCATTAATCATCAACCGTCAATTGATGCTTTGAAGGCATGCGACCTTTACAAATTTTGGGCCATACCTGGCATGAGGGCCCAAGTGAGCTTTCTATAGTGGCTGGTAGAAAGATGGAATGTTCAGGACCAATGTTTTTATATTGGAGGGCACTAGCTTGAGATGGAGCCGGCAGATATCTACTTTATCACTGGTTTTCCCAAGAGAGGCGAACACTTGACTCTGTTCGGGACTAGGCCAGGTGGCCAGTCTGTCACTAGTCTCCGACTAGAGTGGTGTAATACTCAGTCTCAGGAGAAGGGGATAGAGATCAAAAATATATCCCGTCCTGAACTTATGGTGATTGCCTTTACAGTTACCAGACTTTGTGGGGCTGCCGCTTTACACATTGCCACTGGATCCCAGATGCGGATGGCAATTGATTGCTATCGAGGTACCATTTTCAACTGGTGTGATGCTGTGTTGGCCAATGTAAAAGGCCAACTGACTAGAGCCAAAAACGGACAGCTAAAGACCTTTGGTTATGGGGCTTTAGTTGTGAGTTTTGGCTTAGAGAGGGTTCCGATGCTGATCCCACAACAGCTCACTGTTGAGGTTGGGTTTCCTCGAGAGCCCAAATTGATGCGATGGGTTGCGGTTATGGCCCGTCATCCTGATGAGGGGACGGAGGTTGTCCGATTTACTCCGGAGTACTTTCGCTGGTTAGAGAACCAGGTCTTTGCTATACAGGATTTTCCTTATGCCGGAGTTGATTTTCGTGGAGATCCGGACATGGTTCTTCCACCGGGAGAACATTGGGATGATACAGGTAACTTCATTTTTCACAAGTTTTTTAAACTATCTATTATTTTTGTTTGTTTTATATCGTCTCAAAACTAATAGTAATAATTTTCAAAATGCAGATGTAGGCCCACGACGTCCAGCCAATCTCCGGCCTTACAAGAAGAGACTACCAGCTGCAGCGGCACCGGCCCCACAGGACGAGGCCACAGAGACTTTGGCTGAGTTGGAAATTGACCTGGAGCATCTTACAACAGATATACCAGAGATTACCATAGATGATATTCGAATCAGGCTTCAGCGCTATGTAGTCGGGGTCCCAGGACCTTTTAGGAGGTTCTTGTGTAGGGTGACCCGTACAGTGGTTTCATATAGAGATCATCACCAGTGATTGGATGGTCGTTTTGTAGACACATGTGACATTTTGGTTTTTTTTGTACTTATCATTTTTGCCGATCATAAGGTGTTTTTCAACCTACGATCGAAGACGATGTATTTTTTGACACACTCCTATATATATATATATATCACTCTTACCGGCTTATCTTGTAAATCATGTTATGGAATGGTTTTAAATTTACATGTATGATTATTGCAAATGTCTATTTAACATTCGAGAAGCAATTGCATCTGCTAATGTATTTAAAGACCTTGGAATATGCTGATATTCAATGTAATCAAATTCACATTCCAAGAGATGCACTCTCAAAAATAATCTTAATAACACTAGATTTCTAATGGCATACACTCTATTAAGCTATAATACAACGAGTTCAGAATCTAACCTCACTATCAAACTCCAAATCCCAAATGAAATAGATTCATACAATAACTCAATCACTGTACTGTATTCGGCAATGTTGTTCATTGTTTGACCGAGGCTCACCCCATGCATAGATACTAACTCGTCAGAGGGTGAATAGATAACCCAAGCTGCGGAAGAGATATTCCGTGTACTATGACAAGCACCATCAGCGAAACCAATGTATGTTTGGAGAGGCATCGACATCTGCAAACATCAAGAGTAAAACCAAGATAAGCAGAAATAACGACGAAAACACACTCTCTAAGCTAAGCACACTGTCTAAACTAACAAACACACCAGCTAGAAAGAAAAACTAACCTAAAAAATCTCCATACCCATTCTTTTAGGCATAATACCTCTTCAAGTAAAGACCGTTTCTGGGTTTACCTAAAGAGTCCCCGTCAAAGTCTACCAACTCATAGGCCCCTTTTACTAGCTTTCACTTGACAATATAGGGCCCATGCCACATAGGAACGAATTTTCCAACACCTAATTTATCATTAGCTTGATCATATAATAACACTAGGTCTCCTTCCGAAAAATTTCGAGGGGTCACATTTCGATCATACTGAGCTTTCATACGTTTTGCGTGAGTCTCGATCGCCAATGCAGCATCACGTCGATTCTCATCTAATTGAGCTAAGTATAATAAACGCTTTTCCTCTTCGGAAGTAGCTGGAAGTAACTCGATGGCCATTTGCAGTGATGGGATTTCGCATTCAATGGGTAGCACAGCTTCCAAACCATAAACTAGTTGGCAAGGAGTGAACCTTGTTGATGTTTTCACTGAGGTTTGGTACGCCCAAAGCGCTGAAAATAACATGTTGTGCCAATTTGACCAATGAATACCAATGATTCGTCGGATCATGATAACTAAAACTTTGTTGATGGACTCAACCAGACCATTCGCTTGTGGATAATAAGGAGTTGAGCTATCGTGACGCAAACCAAGCTGGCTTGTAAGTTCTGTCATCATAATGTTTCGAAAATGGCGCCCATGGTCAGTGATTATCGCTTGTGGGACACCAAACCTAAAAATTATATGATTGAACACGAAAATTTCAGCTGTCTTGCCGTCTGCCTCGAATGTAGGCATCGCCTCGGCCCACTTAGTAAAATAATCTACCGCAAGGATGATATACGCATGCCCCCCGACCGAGTGAGGGTTACATGTAATAAAATCGATACCCCATTTGGAAAAAGGACCAACGGCAATTATAGGGTGGAGAGGAGCAGGTGGAGTGCGCATATTTCGATCAAACACTTGACAGTTGTGGCATTTTTGGACCGCAGTAATACAATCTTTAAACAAGGACGGCCAGAAGTAGCCAGCGCGCAATATCTTTTGGGCTGTGGCATACCCAGACATATGACCGCCACACGCTCCAGAGTGACACTCATTTAGAACCCTTTCAGCCTATTCATGAGTTAAGCAACGTCGAAAAATAGAGTCCGCCCCACGACGATAAAGAGTATCTCCAATAATTTTGTATTGTTGGGACTGGAATCAAATTTTCTGACGTTCCAACTTTGAAATTTCGGGCCGAAAGGATTGGGTCTGGAGATAGACGATGATATCCCCATACCACGGATCTAAAGTGCTGATTAGAAACAAAGATTCGTCCACAAGGGGCTCCTCTGCCACAGTTTCCATGTCAGCACGCGGGAAGTCACACATTAACTCTGCAAAAACTAAAGATTTCTTAGAATTAGATTTCTCAAACTCCAAGTCGAACTCCTGTAGGATAAAAATCCATTTAGAGTACTTTCCCCCTAGCAATTGTTTGGTCAAAAGGTAGATCATAGGGTTGCAATCCGAAATGACTGTAGTTTTACGTAGTAAAATGTAGTGACGAAAACGTTGGACAACTTGAACGGCTGCCAATGCCAATTTCTCCACATGTGAGTATTTTAGCTCAGTTGGATTTAACGTTCGACTAAGGTAATATATCACATGTTCCGTTCCGAATTCATCTTCCTAAACTAAGACCATTCCAATGGTGGAATGGGAGGCGGCGAGATACAAAAAGTAATCCTGGTTGTAGTTGGGAGGATGCAACAATGGTGCATGGGTCAACGCGTGCTTGAGTGCATCAAAAGATTTCTGAGCTATCTCATCCCAAAAGAATTGAGCGTTCTGTTTCAACAATCGTGTAAAACCCTTTGTAACCTCGGCGTAGTTAGGAATGAATCATTGTAAAAAGTTTGCTTTCCCCTGCAAACTTTGGAGTTGGCGAAGACTCGAAGGAGGAGGCAAATTGATAATAGCTTCGACCTTCGAGGGATCAACGCAAATGCCGGCTTTCGAAACTACAAATCCCAGCAAGCGACCCGTTTCTATACAGAAGACACATTTGTGTGGGTTCAACCGAATACGATAATGCCTACACCTCATAAAAATTGCACGTAAGTGGACGAGGTGGTCAGCTCGATGTAATGAATGAGCAGGCAAATCATCGAGATATGGTTGCACAATGTGTTTGATGTCATGAAACGCATAAAACATCGCCCTTTGAAAAGTTGCTCCGACATTCTTGAGCCCAAAAGGTAATTTGCAATAAGCAAATATCCCCCATGGACAAATGAAAGCCGTTTTTGGTTGATCGGCAGGTAGAATATTGATTTGATTGTAACCGGAAAAACCGTCCATAAAGGAAAATATTTCGCTGCCGGCACAATCATCAATTATTTGATCGATATAGGGAGTTGGGTAGTTGTCTTTTGGACAAGCTCGATTAATGTCCCTATAGTCGATGCATATTCTTATTGTTCCCTGCTTTTTGTTAACCGGAACAATATTAGATACCCAATCCATTAACGGGATCGGATAAATGAAACCTGCTTTCAACAGTTTCTCAACTTCTGCTTTAATTGCAGCAGCTTTTCTTGGGTGAATCTGACGCAAACGTTGCCGGACGGGTTTAGCATCCGGGTAAGTTTTGATCTCATGAACAACAATCGCGGGATCAATTCCTGGCATTTCCTCATAGGACCAGGCAAACACGTCGTGGAATTATTGAAATAGGGCCTTGTATGTATGAATTTCATCATTTGTACACGAGGCACCTATATGAATGTTCTCAACAATTCCAGGCTTAACCGAAATGTCAATGGGAATAGTTTGAGAGATGTTTCCCAAATTTAACTCTGAATCGGGATGTTTCATTGGATTTTAAGGTTCCTTGACATATTCAGTAGTAAATATTGATGAGAAATCATTTTCAAAACGATCATCCTCAGTAAAAACGAAGATCTGTGATGGAGATCTTCCCATGGTAAATCATCTACACATAGGATTTCACGAATTTGCTCATCAGAGTGAACAAGTTCAGAAAACGTAGTTAAATCCGAGGTTGATGTGAAAAGTGATTCCTCACAGACCACATTCATTAAGTCTTTTTCGGTTGAACATGGGTCGGTAAAAGACTGCACGGCTTCATAGGCAATTTCATATGGACTCAAAGGCATAAAATTACCAAATGAGTCTATTTTAGATTCAGAAGGAACGATCCAAGGATCGTCATAAAAAATAGTGTCTGATGTAATCATATGAATGGTTGCAAATGAAGATGATGCGTTGATTGGAGGAAACGGAAAGGTTCCCAGTAAACCGGCATCTTTAACTAATCCTACTCCAACATCCTTATATGGGATAGTCATTTTACCGACATGCTGAATACTCTCTGAAGAGGCTGGGTCGGATGAAAAGTAAGCCAGCTGGTCTATTGTTACGATCTTTCCATTATGTGGGAACTTTATTACTCGGAAGACCGACGAAACGACCGCTGTCATAGTGTAAGACCAACTTCGACCCAAGAGAAGGTTGTAGTCTAGAGGGGCATCAACCACCTCCACATCTAGACTAACGGTTTTTCCTTCAACCCCTATAGGCAAATCCTGTAGAATGCCAAAAGGATGAAACCCATGGCCATCAAAGGCCTTAAGAATTGTCGGCGATTGATTTAGTGAAGGAGAACCAAGTGATCTCCAACACTGTATCGACATAATACACGTTGAAGCTTCCTCATCAATTACAGTCCGATGAATAGGCCTGTTTTTGGCTATCACTGGGATCTGGAAAGCCATTTGATGAGGCAAACACGGTGTACTATTTTCTAGATCAAAGATTATTAGGTTCAAGTCCTGAACATCAACAGCTCCTATAGCCGACAAAAGTAATTTACGCTGTGCTGGGCAAGATTGCAGCACTTCCAAAGCCGACATTGCTGAGGGTGAAACAGCTAAGTCCTCAACAATGTTATAATTCTGGGCCGCTCTCGCATGTGGATTGAAAGCAGACTTTCGAAGTATACCCTTGGCAGGCGGTTTGATTACTAAGTCTGGATTAGGCTTCTCGATCTGTAGTGGATCGGAACCGGGAGCTGAGGTTGATGGATTAGAATGAGAAGATTCTGCTTCTTTGCCATCAACATGACTTTTACTACCATAATCTTGCGATCGAGTCGCAATCCTTACATGGGACATCATCAATATGGGTTCTTCATTGGCACTCGAGGAAGAACCTATCATTTTGCTATCTTGATTTGGAAATGGATCCTTCAAAACAGCAGGAGTTTGGGAACCTTTGACAATCTTCGCAACCTCTGCTCGATGTGGACAGTCTCTTGTAAAGTGTTCCTCTTCACAAATAAGACAAGGATATCGAGGTTTGCGTTTTTCGTCATTGGTTTCCGATTTTTCAGTTTTCTCCTTTGGAGTTTTGTCTGCTTTATTCTTCTTCTTTCCTTTCTTCTTTCCACCGGATTTTGATTTAGTCGTAGATGATTCTACAACGTGAACATCAGCGGAAACCTCTGCAGAAGAATCTCCTGTCGGGGAATCAGGCAAGGTTATGATAGGAGAAGAATTCTTGGAAGACTTCTTCTTACTTTTAGTGTTAACCGTACCAATCATACCATCAACGGCATGAGATCCCGAAGGAGCTGCAGCGATTTGATTTGACTTGGGAAGATCGGGGATCTTTTCGTGTAACGTACCTGACTGAGTATAGACCAAGTCAAGGTACTGTGCTTGAGCAATCACTTGCTCCTCAGTAACAACTCCGGCTTTAGCAACATCTTTAGTGATCCTTGGCAACAAAGATTTTACAAACCACTCAGCCAAGATTTGATCCGGAATAAATACCTTCACTAAACGTCGTCGACGTCTCCACTCATGAATATGATCTGAAATGTACGTGGATGTCGATTGTTTTAGCGAAGTTAATAATTCCGTGCCATTGTCATATCGGACTGGCAACTGGAAATGAGTTAAAAACGAGGTAGCTAACTGACTAAAATTATAAAAAGAGGCCCGTGGTAACTCAATATACCACTTGGCCGCAAGACCAATGAGAGTGCGTTGGAAAAGACGTAAGTGGATTGAATCATCTGTGATGGAGTTAGACGCACACCAAAGGTGGTAAATCATCACATGGTTCGATGGGTCCTCTCCAGATTTACCTTCGAACTTGGGAATGTCACTGGGCAACTTATTCGGCATTGGCGGCCAAAATGGAAGATAATTAATTGGATCGTTCGTTAGGCGCGATAAGTCTGGTAAGTCCAAAATTGCGATAAACGGTAGCTGCCGATTAGGATCCCTAAAACTATGGGTCATGAGACCAGCCCCAGGAGGAGGATATCTAGGATAACTAGGAATAGGAATCGCGTTCGGGATATTGTATCCTCCTGGAAAACCAGGATTAACCGGACTGTACTGGGGTTGTTGTGGTTGTTGATAAGTGTACCCAGGATACGGTTGATACTGATAAACTAGCTGCTGGACAGCAGGACCGAATTGGTACTATCCCTGGTACGGTTGATAAGTGAATTGTGGTTGACTTGTGACAACCGTACTTAAACCAGGTTGTCCTACAGGCATCTGAACCGTAGTTTGAATCGTGGATCCAGACGGTGGTAAATATGTCTGAGGAGTAGATACAGGAATAGTAGAAACCGGAGCTATCGATACTCCAGAAGTAGGTGGGGTATATTGAACAGATGTTGTGGCAGTTGCAGCAGTCATTTGAGATGGAGTACTAGGCACAATAGGCCCAGACTGAGAAACTACCGAAGGTACAGAAGTTTGAATATTAGACTGGACTGGCTGCTGGGGTGAACCAAAAACTAAGGGTTGTCCAGTTTGAGATGACAACTGTACATTTGGCTGCAACACCTGTTGAATTTGCGATGGATCCCACACTATGTTCATTCCGGGGTACTGACCCATAACAGGTTGAGAATATTGAGATCCAAAACCGGGTTGAGGGTAGGATTGATAATTGAAAGGTACATTTCCTGTTCCTTGAACATAAGATTGACCTTGGGGTGGTTGGAAACCTTGGTTCGAGTACTGACCTTGGGGTAGATACCCTTGAGGCATGTACTGATACTGGGGTTGACCTTGAGGTATAAATTGATACTGGGGTTGACCTTGGGGTACATATTGAGTCTGGGGTTGACCTTGAGGAACGTAATGCACCGTAGGCACGTACTGTCCTTGAGGTTGCCCCCCATATGCAAATTTCGTACCTTGAGGTTGCCCCCCAAGTGTTAATTGAGGCTGCCCCCCAGGCAGTAACTGGCCACCTTGAGGTTGAGAATTGGGAATAGAACCTGACATCATAAGAATGTCTTCTACACTCAACAGCTTTGCACCATTGCTTCTAGTGAATAACCCTTGTTCAATGGGTTGAGGAGATGCTCCCGAAAAAGTACCAGAAAGTGACTGATACCCAGAGGGAACGGAAGGACCGCCGTACAAAAAAGATTCAGGCGATTGAGTAAACATGGACGACTGACCTGACATATTTACGGGAGTATAAAAACCCCTAGGTTGATAAGGAGCATGAGGTGGTGAAAAACTTAACACTGGGTTTTCCAAATAATTAGTTAAAGAAAGATACCAAGTAGTACTTCTAGGTGGACTGTAAAAAATTGATTCACGCTCCCTTAGATCAATAACAGGTTGATTTTCAGGGATAGGGATGCCTATTTCTTCTTCTGGAGCAAGTTCTTCAATAGCTATCAAACTAGAAGGAAGATTTTCGGTGATTACTCTTTCTACCCTAGGTGAATTAGGAGCACTAGAAGTTGGAGAGACAAACCCCGATGTTGGAGTAACAGGTTCAGATATCTCAGGTTCTTCGCCTATATCACTAGTAGATGAAAAGCTACCAGCAAGTTCGGAAACCGAAATAGCTTTAGGATTATAACCTGTTTCTAGAGTTTGGTAATCGGGATGAACAACCAATGAAGACTCTCCTTCTTCAGGTGACCCAACTTTACTGCCACTAGGAGTTACAAGGACTTTCAAACCTTCGTAATGGCTCGGGACGTCTTTAGGAGGTTAGCCCCGAAGTCTACGGGACTTCCTCAACAAATCAGCCACGGTTACAACCTCAGGAGACTGGCCCCGAAGTCTACGGGACTGTCTTGGTAATTCAGCCACAGCTAAAAACTTTTAACTACTGCACACGCAAACAAAGTAAAATCTCAAACCAAACCGCCTAAAGTCTCTAGAGAACCAAACAAATTTGAATCACACGCCTAAAGAATCTAGAGATCAAACACACGCAAACAGTAACTTTCCGGACCGAAAACACTAGTTGGTGATGAAATCCAACATCGCAGAATTCAGTACAGAAATGGCAGTTGGAACAGTTACCCCGGCAACCTGCTTAATGAATAGACTGGACCAAGTTCCTCCACTTAACCGTCTCGAGTGAAGTGAACCCCCCAGAAAATTCAAGTGAGTCTATCTGACATCTGCTCCAGGTACAGTGGGATCTTCCCTCCATCGTCACCTTAGGAAGAATCCTAAAGATAATGGTCACTAAGGCTACCAACTGAGACAAATACACCTGGGGGAACAGTCTACGATCCGATACGCACGCAAGGGCAGAGTAGCAAGCTCAATCCCCTTGAAGGCTCCTTGACATAATCCAAGGTTTACCAACAAGTGACCCCAGGCTCCTCGACAATGGTTAATCCGAGGTTTACCGTTTTTAATACGTGAATATCTGGCATCGTTCCCAATGAGGAAGGATTGATTCCCACACTGGTTCGGACACGATCTCGTGCTTCTCCTTTAAGAGGAGCTTTCCCAGAGCATAAATGCAACAATTGGATTTCTTCCTACCACAAGATACAACTACTTGTTTGTTTTTACTGTCTTGGAGAGTTAATTACTCTCCTACTCCAAGACACTAGCCTAAGCTAAGTTGGTGTATCAGAGCCCTAGAAATAAAATGTTACTAAGTGAATTTTACTTTAAGCGTTAATTTTTATGGCTTTTCTTTAGGACAAAAGGTAGCAGAGATGAAACTTATGATGTGTAGACTCGACTCAAATCCACTAAAAATATGCACCTAAGATGATTTAAACAATCTTTCTTTTTCAATGAATTCCCTAGCTAAGAGAGTTGGAGAATGCAAAATTTATAAAGACAACTTTCTTAGCAATGAAAATTAGAGAAAAAATCTCTTTATCTTTCCCAAAGCACACAACACAAGACCACTAATTATTTCACAAAAACTTCCTCTCTCTTTTCAAAGACTTCAAACGCTACTAAAACAAACTTTCTTCAAAAGAAATTTTGTATTTTTCCTATTTTAACAAAGCATGTAAAACTACTTAACAAAAATCAATTTTAAGATCTATGAAAATCTAAGAGAAATTTACCTAAAAGCAAATCCATTGAGGTAAAAGCCTACAAAATATAATTCTAGGTTGTTTTACTCAGTAACAATTCAACCAAGGACTAATTCATGCAGAATCATAAATCAGTCAAAAACAAAAATAAAAAGCTCTTGTTCTTTTTCTCAAGAATGAAATTCACAGCTTAACAAACAAGCCTTCTCGAAATTCCGCAAAGAGACAACACAACGGTAGGTTTCTCAAACAAAGGTGGATTTTATGAATGGTCTAACTCCTAAGAAGACTGAAAAGACCAGGGATATCCAAGGTTTCTACAACTTCTAAATCCAGAGTCACTACAAGACCAATACAAAAATCAAACCTAGGGCTAGAATTTCTATGAACTTCACTAAAACCCTTGACGCTAATGAAACAAGCCTAGATGAAAACTTCTGACAGGTAACCAGTGGATCTGGGCAGTAATAAATAAGCTATAAACAAGATCTAATAGGTAAAAAAGGAAAAAATTGAAATTTTATAAACTTTTGACAGGGTACGCAGGCAGCCCGTTTGCACAGGTGCGGCCCCGCTCTGTGTACAAAGCAGAAGTGCGTACAGGTACGTACTGTGCTTAACTCAGAGGGTGCGTACTTCTCTCAAAAACAAGAAAAATAAAAAACTAACTCAATCCTAAGCTATTCTACCCAAATTCACAGTCAATCAGTAAAAAACTAGAAAGAAATCAACGTTTCTCAAATCAAAGTATCAATCAAAAGAGAAATCAATCAAATCCATGGATTCCCCAGTATGGTCGCCATTTTGTCATGCGGAAAGAGTCAATTTTGCAGACAAAACTGACCTCCCTAGAAACTAAGGCTTTTCTAGTGACAAACAAAACAATCAAGCACTATCTTTCCCTAAATATGCATTTAAAATAAAAGCAACCAGGTGTTTAAGGCTTACCTTTAGTCCAACGCTGTTTGTAGCGGCCAAGTCTCTTCGATCCAGATGAGTTCCTCTCCCTGAAACCTGCATACACAAACAAGCAAACGATTACATAACACCTGAATAACTCATATAATAAAACATATTCATCATAAAGACCAAGGAGTTTATGAAACAAATTATATATAACAACTTGTTGAGAAAAATGAACTTTATTGTATTAATTGGAAACAAAAGAAACCTTACAACCAACGCCTTGGTGTTGTGCAGGTCCCTCCCAGGGTCCAGCAAGAGTCCTTCTCTACTTTGATCAGCTCACCCACTTCCAAATGAAGCTAAGAAAGGAATGTGGTCTCTCCTCTCAAGCTCTATAAGGGAGTCCTAATTTCAGCAGCATCTACCCTTAGGAATGTTCAGCTTTCAACCTCCCTTGCCTCTGGCCCAATGCCTGTATTTATAATGCTTTGGAGGAAGTTAAACAGGTCCACCATCAATGGGATAAACCCCTCTTCCAAAGGGATAGCTCCCCTCTTCATGGGATAAGTTCCTCTTTCATTGGGATGCATGAACCATCTGGAGGCGCTCAATCCACGTCAAACCATCTTCTAGAATGCTCTAGAATCGACCGCAAGTAAGTTTTTTGAAGTAAAACTTGCGCCTTTTGACTTTTACAGGGGTACGCACCCATCCCTTTACAGACAGAGCGTACAAGTACGCAGGTATTATGTACTTGAGGTGCGTGCCCGCAGGTAAGAGTAAGAGAAAGTGCGGAACCAGAGTTATATTGATTTTTTAAAGGCTTTCTCTCTTTTTTGGAGTTTGACATGAGGAGTAGAGGTATAAGACTTGCCAAGGAGGACATTATGGTTATTGATGGAGCCATACTGACTGCAAATAGTCATGGTGACAAATTTTAGTGTAACACACTCAATGAGTGGTTTGTCAGCATACAAGAAACACCCTTCTGCATGTGGTTTACCATCCCTAGAAAGCACCATGAGTGGTTTATCAACCAGTCCCTTGGAATGCACTCATTCCATTTCCTTTTAATCCTCTTGCTCTTCTAGTGACAATTCTCTTTCAGGGAATCCCATTCTCTCAACTCATAGATGTTTCCATATTTGTTCATGAACTCCACCAAGAAGAGGTATAACCCCACATTGATGTACATTGCCCTTTTTATCATTTCCTTAGGGGTCTCTTCATGTCCCTCTTGGACTCTTCCTCTTCCTTTTTCTCATTATTTGCACCATAAAATTAATTTAAGGTGCCAACTAACCCCACTTGGTTTATCTTTCCTCTTCCCTCTTATATCATGGATTTGTGGTCCCACACTTTAGGTCATTACATCATTACATTATAAAATTAGGGGAAATGTACTAGGGGTGTCAAAAACTTGCAAATTAGATGAATTACTGCCATAGTGAGGAAGGAAATTAAACTCTATTTTCAGAAATAATGTCTATGATTGAAATAAATTTTGCGTTTTCACATGCTAATTCATAAAACTTAACAAGTTATGTTCATTTTCCTTTTTCCTTTTATTATTAAATAAATTTATGATTTATAAGTAATTATTTTAAAAATCCATGTGTCAATTTTCCATTTTTTATTGCCTATAATGACCCCAGGGGCTCTGCATAGTAACAAAGTAATTTCTGGTTGTTACGTGACCCCTCAAGCGTGTGGCAATGACATGCTTCATAACTACCTAGTGTATCACAATGTTAATGCATCTAGAATATGCATCGCAAGTTCACTTATATGAGGCACAATACTTGCTAAGGTTTTGCAAATGGGGTAGCAAGCTAAGTGGGCTTGATTGTGGGGAAAAACTCCACAGTTAAGCGCGCTTGAGCCAGAGGAGTTTTGGGATGGGTGACCTCCTGGGAAGTCCTGGTTACCGGGTGCAAGCCCCGGAAGTGATGATTGATGCTATGTGATTCGTTCTCCACATTTCACTAGTTTCAATCCCACTTCTTCACCCCTGTGAGCATCACCCGATGCAATGAGTGCTAAGTGAACTATTCAAAAATCATGAGAAATTAGTCACTTTACGACTACCTCTCATGGAAATGGTCATACTTTGAATGACTTACTTAACGCAGTTGAATCCCAAAAATGATATCTAATATAATGCACTGCGAAAATCCCCCATACTTAAGCTCTATATTATTACTTAGCAGAAAATCATAACTCTTCAATATAGTGCAAGTAACTTATTGTCACATTATTTCAATAGTTATTTAATAAGAAACAATCATAAAAACTTCACATCAGTGATAATTTCCATAAAAATAAAATACACCACTTCTTTATGGAACAATCCTTTGGCCTTTTTTTCTATTATGTCAATGTAAAAGTATTCACAATAGGAACCTAAGACAAAGGCTTGGTCCTTTTAACAACAAGAAAAACCAAAACAAAATACACTTATCAAAAAATCTTTCCACCCATTCATCCACCCTGTTAGGTCATCCCCACCCATTGTCGACACACTTAAGTTTCTTTTTCCTTGGCTTTCTCAGATGTCTACTTGTGCACAAACCTACTTGAGCTCCTCCCCTTACTATGTTCGGTTATGTTTCCAAATAAATTCACTCTTTCCTTATTCATTGCTCCCTTATTTGTTTATTTTTTTCATTTGTTATTTTCCTTCATTTAGTTTTCTACTCATCTCATATACATATACGTGTGTGCGTGTGACTTGTGGTGATTCATTAACCACACCTCTTCACTTCTCATTTGGGTCAAATCACTCTATCATGTGGTCATCCATAATCATGTTAGATTAACACTTGTTCCTAACTGTTTAGGATGATGTGTGACTTTGGTCATGTGGTCCACTCCATCCACCCACTCAGTTCTCCATGATTCAAGCTGACATGTTACTTTGGTCCACTTGGTCCATTTCATCCATGACTTGTGGTGATTCATTAACCACACCTCTTCACTTCTCATTTGGGTCAAATCACTCTATCATGTGGTCATCCATAATCATGTTAGATTAACACTTGTTCCTAACTGTTTAGGATGATGTGTGACTTTGGTCACTTGGTCCATTCCATCCACCCACTCAGTTCTCCATGATTCAAGCCGACATGTTACTTTGGTCCACTTGGTCCATTTCATCCATGACTTGTGGTGATTCATTAACCACACCTCCTCACTTCTCATTTGGGTCAGATCACTCTATCATGTGGTCATACATAGCCATGTTATATTAACACTCATTCCTAACCATTTGGACTGATGTGTGACTTTGGTCACTCGGTCCATTCCATCCACCCACTTGGCTCTCCATGATTCAAGACGACATATGAATTTGGTCCAATTGGGCCATTCCATCCACCCACTCTATTCTTCATCATTCAATCTTACTCCAATTCCATGCATTTGGGGCATCTTTCTTGGTCCACATGTCCTATGCCTAAGTGGAAACCTAAATTTGGTTTTCCTGCACTGGGTTGGGCACACCCTCACTCACACCTCTTGGTTTTCTACCACTTTTCTTGGTTTCATTGTGCCTCAACAAAAACCCTCATATTGTCACCTTATTTTTGATATCAATGTCATAGATGGTGTGATAGGGATGTCAACTTGATGCACACTTGTTTAAAGGTGCAACCAAATCTAGGGTCTAACACCCTCCCCCACTTAAAGTTATTTCCATCACTATAATATTCTAGAAACAACCTATTGGTCATCTCTCTTTTGATATCAACATCATGATGTGTCGCGCTTTTGGATGGTCTCTCTAACTACATCTCTGGAAATCATGCCTGCATATCGCCATATCTTAGATCCCTCATGCCACTTAGTAATTAGGTATCTAATATGATCATCGTACCAAGTTCCATAAGAAGTCATGCCTCACACTCTGCAATGTCGTCGACCTCAGATCATCCAAGATCTCACATAAATCCTCCTTGATATAGAGGTACCACCCCAAGCATCCCATGGTATCGGTTCACCATCCAACTGTAACATTGAGCTATCAGCTCATGGATTAATGTGATGAAAAGGTGTGGTATTGATGGTGACCACCACCTACATCCCTGTTAAACATATACTCAATCTGAAGCATTACTCCACACTTCTTCATCACATAGGTCAACAAAGGTGGATATGAACTGATCATACAATTTTCTTACTCAACAAATATACCCAACTTAGGATCCCGTCGCCAACCTCTTGGGGTCACTGTACATGTACTGACTTTCTTCCTTGGCCTTATGAAACCAAAGAACACTCTCTTGGTCACACCTCTGAACCAATGATTCCACAATGGTATCCTCCTTAGATGTGTCTTTTGTATGCTCCAACCCACTCAATCTCCTCTCAAAATCTTCTATCCTATCTATCAGAGTGGTCTTGATATTCACATGTTGAATTAGAACATACTTAATATTTTTGTTACTCATGATAGAAGATGGTAGCCCTCTTCAATGCTGTACTTGGGTCTCCTCTTTGAGTCTTTGAGTTACTCACTACTTGCAAAATTTCTACCTTTACAACCTCCTATTGTTCCAAGGCAACCACCTTTTGATTTATAGGGAAATATCTTGCCAAATGATATTCTCCATAGATCCAACATGTAGTGGGATTCTTCTCCCTTGCTGTTGGGTCCCTATAATACTAGTGATTACCCCATTACTATTGTAGTTATACCCCTTATTTATATTGTTGTGCCCCTATTACCCCCATATTGTTATTTCTGTGCCCCATAGAATCCCTCTATCGTTATTTTTGTGGCTTTATATTATTATTGTTAGGTCGGCTGGATTATATTGTGACTACTTAGACTCCTATATATAGAAAGGAGGTTTTGTCATTTGTATCATCGAATAATTGTTCATTTATGTAATGTAAAGGAGGTTGCCCCCTCGAAGAGGCTGAATTCTAAGGCGTTGATCTATCTTTTCTATCTTTTCTTGAGCTGGTTTCATAACATTTGGTATCAGAGCTTTGGATTTTAGGGTTTCGCTGCTCCAAACAGGTCATCGTGGAATTTTCGCTATAACTTTTTTTCTGTGACGTTTCAGAAGTCACAAAAAAAACCCATTTGAGAAGAAATCGCGCTGAACCTTGGGTCCGAATTTCAGATCTTTTCGCGCGATATTTGCGGAGATATGATCTGAGGAAGTTGGTCTTTTTACAGACTCCTGAATTACATTCAAAACAGGTGACCTAGGGAAAATCGTCATAACTTTCTCTCTGGGGATCAGATTGAAATTTCATAAGAAGGTACAGAAAGAGGACGGACTGTAGTTTCTTGTATATCGTTTTCAGAACCAAAGGTCGAAAATTGTACACATGGCACTTCATACAACTTCACTCTTCTGGAAAGGTCTATAATCAGGTCATCTTGGGAGATTGTGCATAACTCTTTCTTGGAGAATCCAATTTGGATCAGACTAGTGGCATTGGAAAGAGGACAAAGAGAGATACTACAGGTCACAATTTCAGAACTAGATGATTGGAAAGTACAGAGATACATCAGAGGAAATATCAAGCTCCTACAAAGTGAAAAAATGTGTGTAGATTTTTTTAAATTTTTGCTTAAGCTTGGTTTGAAAATTTATTTTGAAGGAATTCAAAGGGCATAGTAGAGAATTATTATCGGTAACTGATGCCCCGAGGAAAGAAAATGCAAACACCTAGTAAGGAACCTGAAAGCTCTAGCATGACTCATGAAGAAGAGGAAGAAATGCAACATGATATATCAAAATTACAAGACCAAGTGCAACAACTGTCCCTTGCACAAAAAGGAACAGAATCTAAGATGGATGGTTTAAAGAAAGATGTAGAAGCTAATATGGATGGTTTAAAGAAAGGTGTAGAAGCTAAGATGGACTGTTTAAAGAAAGGCGTAAAAACTAAGATGGATGGCATGGAAGTTAAGGTGAATGGCATGGACGCTAAAATTGATGGCATGGATGATAAGATGGAAGAATTGAAGATAAATATGAATAAGTTGCTACAAGAAATGGTCACTAAGGGTGAAAGAGTACTAAAGGAAACTCATGATGAGAACAAAAGAAATGTTAATCATGATTCCATAGACTCTAATGTTGGATCGAAGACTCACCATGTTCCAAAAATCGATATGAGGAAGTTTGATGGCAAGGATCCCGCCACATGGATATTACAGATGGAGCAATTCTTCGATCTCAATAATGTGCAAAACACACAAAAGGTACGTATGGCAACTTTATATTTGGAACCAAATCAGTTTGTATGGTATCAATGGCTTTGTTCTCGTAAACAATTTATCACTTGGGCAATTTTTACGGAAGAATTGATAGCACATTATGAGGATACAAAAAGCAACACTTTTTTTAGCCAATTGATAAGTCTCAAACAAAAGGGTTCAATAATGGAGCACATTGAGGAGTTCCAAAAATTGAACATAAGGGTAAAAGATATTCCAGAGGAGCATAGGATTGATGTGTTCATAGGGTCTTTAAAGGATAATATCCAACATGATGTGCGCCTTTGGGAACCTGATTCATTAGAGAAGGCATTCAGGTTAGCAAGAAAAATGGAAAGCAAAATTATGGCAACTAGGAAGCATACCATTCACAACTATAAAGACGGAAGTGTTGTTGCCCATAGTCTTCCACAACCTACAAGGTTGACACCACAACAATTGGAAGAAAAAAGAGCAAAAGGGCTTTGTTACAATTGTGATAGCAAATACACAAAAGGTCATAAGTGTGCTGAGAAGAAATTATTCTACATAGATTGTGAAGAGGAAGAAGAAAAGGAGCAAGAAAGGTCAAAAGAAGAGGATATATTCCAGGAACAAAGCCTAGATGAAGAACAAATAAATCCGACCATATCTTGTAATGCATTGGCGGGAATTACCACTCCTCAAACCATCAAGATAGAAGGACAAATCAAGAAGAAAAAGGTAATAGTGTTGATTGATTCAGGAAGCACCCACAATTTTATTCATTGTAGGGTAGCAAAAGAATTGAATTGCTTCCTATATCCAGCACCAGAGTGTCAAGTGATGATTGCAAATGGAGGAACAATAAATTGTTCTGGAAAGTGCCATAATATCAAGCTATCCATGGGAGAATATGTATTGACTAGCCCAATGCTTTCCATTCCAATGGGAGGTGCTGATGTTGTACTAGGAGTCCAATGGCTACAATCCTTGGGTACAATAGCTTTTAATTTTCAAGAACTTTTCATGAAATTTTCTGTGGAAGGAAAGGAAGTTGAATTAAGGGGTATTGCAGGGAAACCAGGAAAGATAATCAGCTCTAATGGCATGACAAAGCTTCTAAAAAAGGAGCAAAGAGGTGTAATTGCACAATTATGTTCGCTAGATGTTTCCACATTGGAATCATCTATTTCTCCAGATCTCCAAAAAGTCCTGGACAATCATTCCAAGGTATTTGAGACTCCCAAAGGTCTCCCACCTATGCGTGATCATGATCATGCTATTCATCTGATTCCAGGAAGTGTTCCTCCAAACATCAGGCCGTACAGATATCCCTATGTCCAAAAAAGTGAAATTGAACGTATGGTTGCAGAAATGCTAGAGGCTGGTATAATTCAACCGAGTCAAAGTTCTTTCTCAGCTCCAGTAGTATTGGTGCACAAGAAGGATGGATCATGGCGCATGTGTCCAGATTATAGGGAGCTCAACAAGCTCACTATTAAAGATAAGTTCCCCATTCCTGTCATTGATGAATTACTGGATGAATTGCATGGATCAATTTACTTCACCAAGTTGGATCTTCGTTCGGGATATCATCAAATCAGAATGAAGATTGAAGACATTCCGAAAACGGCATTTAGAACTCATGAGGGTCATTATGAATTTTTGGTCATGCCTTTTGGCCTTACCAATGCACCTTCAACATTTCAAGGTTTGATGAATTCAATTTTCAAACCATTCCTTAGAAAATTTGTGTTAGTATTTTTTGATGATATACTAATCTACAGCAAGTCTTGGAAGGATCATGTTGAACATGTTGACAAGGTGCTACAACTATTGGAGGAGAAACAATTATATGCAAAAAGATCCAAATGTTTCTTTGGAGTCCAGGAGGTGGAATATTTGGGTCATATTGTATCTCATGAAGGAGTTAAGGTAGACCCTAGCAAAATTAAAGCCATTAAGGAATGGAAAATCCCCACATCCATAAAGCATCTGCGAGGATTTCTTGGGTTGACAGGGTATTATCGCAAGTTTGTTAAGAATTATGGGAGAATAGCAGCACCTCTAACAACATTATTGAAGAAAGATTCATTTTCATGGACTCCGGAAGCAACAAAGGCCTTTGAACATCTTAAAGAGGCAATGTGCCAAGCACCGGTCTTAGCTACACCGGACTTCACAAAAACCTTTATTGTGGAATGTGATGCTTCAGGAAATGGAATTGGTGTTGTTCTAATGCAAGATGAAAGACCCATTGCTTTTGAAAGTCGTCCAATCAAGGGAAAGTTTTTAAGCAAAGCTATTTATGAGAAGGAAATGTTGGCAATACTCCATGCACTTAAGAAATGGCGACCCTACCTAATGGGAAGACACTTCAAGGTAAAAACGGATCATGATAGCCTTAAATACTTTTTAGAACAAAGATTATCCTCTGAAGAGCAACAAAAGTGGGTCACAAAGATGTTGGGTTATGACTTTGAAATCATCTACAAAAAAGGGAAGCAAAATGTGGTGGCAGATGCACTCTCAAGAAAGGATGAGGATGTGGAAGCATTGTTGTGTGCCATTTCTATTATCCAACCAGATTGGATAAACGAAGCAAGGGAGGAATGGAAGAATGACGAAGAAGTGTGGGCACTTATTCGAAAGCTACAACAAGATTCCAGTACTTCTGATACATTTAGCTGGCAAAATGATTCGTTATGGTACAAAGATCGCTTATACCTCTGTAAGAATTCCCAGCTAAAACAAAAGATTCTTATGGAATTGCACACTTCTCCCTTAGGAGGGCACTCAGGATTTTTAAAAACTTACCACAGGGTTAAGAAGGAATTTTTTTGGGATGGCCTTAAATCAGATATTCAAAAGTTTGTGGCGGAATGTTTGGTTTGCCAACAAAATAAAGTTGAAACAATTAAGACACCGGGTCTATTACAACCTTTATCCATTCCAAGCCAACGTTGGGAGGAGGTTTCAATGGATTTTATCACAGGTTTACCCAAGTCTGAGGGAAAGAGTGTCATCATGGTGGTAGTTGACAGACTTACCAAGTATGCACACTTTTGTGCATTATCACATCCATTTAAAGCCAGTACAGTTTCTACTGCATTTATGGAAACAGTTCAAAAGCTACATGGAAACCCAAAGATTATTGTAAGTGACAGAGATCCCATTTTCACTGGAAATTTTTGGACAGAATTATTTTCTTGTCTTGGTACTCAGTTAGCTCATAGCTCATCTTATCATCCTCAATCTGATGGGCAAACTGAGATAGTAAACAAATGTTTGGAAGGATATCTTCGTTGCTTTGTATCTGATAAACAGACACAATGGGTCAAATGGTTGCCTCTGGCTGAATGGTGGTATAACACTTCCTTCCATACAGCAACAAAAATGACCCCATTTATGGCACTTTATGGGTATCAACCACCATCCATCACATCATATTTAAGAGAAAATTCTAAGGTTCAGGCAGTGGAACATCACATCGAACATCAACAACAAGTCCTCCAACTCTTAAAGGATAACCTCGTGTTGGCACAAAATAGAATGAAACAACAGGCAGATCAACATCGCAGTGAAAGAAGTTTTGATGTAGGTGATTGGGTATTCCTACGGCTACAACCATATAAGCAAATGTCCCTAAAGCAAGCTAAGAAGGATAATAAATTATCACCAAAGTATTATGGTCCGTACAAGGTGTTGCAAAAGATTGGTACTATGGCATACAAATTGGAGCTTCCTGCAGCTTCTCGATTGCACCCAGTTTTCCATGTTTCATGTTTAAAGAAGGTTATAGGCGACAAGCTCCCAGTTCAAACAATATTGCCAGAACTTGACGAGGAAGGAAAAATTATATTGGAACCGGAAGCAGTCACAGAAACAAGAACTCGACAGCTACGAAATCGATCAATTTCAGAGTATCTTATCAAGTGGAAGAACTTATCCGCTGAAGATTCCACATGGGAGGATGAGAATTTTATGCAGAAGTATCCAGAACTACTCAAGCGTTGAGGACAACACTTTTTTGAAGGAGAGGGGCATGTTGGGTCCCTATAATACTAGTGATTACCCCATTACTATTGTAGTTATACCCCTTATTTATATTGTTGTGCCCCTATTACCCCTATATTGTTATTTCTGTGCCCCATAGAATCCCTCTATCGTTATTTTTGTGGCTTTATATTATTATTGTTAAATCGGCTGGATTATATTGTGACTCCTTAGACTCCTATATATAGAAAGGAGATTTTGTCATTTGTATCATCGAATAATTGTTCATTTATGTAATGTAAAGGAGGTTGCCCCCTCGAAGAGGCTGAATTCTAAGGCGTTGATCTATCTTTTCTATCTTTTCTTGAGCTGGTTTCATAACACTTGCAGTACTACTTGAGTTTCTTTTCCTTGGAATAATTTCTCCTCTCTATCCTTCTTCTTCTTTCTCTTATCACCCCACACTTCCTCTTTGTTCTTCCCATCCATCTCATAAGCCAAGAGCTTTTCTACTATGGTAATAGCCTTTGCAAGAGTCTATACACCCTGCTTCATGATTTCTCACTTAGCCCATGGCTATAATTTGTTGGTGAAGTTATACAACCTATCCTCACCATTCAATATCTCTGATCTCCAACCTAAGTCCAAAAAATTCTTTAATTTAGGTTTGGAAACTAGTACAAATAGGGCCAAAATATGACGACTATTCATCGATTATTTGACATATTGTTGTCGGTTATCCGACACATTGGAGCCGAGAAACTCATCACTGGAATTGTGTTGAATAGTCGACACTTTATCCAGCATTGTATATTTATCAGTTTGACGTTGAATAACCGATGAAAAAATGGCCAAAAATGTCATTAAAAATCCGATGCTTTTGAGGCTAGTTTTGCGATGACCATATGCATTAGATATGCGATGGGAAAAACATCATTTGCGATGCCCACATCCATCAAAAAAGCGATGGGAAAACGCAGAATATCCTCCACATTAGATGGAAACATTGTGACACTTTAACGTCAGATATTCGATGCCTTATTATTCTAGTCTAATAGGACCCAATGGTTCATTCCATCGATATGGAGTAGCACACGTGACGATTAAGTGTCAGATTTGTGAAGTTAAAATAAGTTTGTGCGACGAGAGATATTTATCAGGTTGACGTTGAATAATTGACGAAAAAATAGCTGAAAATGTCATTAAAAATCCGATGCTTTAAGGTTGTTTTTGCGGCGACCACATGCATCAGATATGTGATGGGAAAAACATCATTTGCGATGCCCAGATGGGAAAACGTGGAATACCCTCCACCTTAGATGGAAACATTGCGACACTTTAACGTTAGATATTTGACACCTTATTATTCTAGTCTAATAGGACCCGACGGTTCATTCCATCGGTATGGAGTAGCACGTACGACAGTTAATCGTCAATATGCGACGTTAAATTAAGTTTGTGCGATGGGAGTGTTATAGCTCCGCCACCCTAGATGTGACACTTTACCGTCAGATATTCGATGACTTATTAGTCTGGTTCGACGAGCGAATCCAATGGTTTAGCGTCGGATAATCGACGGTAGAACAAGTTTGTGCAACGAGAGTGTTATATATCCAACGCTTCATTCCGTCAGTAGAGCGTAGAATATCCGACGGCTGCCCCGTCGGATAACAGTCATCTATTTGATGATTTCCGCGTACCATCAAGTATCCGACGATTTTCTGCGCATTAGAAAAATAAAATAATTTGACGGCTTCCTGATCAAGATTTAAAAGAATATTATTTCCTTTATCCATCCCTTGAGGTTATCTTTCCTTAAACAATGGGTTAGATGAAGTATGCATATCATTATAGGGAACATGAATATTTGTTAATGTCTTTGAATTAGTTTAAGTTTCTTCGCATAATATTTTCTCTCTTGTTCTAAGGAAACAGAGTGTCCACAACCATAAATCCATCTAAATATTTCCTCATCAATTCTATTCTTTGTGGATTTATTAACTCCACTTCTTTCTCTATAGTTCTATGTTGACCTGTAGCGACTTGAACTACTTTTGTCCAAGACTTTTTATTAGCCAACTTTTATTTCTAGGAATCAAGGACATGAGCATACAGGAAAACATCATAGAATTCTAAGGTTAGAAAATAATCTAATGTGGATCATATTTCCATTCCACATCTTATTCAAATGGGAATCCTTTGCTAGTTTGCAAAATTTGATTTTCTACATTTAGAAACAAAATGTATATTATCCAAATGAATTATTTTTTTGATATATTTAAGAGAAAAAGTGGTTAGATACACTAGTAATCTATATGGTTTGACCTTTGATCCATAGATTCATATTATAATATATCATTTTTTCAAGATACCAATTCTCACATTTGAATTGAGAATTCATATGTAAGAGAAATTTATAGTATTAGAAATTCTAGGAGGAGGTTCATCATAAATGAGAGTAAAAAATGAACATAAATCCATCTATAGGCATCTGGTATCTTTTTTTCTTCATATATTAAGGCTTGCATTCATTCAAAAGGTAATCTATTCCCCCTAGCTAATATTTATTTTATAGGCCTAATGATTAAAAATGAGTTGATTATTGTGCTATAATTAGATATACTAAGTATGTATGTTACCTAAACATAATTTTTTCTTATGAATTTTCCTTGAGAGGAAGGCTCAATAATTAAATTTTGTGAAATTAAGAAGTTTATGCAAAAATCCCAATATGACAGCATCAACACTGGTGGCATCATCATAACCTAGAATAATTCTAACCATAGATATTAATCCCTTTACTGATTATTTGAAAATATTTCTTTGTAAAGGAAATTTAATCTTTGGTAACACATTCCCTTCCATAATCAAGCTTAATAAAAACTATTCTTTCTAGCTTTTAGTTAGGGTTTCAAAATTCCTTTCAATGTTTTCCTAATATTTCTATGATATCTAAGTTCTTTCAAAGATAAAATTTTATGGGAGATCTAGTTTTATTTTACTATAATCTGAATTGAATCATAAAACTATGAACATAACTGGATAAAATCTGGGAAAGGGAAGGTTCTAGGTACCAGCTTCTGTGGCATCCCACTTAACGCATATAGGGAAAATTTATAACATATTGGGGAAGTGATAAAGGGATTTGTTAGGAAGAGTCTTTGGGGTTTTCCCTATCAATATTGTCTTGAAAACATATTTTTCCTTGTCTATAAAATATTTAAATGAATCATTTTCATCGCTCACTTTGTTGAAAGATTATTCTTTTTTCTAGGAACCATAGCTAAACCAAACAAGTTCCTTTGCTTGTAATATAATTATAATACTAGAATGTTGAAATAATTGGAAAATGCACCCTAAAGTTATAAAAATGTAGTGTAAGTCCCCTTTTCCTTTTATCGCAACCACTAGTAGCTACACAATTACTTAGCAAAGTAATCAAGCTTTCAATTAAGTAGTGGTAACCATATAGACTAGCTTAGTAGTTGTTAATATGTGGTTGGACTAATTGGATGTATTTCCACCCACTATATTAAAGTTTGAATATGTTGACATTTGGAAATTGTGAATGGTTTTGGGCCTATGGATATTTAGTTCCATTCCACATCCAAACAACCTGAAATAAATGTGATTGGTCTACATCTCCCTAAGGTGGTTTCACCTTCTCAAGACCAATTTGGAAATTAAAAATCACACAAGTTATAGCTCCAAAGTGAATGAGATATGTTTGAATATTATTTTGATCAAATATTAGATTGACTGCTAATAAGTGTTGTGGATCACTGGACCTAAGGTGATCATATTATTTTCTCATTAATAAAGGATTTATAGCTATGAATTAGATTCCAAAAACACATTAAAATTCAAATTTTAGAAATCCTAAATTTCATCATTGTTATGATTTGATATTTATAAATATGAGTGTAGATTGGATTTACTACAATAGTACCCCAAGGAAAAATAAATGCAATCTTATGCTGATCCTCAGGCCAAATTTGGATATGTATTTATAAATCCTAAATTTCATCAATGTTATGATTTGATATTTACAAATATGAGTGTAGATTGGATTTACTACAATACTACCCTAAGGAAAAATAAATGCAATCTTATGCTGATCCTCAGGCCAAATTTGGATATGTACCTATAAAAAATGAAAAGATTGCACTTATGAGTCTAGATTGTATTTACTACAATAGTACTATTATCCCTCGATTTAATATTTTCAAGGATTGGAAATATGACTACGTGAATCAAATTTAAAATGGAAACCACACTCAAGGAAGGAGCTCGGGAGCCAGACACACAAAGAAAATGAATTTATAGTGAAACATGTTCCCGCTGGGGTCCAGACCTTACTGCAGTTAAAGCGAGAAAGTGACCCGACAGTGGTTCAAGAGTGGGGTTAAAAACTATGCTCCTCTAGAACAATCATCGTTCATCACAGATCAATGGTGCTCTAGAACCAGTTCGGTGGGCGGGACTTGCACGGAGGTTAACCCACAAGACCTCACCAGAGTTGAAAATTCAAGCTCCGATCCGATGTCCTATATTAATTTAGGGGGTGAAAAAAGGGCTCATCCTCCCGTAGGAAAACTTGCCAAAGTACAATGGGGGCCACACGCCAGGTGGGTTACCCCCATTGGCTCCTTATATTTAGCGAGTGACTGTAATAAGGTAAAGTTAAATTTGTGATCCCCCACTCCAACTCTCCAGTCCACCTTTCTCGACCAATCCCAATATGCCACGTACCCCCTTCACTCTTGATGCCATCACCATGCCACATGTCCCTCATTGCTATAAATTAAGCCCGCTACCAACTCCATTTTTCAAAATCTACTCTACATTTCCCAGTGTGAATACCTTAGTTAGTCTCCCACGCAGGACCTCTTGTTCGAAGTACCTAAACCACCTAAGGAATTTCTACCAATGTCATTTTCAACTGCTCCTACGGGCTTCAGGTAACCCATTCCCACAAGTACATGTGATTTGTGTTTTGATTTCTCATTAGAATGAAACAAATGACGCCCAAAACTCCAAAAACCCGTGAGGTCAATTCCCCTTCTAGCATTGAACCCCTAATGGACACCAGAGGCCAAATTGTAGAACCAATATGTGCTTACCACCTCACTGACCTTTGTTTTTAGCTATTCCCTGACCATATAAGGGGGGAAGACACCTTTCGAGTTGTCAATTCCAGCTTGTATTTCCAAATCATGCCCTCAGTCCATCACTTCCCTGAGTTTATTTCATGGTTGACTGAGACATACCTTGACGAAAAGAATTATTTCATCTCCACATTAAGATAATACTGGAAGTGACCCCCAAATTGATTTAGAAAGCCCTAATTTTCCCTGTCTCTCCTATGATGCAGTCATTTACTGATGTTACCCTAACCCATCACTTTGTTACTCTTCCTCCTGATGAACAACAGTCCTTCTTGGGCCAAATCTTAGCCCCAAGAGTGCAATCCCTGCCCCATGACAAGTCTTTCTCAGTTACCCTCTTTAGCGAGCCTGTTCAACCCATTCTATCTGCAATTGCATGTTTATTGGGGGAAGATAGTGCCCATATGACCAACAAGGCCATCCTGGGATTTTTACACAAAATGATGCAGCCTGGTTGTTTGCTCGATATCTCATTTTACCTATCTACGACCATATGCTTCCAACTTCATTATTTTCCTACCACCTCTTACTTCCACTATTATTCACTTTTGTTCTACCTATTTATGTACACCCACGTCGAAGAGTTCGAGTGTTTGGGCCTTAGCATGATTTCTTGCAACAAGAAAAGGAATTATGTCTTTGACTAGAATATTTCTGTCAGAAGAAGACCCGACATTGGTGGGTACTCTCAGTTCATCTCAACCTTCATGGCCATTGCATACAAGATTATCCATGGGGTCTCACCACCTAGAATCCTCCCTTAGCAAAAAGAGCTCCTCCAACTTAGAAAAGACACTATGATAGGAGATTGGTACCTTTATGAGAATTACATGGAGCTTAGGGTTTATGGGTGCGACCTTTGTCCCTATCGCCTACCAGTATTCATGCCCATGAGAGTCTTTGCCCTAGAATTTATTCGACAACTCCTTAGTGTAGACCTGCTCCATTTTGTTCCTACAAAGAAATGATATATCTTTAAAATGGGACAACTCGTGGGTCCTTTTGTCATGAATACAATACAAGCTTTTAAAATAGTTGAGACTTTACTTGAAACAATGGATTTTGAAAAAGGAGACACTTGGCACTATGATCCCAAGGGTGTCATTGCCCAAAGGAGAGAAAAGATAAAAGCATCAACTTACGTACATGAGCCCAGGCCCGAAATTGAATGGAAAGCTAATTTTGATTCATGGCCTCTTAATACAAAAATGGAGACTGAATCCCTAGTAACCATGAGAAAATCATCAAAGAGGACCGTTGACCAAGCTGGGAATAACGAAATGGAAGAATCACACATAAATAAAAAGGCTAGAATTCAAGGCTCAGAAGAAGAAGATATTGTGATCAAGCTAGTGGAAACAGGGCCAGACCAACTGAGTTTTCAGGTTGTATTAGAGGATCCACCACCAACTACAACTTCATCTTCTACATAAGTAAAATTCACAGACACTGAGGAAAGTGCTACTGCCACTGCATCTAGCTGTCCTATTGGAAAGGCCATTGAGAAAAACAATAGAAAATTTAGGGAGAACATGCAATGGGTAATGACTTCCCAATCGTTATCTCATCACACATGACTGCTGTGGACCTGGAGCGTAATCAAATGAAGTTTTCATTACAACACCCATCAGCATAGTCATTACCTTCAAGCCCTCAATTTAAAACCTTGGATGTGTCTCTGGATTTGGCAAGTGTCCCCTTACCAGATAAAATAAACTTTCATAAGAAGGTGGGGGAAATGCTATACAATGATCTTAGCAAAAATGGCATGACCATTAAAAAGGCTAAGAAATTATTAGAAAATGATTCAAATAGGGTGAAACTGGAGAATTCCAACTCCAGTGCCCTACATATATATAATGAGGGTTTCAAAGAGTTGATAATCAAGCTGGGGGTGAACCCAGAAGACAAGATAGTAGTAGAAACTCTTCTTCAACAATCTCAAAAGGAGATCTAGGGATTGAGACAAAGGTTGAAGATGTTAGGTAGTGAACATGTATAGACTAAGGAGCTGGCCTAGGTTGAGATGGAAAAGGAGGACCTGGTGAAGGTGCTGATAGACATAAATGATGAGATAGTAGCTCTCAAACAAAAATTGGTGGAGCTGCAAGCAAAAATGAACTCTCATGTGTGTGTGGTGGCAGTACTTGAAGATCTAAAAAACCCTACTGAATAGCTCACCAAGGCCTTGAATGAGCTACAACTATTAGAAGGGGAGTTGAAGAGGGTGCAAAGAGACTTATATTCTGCTAATGCAAGACTAGATCAGAAGGAGAAACAATTGGAGATTGCAATGACAAATGTTGAGCTCGTCAACAAAAATATGTAGTCAGCGACATAGGAGGTTACTGAGCTAAAAACAAAGTTAAAGGGGAACATATCTCTTCTGGAAGCAAGACAACTGGTTTGGGATGAGATCATCGAAGAGATGAACCACAACTGGGAGCATGTAACGTTGATGCATGAGCAAAAGGTTGCAAGCAAGGATTTCGAGCAGTTCATCATGGACGCCAAAGAGGAAGGCGAAAGGAATTCCCAAATCACCAAGAGATTTATCCATTTTGTAAATGAGAGGCCAACTGAGGAGTTGAGGCCCATCGATGTAGTAGACAGAGTCAATGTCGTAATGGATATATCCAAAGTAGTCTTGAGAGAGGAAGCTAGGATCAAAGTTGAGCAATGCCTTGAAGTAGTATTAAAAGAAGTGGCCACCTTTAATGCTGAATTTGATAGGGTAGTACAAGCCGAGTTACCCAACTGTTGGGAACCTCATGGGGAGTTTCTCTCTTGGGAATAATATAGTCAAAGGCTTGTTGAAGCTAAAATCAAGGCAGGTTTATCTCATGAGAAAATTGCCACTCTCAAAGGGAAAACGATGGTAAATTTCCTGAAGAAGGAATTCCAACTACTGGGAATGGTGAGAAGTCTTTTTCATCATAGGCTGAATTACACTGGTATAATCGATTTAAAGGTCAGTTATCAATGGTTCTACTCCACTCCTCATCCACCTCCAACATTATGGCAGTGATGTGAGTAGTTCGTTAATCCACCAATTGTCTAAGTCATCGAACCACAAACACAACGTACTCCACAACGTGCTAGTTCATCCCATTGTCCTTGATTATTTTTGTAATCATGTCGATCATGACATCTTATTTGCATCTTTTATTTTACTTGCATTTTTGAGTTTTATTTTGCATTAATAAGTTTGTTACGCTTCAGTTAAGTACAACTGTGTTATCAGACACGCTGAAATTTTGATGTGCTTAGTCATCATGAACAAATCAAGAAGAGAATATTTTGTAACAACCTATCTCTTTCTAAGAGGTCCTATATGAATAGTTTGGAAAGAGGGAATAAGGGTTCAAAATTTTTGAAATAACTCTTTTCTGGTTTCATAAGAACAATGTTATGAATCTCGATGCATGTATGCTTCTCTGGAAATTAATGCAAGATTTTTTGTGATTCTGACTTATTGGGTTTGCAGTATGTTACTCCCCCTATGTGCTTTTAATATATGTTGAATGATCTTCTCAGATCTCATGTAAAGTAGTTTCTAGCTATATTTCTCATAAAAATACAAATTCATCTAGATCAAATTGTTGATGAGTAAAGCCTGTATGGATATGGAAATCAAGTCTTCAAAAAAACTCCATGTATCTCAACACCACATAGATATTTATCTTTCTCTCGTTTATTTCTAAATCTAGATGTATGGAATTCTTAAAGTGTAAGATCTATATGATGAGTTTTGTATCTACTTTCTTCTAAAACCACATATGTTAAAAATAACTGATTAGCTGCAAGATCCAATCAGAATCAGCCACCATAGATTTATGAATAATGTTCTTGTGCATTCTTATGTATATCAGTTCATGTATTATATCTCTTATGAATGATTCTGATTCAATTTCATTTGAATTTCATGAAAAATAAAAAGTGATATGAGCTTCTAGTCAAATATGACAACACTTATTAGGATGTCCTAGGCACTGGTCTCCTTTCAACCTAGAGACTGTCTCTAGGAGTGACAACATCTTCTAGCACTGTTGTCGGGGAACGGATTAGAGAAAATTTCCCTTGGGTATGACATTTATACACTCTTTGATAAGGTGAGAAAATATGTGTGGGTTGTAGATCTATCACCTTGGCGACTCCACAATCTAAATCTAAGTTGAACACCCTGGATTTTACGAGGCCCCATACCTGCTCAGATACCTCTCAACAAAGAACTCCACCAGTGTCTGACCCTGAAAGGATAATATATAAAAGGATTTGGAAGGAAAAAAATCCAACTACCACTGCTACTATCTCCTCCTTTCCTAAAGTATCCTCTTCCAGCTCGCAGAATGCCATAATACATTGCTTTGATTCCCCCCCAGAGTCCTAGTATATCCCTTGGAAAGTGGTCATATATTCAACTCCGTCTCTCCAAAAGTCAAAGAAGAAGAAGCTTCGGTCAATACTCCTTCTTTCTCATTCCCTCCCCTCTCAAAGGCTGAGGAGGTTAAGAATATTCTTGAAGGCAGCTCCACGTAAAGTGTGAATAGCATGTTAATCCGAAGCCAGTCAGTTTTCCCTCAACCAGTCATAGCTCAGAGACCTATAATAAATCTTGTACCACCACCTCTGCCCCAGATGGTTATCCCAGGCTTCCTATTAAACAAATATGCCCCCTTAGACCTGCCTTAACCTTTGAGTGCTATGCCATAGGATTATCTCAAACTCTTGCCTAGGTTTAATGGAGAAGATGACATATCAGCACAGAGACATATAGAAGATTTTTTTGCCTTTGCAGAAAACTTAAATGTCAAACACCTGGATGTAGTGTTGAGGATTTTCATCCAATATCTAGATGGAGAGGCTAAGAAATGGTTCAAGTCCTTTCCATATGCTTCCATTACCACTTGGGAAGAGATGGAAAATTCTTTTATGCAGAAATGGGGGGAGAAGAGGGATCATGGATATATTCTCACTAAGTTCAATGCTATGAAAAAGAAACATGATGAGGATGTCTCAGAGTTTATAAAAAGATTTAATAAATTGTATAATAGTCTACCTGCCGAAATTAAACCTCCACAGGAAACTTCCAGAGTAGTTTTTGCTGGGGCCTTTGAATCAGAGTTCGGTTTCACACTTTGGGAGAGGAAGTCCTGTACCCTGGACTATATTCAAATTTATTCTCTTGAGGTAGAATAAAATTTTACATCAACCGGGAATTCAAGAGGTAGAGCTGATCATGGGAAGAGGAGAAAGGGAAAGAGGAAGAAAATTCCTCAAGTCAAGGAAAAGAGTCTCAAGAACAAAATTTGGAGGAAATGAATAAGTTAATAAGGAACTTATCTAATAAACTTGTGAAACTGGAGCTAGAAAATAAAAACCTTCCACGACAAAATCCCCAAGCCCCTAATTGAGGTTTCAATCCCCAATATAGAAGGCCTCCCTTGAAAATATTGCAAAGGGAGAGAAAAGAACAACAAGATCACATCCAACCCCCATTATATATAGAAGATGTTCTTGAGGAGCAGATACAAGAAGTCAATGAAGTTTAGGGGAACTTGTTCTCTTCCTTATATTTTGAAGAACAAGAGGTTGAAATGCATGAATAAGGAGGGGATGATCTAGATGCAACACTAAATGATGGTGAGATTGATGATTATTGCAGGTAGTTTACTGATTTCATGCAGGCCCAACTACATAGGAAATGTGATCTCCGATCTTCCAGAAAGAGATCAAGGGGGAAATATCAGAATGAAGATTCTCCCTCCCAAGATCCTCCTAGACTAACTAATAAAGGGAAGAAGCCTTTAGATCCAATTCTACCAAAAAATAAGGAGTCCTCAACCAAACCAGTCATAAATCTGAGGTCCCCAAAGTAGAGAAATCACCTTCCCTGTCTAAACCAATTTGTGATAAAGAAAAAGAGCTCGTTGAGGTCATCACTACTGAAAAGGTCATGCTATCTTTAATCTACAAAAATAAATTGAGAAAGTAAAAATTCCGATCCCATTGGTTGAATTGTTGAAACAACCAACTTACAAGGCCCAAGTTTCTCAGTTCATGTGCCCATCTGCTCTAGCCCACTCACATGATAGTTTGAATCTCCAAGAAGAAAGGCCAATGGTTGTCTTTGGACCCCATGTTGAAGAACAAGATCCTTCCATGACTCCTTTTTATGTTACCTTAGTAGTGCATGACCTCCTGCTACACAACTGCATGTTAGACTCAGGTGCTTCCCACAATCTGATGCCACTATCCATCATGGAGTAGTTGGGGTTGCAAATAACCAGACCATACAAAGACCTCTATTCCTTTGACTCCAAAAGGGTAAAGTGTTTAGGGATGATTAAAGACCTGGTGGTGAATTTAGCTTAGATCCCAGTAAAAAGTGTAGTAATGGATATTGTAGTAGCTGACATCCTGCCAAGATTTGGTATGATTTTGTCCAGGTCTTGGGGATCAAAGATTAGAGGTTCCATCAAGCTGGATTTGACCTATGCTACCATTCCTATCTTTGGTGGAGAAGAGAGATGACTGTATAGAGAATCAAGGTTTGTTAAAACAATTACAAGAGCTGATTGCTCAAATAATGCCCCTGTATATGGGAAAGAAAGGGAGTTCTCCTATTTACTGTTAGAAGAGGATGATTTTATTTTGGAAGAGACACAGGTACAAACTGCAGTCCATTTAGATCAGCAGCTACGAGATTGCAACAAGGTATGGAAGTTATATTTTGATGGTGCAAATTCCAAGGAAGGCAATGGGGCAGGGGTGTTGTTGATATCCCCAGAGGGTAGCTTGATCCCTCTCTCGTTCAAATTGGAATTTGAGGCAACAAACAACATAGCAAAGTATGAGGCTTTACTTTTGGGCCTACAAGAAACAAGAAATTTGAACATTGAGTGCTTGACTATGTTTGGAGACTCCGAGTTGGTGGTAAAGAAAATTAGGAACCAATGTCAAACTAAGCATTTGAGGTTAAGGGCTGATAGAAATGAGGTATGGGATTTGATGGAAATTTTTTTCTTTGCTTTCAATGTCCAATTTATTCCTAAAGAAGGAAATTTAATGACCGACTCCTTGGCCATAGCTGCCAACAATTTTAGACCACCGCAAAATCCACTTCTCAGGTATGAGGTCAAAGTCATATATAGACCCTCAGTGCCAAATAATGTTAGACACTGGCAGGTGTTCAAGGATGATGAACAGATCAAGCGTTTTATGGAAGTCATTGGAGAATTATCAAACTCTATGATCGATCAAGAGGATGAACAAATAATAGATGAACAACAAACTACTTGGGAGGAGACCATCGTAGGGCATAGAATTTTGCAGCTAAAGGGAAATACTATTCCCCGGGGTCTTGTTCCTTTGCAAATATTGTTCAATTCCAATGACGTAGCAACCAAAATTGCTGAATAGGGAATCAATGAACCTGTGGAGGAATGCAATATTGGCTCAGAGAAGGAGCCTTGAATGATCAAGCTGTCAAAGGAAATCCCCCATCAATATAAGAAAAGGTACCTAAATATTTTTAGAGACTATAGAGATGTATTTTCTTGTCGTATGATGATTTAAAAATGTTTGATACTAATATTATTCAGCATAAGATTCCTTTGAAGAATGGAATGAAGCCCTATAAGCAGAAACTCAGATAGATCAATCCTCTTTTTCTTCCATCCATTGAGAAGGAAGTAAGGAAATTACTCCAGGCTAAGATCATTGTACCCCTGAGATACTCAGAGTGGGTGGTGAACCTGGTTCCTGTCAGGAAAAAGAATGGGGAGATAAGGCTATGTGTAGATTTCAAAAACCTCAACAAAGCTTCATTAAAGGACAATTACCATTGCCAAAAATGGATTATATATTACATAGGGTAGTTGGATCAGCTCAAATGTCCACGATGGATGGATTTTCAGGGTATAATCAGGTATCAGTGCACCTAGATGATCAAAATAAAATTGCATTCACTACACCCTAGGGAACCTTCATGTACGCTAGAATTCCATTTGGCCTTATAAATGTTGGAGAAAATTTTCAAAGGGCAATGGATATAGCGTTTGTGGGGGAACAAGACAAATTTGTGGTGGTCTACTTGGACGATATCATGGTTTTTTCTAAAATATATTTTGAACACATTGAGAATTTGCGACTCACTTTTGAAAAATACAGGAAACATGGGCTATCTATGAATCCTAAAAATTCTTAGTTTTCCCTAAGCGAAGGAAAGCTATTGGGGCACATAGTAGCACAAGAAGGGGTGAAGATCAATCCCAAGCGTGTGGAAGCCATCAACCACATCTCCCTACCAAGAAATAAAAAATAAGTCCAAGTGTTCTTGGGCATAATTAACTTCTTGAGAAGATTCATACCCAACTATGCAGAGATAGTGAAGGAGATCACATAAATGTTGAAAAAGGAAAATGAAGTGAAGTGGAACCCAGATTCTCAAGAATCCTTCTCCAGGATTAAAAGAGATTTTGCAGAGGCTCCTATGCTAGTTAGCCCAGATTATTCAAAACCATTTTACATATTTTCTTTCGCATTCCCTCACACTATAGTTGTTGTTTTATTGCAAAAGAATAGTGAAGGGCATGAGCAACCAATAGCCTTTTCAGTCAAGTGTTGCGGGATGCTGAATTGAAATATAATATCCTAGAAAAGCAGGCTTATGCCCTGGTCAAAGCCCTAAAGGCTTTCAGATTTTATGTTCTGCAATCTAACATTGTAGCTTATGTTCCAGCAACAACCGTTAAGGATATCTTGGTGCAAGGTGATAACGACATAAAACAAGGTAAGTGGATTGCTAAAATCCAAGAGTATGACATGGATATTAAGCCCACCAAACTCATCAAAGGACAAGGGTTAGCTAAAATATTATCAGAGTCAAACTGTCGAGCCTTGGGCATAAAATTATTGACAGAAGAAGATGGAGAAGGGATACAACAACCGATGATCAAGACAACAGTCCAAAAAATTCATATGAAATATGAAACATCCACCTGGTATAAAGACATCATCCATTATCTCTTGTTCCTAAGATGCCTAGTGAAGTTGGATAAAATGAAATATAGAGCGTTGAGGTTACAGGCCCAAAAGTTTGTTATATCTAATGGTCAACTGTATTGGAAAGACCCTGTTGGGATCTTACTTCTGTGCTTGGTGGAAGAGGAAACTCGTAGGGTGATTGACGAGTTCCATGGTGGTGTTTGTGGGGGACATTATAGATGGAAGGCTACAACTCATAAAATACTAAAAGCGGGTTTTTATTGGCCCAAATTATTTGGAGAAGTCCACTCTTATGTTCAGGCCTGTGAGAAGTGCCAAATATTCATTGAGAAATAGAAACTAGCTCCACTTCCACTAATCCCTATTTTTGTTGAAGAAACTTTCAGGCAATGGGGATTGGAAATTTTTGGAGAGATACACCTGCCTTCTAGAAGCCAACATAAGTGGATACTTATAGCCACTGACTATTTCACTAAATGGGTGGAAGCAATCCCAACCAGAAATGCAATCGATGTTGTAGTCATAATTTTTTGGAGGAAAACATCCTTGCTAGGTTTGGCTGTCCTAAGAAAATCGTGACTGATAATGCTTAAGTTTTTAAGTCTACAAAGTTTATTAATTTTTGTCAGAAATTCAACATTATAATTGGTCATTCCACTACCTATTATCCATAGGGAAACAGATTGGCTGAGTCTTCAAATAAAACGTTAGTAAGGATCCTAAAGAAAACAATTGTAGAAAGCCAGAGAAATTGGGACTCACAACTAAAATTCACCTTGTGGGCGAATAAGGTCACAACTAAAAGATCCACTAGGAAATCCCCTTTCAAATTAGTCTATGGGAAAGTTGTGATTTTCCCCATACAACTCACCATGCCCGTTGCAAAAGTCTTACAAGACATTGAAGAAGAGCTGAACTCCTTGACCCGAAGGATAAATCAACTAGTGGAACTCCAGGAGAGTAGAGAGCAGGTACATCACAAATTGATTAGTTATCAACAGAAAATGAAGTCCTTGTTTGATAAAAAGGAAAAGGACAGACCCCTCCAGTCTGGGGATCTAGTCTTGAGGTGGGATGTCAGAAGGGAAGACAAAGGAAAGCATGGAAAATTCGACCCATTATGGTTCGACCCTTTCAAGATCGCAGAAGCAAAAGGCAATAATACTTTCTTGCTGGAAAACCTGGAAGGTGAAGCACTCGAAATTCCGGTCAATGGGCAGTTCCTCAAACTTTATTTCCAGCACTGAAGGTATCACCCCTCATTCATTGTAAATATCGGTGTGTTATCTGTAAATAATCAATGTTGTTTTAAGTTTTCTGTTATTTCTTCTTGTTAAGCAAAGTTTTCAATAATAAGACTCCATGCCCAAGGAGCAAGATGCTAAGCTGCAGGTTCTTGATGTATTGCTGCCAATACATCATCCCCAGTTGGAGCCAATTTTATCCCTCGCTTTAATATTTTCAAGGATTGGAAATATGGCTACGTCAATCAAATTTATAATGGAAACTGTGCTTAAGGAAGGATCTCTAGAACCAAACACAGAAAGAAAAAGAATTTATAGTGAAGCATGTTTCCCCCCGAGGTCCAGACCTAACTGTAATTAAAGCGAGAAAGTGACCCGACAATGGTTCAAGAATGGGGTTAAAAACCGTGCTCCTCCCATAACACTCATTGTTCATCATATACCAATGGTGCTTTAGAACCAGTTCAGTGGGCGGGACTTGCATGGAGGTTAACCCACAGGACCTCACCGGAGTTGAAAAGTCAAGCTTTGATTTAATGACCCAGATTAATTCAGGGGGTGAGAGAAGGGTTCATCCTCCTATAGGCTGACTTGCCAAAGTACAATGGAGGCCACACACCAGGTGGGCTACCCCCATTGGCTCCTTATGTTTAGCGAGCACGTGTAATAAGGTAAAGGTAATTTTGTGATCCCCCACTCTCGCTCTCTGGTTTACCTTTCCCAACCAATCCCAATATGCCACATACCCCCTTTAGTCCTGACACCATCACCACACCATGTGTCCCTCCTTGCTATAAAAGTATCCTTCTCCCAACTCCCTTTTCTGATAGATACTCTATAGTTCCGGGTGTGAATACCCTAGTTAGTTTCCTGCGTAAGACCTCCCGTTCGAAGTACCCTGACCACCCAAGGACTTCCTCCCAATGTCATTTTCAACTGCTCCTATGGGTTCTAGGTAATCCATTACCCACAAACACCTATGATTTGTGTTTTGATTACTCGTTAGAATGAAATAAATGGCACTCCAAACTCCCAAAACCCATGAGGTCAAGTCCCATTCTAGCGTTGAACCCTTAATGGAAATCGAGGGCCAAATTGCAGAGCCAACATGTGCTTACCACCTCTTCGACCTTCTCTTTCAACTATTCGCTGACCATATAAGGAGTGAAGACACCTTTCAAGTTGTTGATTCCAACTTTTATTTCCAAATCACGCCCTTAGTCCATCACTTCCCCAAGTTTATTTCATGGCTAACTGCGACATACCTTGACAAAAAAAATTATTTCGTCTCCACCTCGGGAGCTAAAATACTGGAAGTGATCCCTGAATTGATTTAGAAAGCCCTAATTTTCCTTTGTCTATCCTTCTTGGGTCAAATATTAGCCCTGAGAATGCAATTCCTACCGTATGATGAGTATTTCCCAGTAACCCTCTTCAACTAGCCTGTTCAACCTGTTCTATCTACAATTACATGTTTATTGGAGGAAGACAATGGCCATATGACCAACAAGGTCATCTTGGGATTTTTACATAAAATGATGCAACTCGATTGTTTGCTTGATACCTTGTTTTACATATATACAATCATATTCTTCCAACTTCATTATTTTCTTGCCACCTCTTACTTATGCCACTATTCACTTTTGTTATACTTGTTTATGTACACCCACATCAAAGAGTTCGAGTGTTTGGGCCTTAACACGATTTCTCGCAACAAGCAAAGGAATTCTGTCTTCGACTAGAATATTTCTGTCAGAAGAAGACCTGACATTGGTGGGTACTCTCAGTTCATCTCAACCTTCATGGCCATTGCATACAAGATTATCCATGGGGTCTCACCACCCAGAATCCTCCCTTAGCAAAAAGAGCTCCTCCAACTTAGCAAGGACACTATGATATGAGACTAGTACCTTTATGAGAATTACATGGATCTTAGGGTTTATGGGTGTGAGCTTTGTCCCTATCGCCTACCAATATTCATGCCCATGAGAGTATTTCCCTAGAATTTATTCGACAACTCCTCAGTGTAGACCTACTCCATTTTGTTCCTGCAAAGAAAGGATATATCTTTAAAATGGGACAACCCGTGGGTCCTTTTGTGGTGAATACAAGACAAGATTTTAAAATAGTTGAGGCTTTACTTGAAACAATGGATTTTGAAAAAGGAGACACTTAGCACTATGATCCCAAGGGTGTCATTGCTCGAAGGAGAGAAAAGATAAAATAATCAACTTACGTACATGAACCCAAGCCCGAAATTGAATGGAAAGATAATTTTCATTCATGGCCTCTTAATATAAAAATGGAGATTGAATCCCTAGTAACCACAGGAAAAGCGTCAAAGAGGACCATTGACCAAGATGGGGATACCGAGATGGAAGAAGCACACATAAATAAAAAGGCTAGAAGTCAAGGCTCAGAATAAGAATATATTGTGATCAAGCTAGGGGAAACAAGGCCAGACCAACCGGGTTTTCAGGATGTAATTAGAGGATCCACCACCAGCTACAACTTCATCTTCTGTAGAAGTAATAGTCCCAGACATTGAGGAAATTGATGTTGCCACTAGATCTAGCTGGCCTATTGGAAAGGGCATTGAGGAAAACAATGAAAAATTCAGGGAGAAAATGCAACAGGTAATGGCTTCCAAATTAGTATCTCATCACACACAACTGCTGGTTGCTATGGACCTAGAGTGTAATAAGATGAATTTTTCATTACAACACCCATAAGCACAATAATTACCTTCAGGCCCTGAATTTAAAACCTTGGATGTGTCTCTGGATTTGGCAAGTGTCCCCTTACTAGATAAAATAAAATTTCATAAGCAAGTGGGGGAAATGTTATACAATGATCTCAACAAAAATTCCATGACCATTAGCAAAGCTGAGACATTACTATAAAAGGCTTAAAATAGGGTGAAATTGGAGAAGGTGAACTCCAAAGTCGTGCATATACAAAATGAGGGTTTCAAAGAGCTGACAATCAAGCTGGGGGTGAGCCCAAAAGACAAGACAACAATAGAAACTATTCTTCAACAATATTAGAAGGATATCCAAGGATTGAGACACAGGTTGAAGATGCTAGGCAGTGAACATGTACAGACTAAAGAGTTGCCTCAGGTTGAGATGGAAAAGGATAACCTGATGAAGGAGTTGGTAGACAAAAATGACGAGATAGTAGCTCTCAAAAAATAATTGGCCGAATTGCAAGAAAAATGAACTCTCATGTGTGTGTGGTGGCAGTACCCGAAGATCTGCAAAAACCCTACTGAATATCTCACCAAGGCCTTGACCGAGCTACAACTCTCAGAAGTGGAGTTGAAGAGGGTGCATCGCGACTTAGATTCTTCTAATGCAAGACTAGCTCAGAAGGAGAAACAATTGGAGATTGTAATGAAAAATGCTGAGCTCATCAACAAAAAATTGTAGTCAATGACACATGAGGTTTCTGAGCTAAAAACAAAGTTAAAGGGGAACACGTATCTTCTGGAAGCAAGACAATTGGTTTGGGATGAGATCATCTAACATGTGAACCAAAACTAGGAGCATGTAATTTTGATGCATGAGATAAAGTTTGCAAGAAAGTACTTCAAGCTGTTCATCATGGATGACAAAGAGGAAGGAGAAAGGAATTACAAAATCACTAAGAGATATATCTATTTTTTAAATGAGATGCCAACTGAGGATTTTAGGCCCATCGACATATTAGACAGAGTCAGTGCTGTAATGGAGATATCCAAAGTAGTCATGAGAGAGGAAGCTAGGATCAAAGCTGAGCATTAATTGAAGTAGTATTAAAAGAAGTGGCCACCTTTAATGCCGAATTTGACAGGGTAGTACAAGCCAGGTTACCCAACTGTTGGGAACCTCATGGGGAGCTGCTCTCTTGGGAACAATACAATCAAAGGCTTGTTGAAGCTAAAAGAAAGGCAGGTTTATCTCATGAGAAAACTACCACTCTCAAAGGGAAAATGATGGTAAATTTCCTGAAGAAGGAATTCCAACTACTGGGAATGGTGAGAAGTCTTTTTCATCATAGGCTGAATTACGCTGGTATAATTGATTTAAAGGTTAGTTATCAACAGTTCTACTCTGCTCCTCGTCCACCTCTAGCATTATGGCAGCGATGTGAGTAGTTCATTAATCCACCAATTGTCTGAGTTGTCGAACCACAGACACAACGTACTCCACAATGTGCTACCTCGGCCCATCGTCCTTGAAAATATTTTTAATCATGTCGATCATGACATCTTATTTGCATCTTTTATTTTACTCACATTTTTGAGTTTTATTTTGCTCTATTAAGTTTGTTACGTTTCAGTTAAGTACAACTGTGTTATCAGACACACTGAAATTTTGATGTGCTTAGTCATCATGAAAAAATCAAGAAGATAATATTTTGTAATGACCTCTCTCTTTCTAAGAGGTCCTATATGAACAGTTTGGAAAGAGGGAACAAGGGTTCAAATTTTTTGGAAAGAAATCTTTTCTGGTTTCATAAGAACAATGTTATGAATCTCGATGCATGTATGCTTCTCTGGAAATTAATGCAAGATTTTTGGTGATTCTGACTTATTGGGTTTGCAGTATGTTCCTCCCCCTATGTTTTTTTCATATATGTTGAATGCTCTTCTCAGATCTCATGTAAAGTAGCTTCCATATATATTTCTCATAAAAATACAGATTCATTTAGATCAAATTGTTGATGAGTAATGCCTGTATGGATATGGAAATCAAGTCTTTAAAAGTGCTCCATGTATCTTAACACCTCATAGACATTTCTCTTTCTCTCGTTTCTTTCTAAATCCAGATGTATGGAATTCTTAAAGTTTAAGCTCTGTATGATGGGTTTTGTCTCTACTTTCTTCTACAACCACATCTGTTAAAAATAGTTGATTAGCTACAAGCTCCAATCATAATCGGCCACCAAAAATTTATGAATAATGTTCTTGTGCATTCTTATGTGTATCAGTTCATGTATTGTATCTCTTATGAATGGTTCTGAATCAGTTTCATTTGAATTGCATGAAAAAGAAAAACTGCTATGAGCTTCTAGTCAAATATGACATCACTTATTAGGATGTCCTAGGCATTGGTATCCTTTAAACCCAAAGACTATCTCTAGGAGTGCAAGAAGTAACCCAATGGAAAATAAATGCAATCTTATGCTGATCCTCAAGCTAGATTTGGATATGTAACTATAAAAATTGAAAATATTTCACTTATGGCACATTTTGTTGATAATCTAATTGATGAAAGGCATGGGATAATTATCCTTTGGAAGAAACTTATTTAGATCATAGGAATCCATACAAAAATGAATGGTCGCTTATTTATTGTCAACATGAATAGAATTAGATACCCACTCGATGGGGGGGACTATGTGAATGAAGCTCGTAGTTGTTGCATTTTCCATAGCATTAATAGGTCATAATTTATGTTGAAACTATGTTGCAACTTCCCTAGGATTTTCCATTTCCATATATTTTAATTTTTTTCTTGATAATATTTAAGTTGATCCTAGGCATTTCTTTGTAAGACTAGGTAAAAATATCACGAAATTCCTTGAAATGTGTGATATAAGTTTGAATTTATTTAGGAGAGAAATCCTCCCCAATTAGAAAATTATCTACGGTGTTAGGGTTTTTGGAAATGTTGATTGTTATGGTATTTTATACATTCTCCATATTTCCTTCAGCATGCACATCATATGTTGCTAAAGGGTTGAAACACTAATTCTCATCTGATCTAGTCATGACAAAATTGTAATCTCTTTCTTCCACTTTTCCTAATTTGGAAAGGAAATAGAAGCAATAATGCATGGCTTCATGCCATTTCCTAGAGATGGTCATGGATTCCAAGATGAATTCATCATATGAAAAAACCATGTCTAATCAATCCATTTCAAGTATGGAGTTGGAGGTCCACATCGAAAAAGTTAATTGATTTTATTATTTTGGTGAATTAGGAACCAAATAAGGTTTTTATAAGGCCCTATGAATGACATGATAAGAAAATTATACCATAGACAATGGATTAGCTAGTCTAGTAGGTCTAGGTCCCTCCTTTGAGATAGATGGATCCTGTGAAAAAATATGAAGTTCTTAAATAATAACACTCAATCGAGGGGTTTGTAGTGACTGGAAAAATTGCACCTACTGGATAATAGTCAATTTAAGATATAGGTGAAGGAATCTTAAATGTTCCCATTAATGTAGGATAAATTCCAACATCCATACTCTCATAAGGCTCTATGGAATTTCTTATCAAAGGGACATTATTTCCCAATGATGTAGCTACATCAAGCTGATAATAGGACAAATAATCAACTATTACAATCTTCCCTTGGTGAGGAAACAAAATGATGTGAAACACTATAGATATCACTACCATCATGGAATAAGTCCAATTGTGTCCCAAGAGGATGTTGTAGTCAAGTGAACCATCAACCAATTCCACTTCCCCACTATCTTTACCCCTAGTTCCATAGGAAATGAAGGGATGATCCCATGAGGTTGTCCATCGAATGTCATTACCATAACTGACAAAGGAATGATCTATGGAGAATAAATAGTTCTCCAACATGATATGGACATGATGCAAGTTGATGCACCTTCATCTAGTACTATCCTAAATATATTAGTTTTGTGATACAAAATATAAACATAGAAAGTGTATTAGTGAGGAATCCAAGGCTTCACATTGTCTAGGTCAAATCAAGAGCCTTTTCAATCAACATCTCTTATAGTTGAAAGCAATTCCTTTCATTATGTAGGAAAACCTTGTAGAAATTCCAAAGCTAACATCATGCATGGGGCTTGGGCTAGATCTTCTATAATCAAGTAGTTCTATTTTTAACAAGAATTAGTGTTATACATTGATATCTTAAGTACTCCCTTAGGAATGTGCAAAATTGCTTCATTTGTTGGCTTATTTGTGTGAAGAGGATTAAGTGGTTCAAATGAGCAGGCTTATTTTGTTTTAGATATATACTTAGAGGCATCATAATTATGAGTTGTAGTTTGAATATTAACATCTCACTTGCATGTATAGACATTCATTAGGGTGAACCTTAGCTAAAGGGCCCCCCTAATTGCTCCCTTGCGGAGATATATGGTTATTAGGGAATCTATCAACCATATATTGGGCATGAGAAGGGAAAAAAATATTTAACACAATGGTTTTTGTTGATCATTCCACTACACCAACAAATGTTGGGCCTCCTAAAGCTTGGGGATTGATGGGTAAGATGGTCTTCCTTATAAAATTACAAGGGGATTTGACCTTATTCTTCTCTTTTCTTACTACCACCAACATTATTATTGTTGTTCCCATTATTCCCTCTACCCCATTTCTTACTTTTATTCTTCTTCTTCCCTCTAGTTTATTGGTTAACCTTAGGTTTATATGATTTTACTATGTGTACATTGGAGGTCTAAAATGTGTCAGAGAAAAATTCATAGCTTGCATAGCCGCTAGTAGATGTAGAGACATCTATCTCATTCAACTCAACACTTTCTATAAAACCAATTTGAGCTCCTACATGCACGAATTTGTCTTGCTTGAGAGCCATACTCTCTTTCTCTAAGTAGCTTGTCAGTGTGAATTTATTTTGAACTTCGATACATGTAGCTTGATTGGTTGGTATGTTTTATCCCCAAAGGTCTTGTAGGGCTGCAAAGGGTCCAATGTTGTAGGATGTAAAGAAAAAAAAAGTGTTACTACAAAATGGTTTTGAGCGTATTCACCGTAGCAATTTGGTTGGCATGGGTATTATCCCATTGCATTCCAAATTTGGTGGACTAGTTAAAACCATATTGCCTACGATATTGGTGAGAAAGTAATCAAGGAAATTGTTGATGCACTAAAGATGGAATATTAGTTGCAAATTCTTCAACATTCCCATATGGCATCAAATCCCTTGCTAACTATGTACAAAGAAAAGGTCTCAAACTTGGAATATGTTCATGTGCAAGATTCTTTAACTGTTTATAAGGGAAACCAGGTTCCTTGGGGCTTGAGAAAATAGATGCAGAGACATTTGATGATTAGAATAACATCTATTGTCAAAAAAGTATGAGGACCTATCTCATCGAGAAGAGGATTCATGATGGATATTTTTCAAAGAACAAGGGATAGTGCATAAATGAGACTAGATTTGCAATGTAGAAATAAAAAATTGTTTGAAATCAAATGCAACGCAAAACTAAATCATGCACCAGTAGCCAAGTTCTTGGTGGGCTAAAGTTGAGCAGTACTTCGATGATATTTTTTCACGTATATGACTCCAACCCTAGTTAATCTTTCAAATCCAGATATGCAAATGAAGGTACCTGCAAAACAAAGGAGGAGAAGTTAGATGAGATAAATAATTAATAAAATAGAAGAAAAATCATACCATGCCTTATGCCCAATTAATATAGTACGAGTTTCTCCTATGGCCCTGCTTGAAAAATGAGAGTTTTTGGTCTTTCACTCAAATAGAAATTAGTTAGTTACAACTACCTCTCATGGAAATGGTCATACATGAATGACTTACTTAACACAGTTGAATAAAAAAAAAATGATATCTAATAAACAAAATGGTCAAATTAAGACAAATATTACAAGTTTTTTTTCATGGAGAATTTTCTTATTTCACTCTAGTTCTCTCATACAAAACTAAAAGAACAATGCATGAAAGACAATATCTGGAAATGAAATAAATATACCATAAAATCAGTAGTACATAATGAGAACATCACCATGAAAATGCATAACCAAGGGGGGAATCCAACTCTCAACAATTCCAGTAGCAATTTGACAACATCTCAATATAACCAAAGAATAATCGATACAATTCAAAAACCCACTTTATTATTATCTCACTGCTTGAACTATCTTTTTCTAGACTAGAGCACATTCCCACTTATGAATATTATTTATTTAAAATGGGCATAAACCTTTATGTAACTCCCACTCAACCAAGACATACAACATAAATATCAAATATATTTTGTTGCCTCACCTAAACCCTTACCATTTTGAGCTATTTTCTTCAGATAGTTGTTCCACTTCAACATTCGAATTGATACTAGTTGTCCTACATATATTCATGAGACCATTGAGGCAAAATTAGATTAAATTTGATGAAATATTAAATTTAATTGCATGAATAAATAATAATTAAAGGGACTTGAGTGCACCAATACTTGAATGATATTCTCTTAGTTTCGAGAATAAGTTGTTGGAGCAGTTTAACTTGGAGCAAACTTCCCTCCACTTGATTAAGCAACAATAGAGTCAACATTGACTTTGTTGTTGTTCTATTGGATCGAGGGTGTTTTTATCCAAGATGATCCAAATCCTAATCTATTCTCTACTGAACAGGGCCAACCACGTGAAGGTGGAGGCTCTCATGACCCCTCCCCCTCCACATCACTCTGAATTCCCCAATACCCAATCTATCTACTATATATGAAATAGTTGAAAGCAAGACATTAAGATACATATAAAAACAAATAGAATACCATTGATTCATTCAATTGTAAATCCACAATATATTCCATCTCAGTAATTTTTTTCATAAAAAATATGTTTACATAATATGAAACAAGGTCGTGTACATAAAGAAACATATAACAATTATTCATTAACATATAACATTCATTCATTAATCATAGACACAAAATACTTCATCTTAATAAATTTTATCATCAAAAATATGTTTTCATAATATGGTACATGATGTTTCTAATGATATAACTAGTAAAATCATTTCTTTTTCTTTTTATTTATTTTTGATGGTCTGGTCATGTACTCATGACATTGTCAAGGCTGCCACAAGAGGGGTGGATCATCAATTGTAACAAGAAAGAAATGTTAAATTGATATTTTTTGTTATTATTCATTAATAAAAATAACATTAGAGTTTTCTTTACCTCATGCACTAGTTGACATTGTTGGGATGGATACCCTATGCTCCTTTATGGTACAAGATCCTCATGTATGACACTATCTACTATTAAAATATGGCTCATGGTGTCTGTAGTTGCAGTGTGAACTCTGCCAAAAAATCTTGTATAAGAAAGAAAATGTTTTTTTTTTTTTTTTTTCGATTAGACAATGTAAAAGTAAAAAAAAAAAAACATTCATAATTGAACTTATGACATAAAAAAAATCACTTTAAAATATGGTTATTACCTAATATATTTGAAATGTTAGTTGAACATGTTGATCCTATCTTTAATTTCAGGACTTTTATTTCTAATGTGAATCAAACAAGTAAGTTCTTCGTTCATTCTACCCACAAGCTTATTGACTATTACGATTTGGTCGGGAGACATGAACAACTCACCTTCATCAAACCAATAAGGATCACTAAGCACTTCCTCCTATGAAAGGAAAACATGGAGGAGAATAATTAGTATCATATAAATAAGAGGTCTTAAGAGACAAATTTATATAATTTGTCACTTCAACACTTTGTCCAAATATATAGCTTTGCAAAAGAGGGCTTAAAATCAATATTTTTACAAGTAGACACTTCAATCCTTGGAGTAATTTTGCAACATAACACTAGCAAAATTGAGCTTGTGGAAATGGAGAAGGTAAAATTGGAGCTAAAATGGAGAGCCTTTTCCCATGTGAATATATTAACTCTAGGAATGGAGGGAACTCTCCAATTTAATGAGTTAGCTTAATTGGAATGGGCATCATTTGGTTGAGAACCATCATGAGGTGACTGGAAAATGGGTTATAATATTTTTTAATTGAATTGACTTGGATTAGTTGTGGATTAGGAGGAATAGATAGTAGTACTAAGCGATTCAATGGTATATTTTAATGAGAAGCCTATCTTTCATGGATCATGATATTTTCAAATGGATAGTTGAGTTAATTATCACATGAGTTGAAACCATTATGTAATTGAAAGGGGCACATGAAGATGAAAAATTTAATCACTGAAACTTAGAGGATTAAACCCTTAACTATTCATTTGGAAGGTTGATTGAGGCATCACAACTAAGGGAGTAGTTCAGGGAGAAGAGAAGAAGGGTATTATTCAAGGAAAGGAAGGCATCAACTCTTTTATTAACAAGAATGTTAGAAGTATTGTAACACAATATTGTGGATGGAAAATCCTAAAGGTCATGTATATTGCACTATAATAATCCATTAGTCCACAAACTCAAAATTGGAGTTACTCAAATCCTTCACTAGGGAAATGTTTATAAGTATCTCATCCCCAAGACTAAAATGGGTGGCTGATTTAACAAATGTTGGTACGTTAGAAACAAGTTCAATGCATGGTAGTTCTAATTATAAAGCTTATGGAAACTAGTGTTATAACCTATGAAATATTCCTTGGTTTTCCTAGTAGTCATAAGGGTTGTACATATTTGAAAATGACTTGTATACCAAGATGTTTAAAATCCACAAAGTTTATATGAGACAAAATATTAGAATGTGTCTTCTAGATTTTTCCCCTTATTCAGTTTACATGGGTTTTGGTTGAGCCTCTATAAACAATTCCTTTCATTATAATTTAATCATAACCTCAAACCAGAGTTGGGTGAAGAAATATCACAAATATATGATGCCTTAAAGGGTGTCATCATTCATTCATTCATTCATACATCCACAAAATATTTTATCTCAATAAATTTTATCACAAAAATATGTTTACATAATATGAAACAAGGTCGTTCTAATTTTTTCTAGTGGAAAAATAACTACTTTTTATTAACATAATCAAAGTTTACATGTGCACATGCCATAGGGCATTCAACCACTCAGTAAAAAATGTGGTACTAAAAAATTAGACTCTAAATAAACAAGTGCACTCATTTTTCATTTGGTTTATTTCTCTTTTTAAATATGTATTTAGCAAGGATTTATTGATCTTGGTCCCATTTAGTTGTTGTGGGCTCTAATGTATGTCTTGCTGCTGACCTAGTCCTATGACTATGCTGCTACAAGTGGGGTTGAGCATCAACTGCAATAAGAAAGAAATGTCAGATTCATATGTATAGTTATTATTATTACAAATGTTTTATTAATAAAAAGAGTAGTAGAGTGTTCTTTATTTGCTTTGGTAGTGGAGGGAAGTAGAATACTTTCAAATATGGTCATATGTTCCTCCTCTTCTCTGGCCTCATCCTGTACATGCTCTGGTGTAGAAACAAGAAAGTTTATAATTAATACACCATTTGCATTTAAATATTTTTAATTGTAATCCATACAAGTACTGAGATGAACATTAGTTTCAAGAGGCACTCCATCATTAGTAGGCTCATGTGTTGTATCTACATTGCTTGCCTACTTTTTACAATTAAGCACATTAATTTATGGCCAAAAATAATGACCAATAGATTGTACAAGTAATCATTTATAAATGATATTCATTGATTTTATTTGCCTGAGTGTTAGGTTGGGTGCTAGAATACTGTGAATATGCCAAGCTTGTCCTACGTTCAACCATGGCTTGATAGCTGTGCTCGAAAGCAAGCTTAAGGTCTTCCTCCATGGGAGATTCTTTGAATTGTGACCCTTGCGATTTTGCATGAGAACATGAATTTTAGATGCAAATTATTTTTTTATATGCTTACAATTTTTTCGGTCAGTTTTGAGTAACCACCCAGGCCATGATGATGCCTACCCATGTTTAGCTATTCTAGCGATTGTGGATTTTGATGTATATGGGAGACTATATTTAAAATATTGAAAAACTTAATTATATGTCGCAATGATGATAAAACATCATATTACATTATTAAAAGTGCCGCATACCTTCCTAGTCCAGGTGGTGTCTTCCCTGCTTTTCAAAGTGCCTTCTTATTTGCATCTATCACGAGGTATTTCCACTACATCTCTAGAATGGCTGGAGGGCACTCATGTGATTGGGTCGTTTCCAAATGAGACCTATACTGGTCCCATAGATGTTTTAAATGTAAGCATGCCTTCGAGGTAACTCCAGTTTTGTTGAAGGTACCCTTACCGAACATGCGAACCATCCTGTTTATAAGTTCATCTTTCAACACAAAACTTTGGGATTTCCAGTTCATATAAATGCTTATAGAATACATCATTTCCTGCAAAATGATATTATCATTAGTTTAAAATAATCATAGACTTAATCTCAATTAGAATGTACTTAATATTTAAAACACTTCTTAAACACCTGGAAGTTTCTCTAATTTCATGGAGACATGGTCATCATCTACCAAAAATGTATTCGGTAGTTTTCCCATGCTAGTAACACGAGAAGATATAGGAAATCTCACTTCAAATTGTGTAATGGGATCATGCTATGCATCCACAAGATCATGTGAAAATCCTAGCGTATGCTGTTTAGTGGGTGCAGATCTTGGCATGTGTGGTTCAGTAGGTGTGTCGGTCTTAATGACCAATGCATCACTCACAGGCGGAGCATCGGAACTGCTACCAACGCTGACTCCCATAGTCGCAGCATGAGGATCGTACTTCGCCAAAAACTCCTATAAAATAAATATTTTATTATTATTATAAAGGACGAGATAATTAAATTCATAAACAAATAAACAAGATAATTAAATGAGTTTCTCACCCTATACTAAGGAATTTGCTGCATCAAGGTTTTGATTTGGCCTCTTATCTCTTCTATCTGCGGCTCAATCAGAACTAAAGAACTGAGTTTCTTGTTTGATTTCATTCAAAGCTTCTTTATTATTTGGATCAGATCCACGAACATACAAATTGATTCTTTAGTAAGCTTTAACTCAGGAGCATCTATGGGCTGCTATGAGGTTGGTGCCTTCCCCTTTTCACCCTATTTATTAGATAAGTGTAATTTGTAATTTTATTCCACCAACCTCAACTATAAACATTCAAATATTTGAATTTGATGAAACATTTTAGATCAATACAAAATTCCATTTTTTACATAAGAGGGGAAGTTTAGTCAATTAAATATTTGCTCGTAAATATTATGATATCTCGAAAGTTCATTATGACACATAAAAAAAATTCAAGCAATTCATCCACATTTAATCATCATTATATTAATAAGAAAACCAATACTGACATATATCTAAATTTATATAGAAACTTTACGTTATATCATGACCAATATAAAAGGTTCTAAATTTATAAAAGCTTCATTATCTTGGAAGGCTCTTGGAAGAGGCATTATGACATGATCAATATATATTCCATATTGTATAGAAACAATACTTTGAAAAGGATGAAGGAATGCATTTGCTCAAGTTGGTCATATGCATAGTGGTTTTTTCATTTAGTTATATGATTCCTAAAAATATGAATTTGACTTACTCCATAATGGATACAATGCTACTCTAGATTAAATCTTGTGGTTATATTATTTTACGTAAAATTACATTGATGTTTACTTGCTTTGAGGTTGGTGCACTTTGACCTTGATCTCAACTTGCCACAATATTATGACCATGACATATTAAAATGTTTCCTTAACTTACAAGATGCCCGACAATATATTATAATAAATGAAAATCATACCGTATAATAAAAATTGCATACAAGTTGGGTAAAATTGAATACATACCACCCCCATAATAATAATAATTTTATCTGTTCGATTCAAATTGTAATGAATGAGAAACTCTTCCCATGCGACTATTTATTTAACGACACATACAAATACATAGTTTCCTTCACGCCCCTCAAATATGCAATTGGGTTGCTTATTTGTGGTCACAGGCCGTGTACTATTTATAAACCCTACAATATTACCTGTTGCTTTTGGCCTTCCATCAATATACATAGTTTCACCTTTATTTTGATCATTGTATTTTAGTTGTATATAATTTGTGGCCACTCCATATCTTCACATACTTTTGGTATATTGGACTAGCCGTACCCAATCATTGTATTTGTAGCAGGGTCAAACATACTCCACCAATTCAGTTAATTACATAACATACCTTTATGCCATCCATGGAAAATAGCCCCAAACCATGTAATGATGATGGGGCAATGTGGTATATCCTTTCATTGACAGAAAAACCAGTGTTTATTTTAGGAAGATCCTTGGGTGCCCATTGTTTCACTAGATGTTTGTACCTCAAGGGAACCTTGATGTCATCTATGCTCTCATTATCATAATAACATGACCCCCCTTTAACGAGAAAAAATCCAAGCGTCTATGGAATTTTATTCTAATTGTTTCACCTCTAGTTGATCTTTGCCTGCTATATGACGTAGCAGATGTTTGGTCAAATTATTTTATCCTACCTGAACTTCCTTCACTCTATGAAGAGAGATATGAAAAATACCTGTTTGGTTGAAATTCCTATAACACTCCATCAAATGAGAGAAAATTTCAGCAAGTGTCAAAGGGGATGTTGAGGAACATCTTGACGAAACCACAAGAACATTGTAATAGTACAAGTGAGTTATAAGTAAGTTCTATGCGTTTAAAATATTCAAGTAATATTTTCAAACTTGATAACTTGAGAACATATTCATCCTAACCAATGTTAAATGAACTCATTCGATAAATTGAGAACTAAAAATAATAATCTTCCATTACAAAAAAATGCACACATACTTCCATATGTTGAAGAATGTAACTAGTTTCAGTGGAATAAAAGGCAAAGTTTTTGGATGTCGAGGTTGTTGATATTTGTAGCTTAGGAGGTACTCTAAACCCCAGGCTAAAGGGTTTTAGAGGAATTAGCACACAAAAGCGACTTGTGGTCTAAGAAACCAAGCCTATGGGCTTTGCACCCAAGCTGTTGGGTGTGGAACCATGAGGCGTTTTGATGATTTGGCACATGGAGGTGTTAGAGGATTTCGAGAAAAACCAGAGGCAATGAAAATCATTGAAATATGAGTTGTCTATGATGATATTTTGATTTCTCTATATGGATATTGGGTTTGGACGTGATTTTTTCAAGTCGACTTGTGTAATTTTATGAGTTGTGAAGCCCACAAGGGCATATTAGATGAAGCCCATAAGAATTTTGTAAATTAGAGTGATGAGAATGCTCATTGATGCAGCAGAAACTATGGCTTTAATAAATCCACAAATGGGTTTACAAAACCCAACAATCACCCCACCGTACACCCCTTAGGCTTGAATCTCTGATTGTTACTATCGGAACCCAAAACCTTTAAAACAATGGTTTTTCCCCTTTCGGGATCCAAAAGACCATTCAAATATTAAAACTGTGCTTTAATCCTTCTTGGGACCCAAATTAACCTTCATACGTTAAAACAATGCTTTATCGCCTTTACCGACAAATATAAGTATATTGCCGCAGATCCAGACCCGCCCGATCAAATGACTCAGGATGAATTGTAGTATCGGCGATCGACTCCACCGGTTCCCAACTGTCGGTGCTATTCCTTAGCTTGATGTGATATCGCTATCACTATAGGTGATTTGCAAGGGCACTTAACACTTTATATGACTCCGCTCCTGAACGCCGATGCGATATATATATCGACGATCGCAATCGCAAGATTTGGGGACAAGCCTTTGCCGGTGCCGATACAACTGTGCGATGCGATTTATATACGCCGGACCTGATATGGCCCAAATTTCCCATACATAATATTTCAAATCTGCCCTTTTGAATCCACTAAGTGTTTAGCATGATTTTCCTTTGTAAATGGCTTTCGGTGATGTGACAATGGAATACACAGGGGTGATGTAATTTGGGGTTCTACGGACCCGATGGCCATAAAACTTCCGCCTATAACAACTTGATGTCCAGATTCTCAGTCTAAACACATTTTAGCCCGATACTTAGTGTATTTTGCCTATGGAACCAAAACGAAGGTATGCGCTCACCAATCAATCCCTTAACACCATAATCTCATTAAAAAAACATGAAAAATACATGGCAATATTTATATCAGTCGTATACTGAGAAAGCAAGTATTTGAAGGCCTCCACGGGCTGTTTAATGCACTATGCATGCAACACTGTTTTTATTTCCAATAAACAATACAGAGTCATTCCTTTCTCTGTATGTACACACAGAAACACATAAATACAATTTTGAGGCTCTCTGCCCTCTCGGCCTGATTATTCTAGTTTGTGGCCTTCTTCTCCTACGCTACTCGTAGGCTTCCAGGTGCTCCCAAATCCTCTCTCTGCCTCTCCTATCTCACTAACTTTGAATTATACAAGAAGACACAATTTATACAAATAAATGGATTCATGAACCATTTCTGGTTCAGAACTAGAAATATCTCAACCTCTCCTAAAAAGTCTCTTCAAACCCACTCTTTTCTAAACCAACGCTAAATCAAGCTTTTAAAATTCCTCATATTCTATTCTAGCCAAATAAATCTAACTATTTGGCCTGATCTCCACACAGGGAGGATCAATCAGCCACATATACCCTTTCCTCATATTTAACAATAAATAAACACTCTCATACATTTAAACAAATAAAATTAATTAAACTATTATCTTCCAACCCCTTGTTAGTCACAACATGTGACCATGCTATCATATTGTTGACTAGGCCCGGATTCTCCTACATCAGACTCCCAAAGTTGAAAGTTTCCATGACCTCCTGGTATGTGTTTCTTCTGCTGTCCATCCAGTATCCCAAACTTTAATTTGTAACTGGTCATCACTTTCATCATGCCGCTGATTTAATTGTTCTGCTATTGTCACTTCTATTCCTCCAGATTTACAAATCTTAATTTGTTGCTGTCCTCTGTTCTCGCTGATACAAATTCCTGTGGTTAATTTCTCCTTCTTGCTGTCCCTCTTCTCATCTGATTTCATCTTCCACAATTTCTCAATTTCCTTCTTACCATTTGTCTTTAACTGAACTCCATTGACATCTGTCTGCTGTACATTCTCCTTTGCCATATAAATTATAAGATTTCTGTCCAAATCTTCCTTGCCTCTGCCATTTACAAACTGTTGTTTGTATTCTACAGCTCCCCTTCCATTATCATAAAAGATAATCTTCTCCCCTATATTATCAGATTTATCTAATAAATTTTCCAGCAAAAAATCAATTCCTTCGTATTCAATGAGTATGTCATTTGCACATGACTCCTCCTTCCTGTATATGAAAAATTTCCCATTACATTTGTCATATTCAAAATAACTATGGTTTTCTATCTTTATAGGTGATTCTGCCATCAACTCTTTATATGGTCCTTCTGAAAAAGCTATGAAACTGTCATCAATTCTCTTTCCAATACTTTCCTCTGCACTATACAATATTTCTTGTTCCATCACAAGCCCATCATTCAATGGTTCAATAACTAGGATTTCGTGGATCATATCATTATGAAGTATCTTTTCATCCTCTATACTTATACCATTATAACAAAATGATGTTATGGTATCTTCTCCTACAACATAAACAAAATTCTGGTTTTCTAAAGCTTCTTCATAGTTTACAGATTCATTAAAATAATTCACTTTAAAATCATAGAATTCTTGAACTTCTGCATCTATCAACATCATCATGCATTCCTCCATAGTTTCCATAATATCTTCATTTTGGTTTTCTACTGAAAATACTTTATTCTAGCTATCATCACAAACTTTCATTTGTTTATCTTCAGCTCCTTTAGTCATGACAAATTCCTTGTCAATACCATCATTCTCGAGATTATTAAATACATGCTCAAAATATCTTTCTGTTTCAGCCATTTCTTCCAGTAATCTCACTTTTCATCACCTGTCAAACCTGAAAACATACACAACATGTCAGTTTCAAAAATGCAAGGCTCTTCATTCGAAGCCTCAATGGTCAGCTCCTCATGCTCCTCTGAACTATTCTGATAGTTCACTAAATTATTGAGAAATTCTTCCTCAACATCTCTGATTTCTTCCACATTAAAGAAAACTTCTGGAACTACAACTTCTTGACTATGCTTGGCAACTTCATCATAAGTTTGTAGAATACCTTCTTGTTCTACATATTTCTTCCAATACTCAGTTTGTCCAAATAAGGCAACAATGCCTCCTCCTGTTCTCTAATAAGACTTTGATCTTTCAAATATTTCCTTGGCTTACCTTCTTTAGCTAAGTTCTTTGTGTCAGCTTTCCTTCTCTTCACTTCACAAATCTGCAATGCATTTGTTTCCTTTCCTGTTTCCATTTCCCATTTGTCTTCTATCCATGCTAAAATTCCTTCAAATATGATCCAATAAGTTTTCACTAAAAGAAGACACAACCATTCAGCCATACCTTTTAATTTCCTCCACCAATTGAAGTCTTGAAAGTCCTTATGCATCTCCTTTCTTGCTTGTCTTGCCTTTGCTCCTTTCATCTTTACATACACAGGTTCAAATTCATTAGGCTGCATACCTGCAATTTTACATTCATAGAAATAATTAATCCCAAAAATATGAGATCCTCTTGTCTGTGAGGATGTTGTCAACACATTCCTCTCATTCTGATTTGCATAGATCAATTCTTCATCACTGTCTTCACTATCTTCTTTCTCAAGGAGAGATCTTTTCTCTAGTTCACAGATGTATTCTATCCCTTCATTCCCAACTGCTCGAAGTATTAATTTCTCAACAAACAATTCTCTAATAGGCCATTTAACTCTTCTTCCCACATAAAATCCTTGTTTCCATTTTTCTTTAATTCCTTTCAATACCAGCTTCTCCAAATGACTGAGTTCTGCCTTCATCCCAGCCAGCTCTATGTCCCTTTCTTCTTTACTCATTCCTTTGAGTCCAACTACTTCAACACTCTTTTCCCTATGTCTGTGACTTTCCTCTGTACCCCTGTCATGATCATCAATAGTCAATTCCTTTCTTTCCTCTGGTGAACTTTCCTTGTTCACTAGTGAACTGCAACTAACTTTTTCCATTTCACCTGTAACAAGTTTCCCTCATGCCTCACCAAACTTTCCTGAGTTTAGCCTTTTGGCACCTATTGGTTCTTTCCTCGAACCTTTCAGTGACTAAAAATTCTATCCAGTGCTCCTCTTGCTAGAATTGTTCTCTCATATCCAAAATCACAATTGTGGAGCTGCCTCAACAACTTATACCCAACCTCAATTGGGAGTTGTTCTCATCTCCTCTTGAATACTCCTTGCTTTAGGCTCTGCATCTTCAATTGCTCACTTCCTTGTTCATTCAATAAGTTCGTTTATTGTTGGGCACTGTCACCTTTAATCATCTGAGAATTCTTCTTGCTCTATCTTCTTTACATAGCTCATATGCTATGATGCTGGTACAACTCATTCCACCTTTCAGCAAATCCACTGCTTCCACTGACCTGCACAATCTTATCTCAAGACACATCAAAGTATCTTTCAAACCTGCAATATTTCCTTCAAAGATGTCTTTAAACTAACTCCCATTCCATCAGTCAAAGGACTCACCTGTTCACTATTTCATTTAGACTTTCCATTCAATAGGACTCCATATAGCCAACAACTATTTCCCATTCTATTTTCATAATGGACTCTTCAGTTTTCAAGACCAATTAAGATTAGATCTGAGTTTCAATTATATTTGCCAATTTATGATAGATACTATCAATTCCTTCTGATAACTTGTTTGTAAGCAAATCCTGTTTTGCTTCTACAATTTCCAAAATTCATTCCCTGTAGTGGTCCTTCTTTCAGCCTATTAAACCCAATCTCTGTTCTTTCAATCATCAATATCATTGCCTTCAACAATACTTTAAACATTCCTCAATCATTCTCAGTTTTCACAAGATTCTTCAAACCAATTAAATGAATTCAATGCTACAGCAAACCACTATTCTGTTCAGCTTTAACTTCTAAACCTTTTCCCTCAATCAAATCAATCATGCAATCAACTTTTCCTAAAAGGAAAACACTTCCTCCTTTGAAATTTCAATCCCCTGTTATTCTTTAGACATTCAAATACATCTCTGCAAAATTATCAAATTAAACATTCTTACCAGACCTTCCTCAGGCATTCACTGCTTCTCCATTCTGATCTCAGTGTCGTTTGTAGTCTGATCCTCATCTTCATCAAACTCACTTTAGGGAAATTATACATCTGCTGAAATTAAAATTCAGTTTCCCAAAACAATCTTTTCAGAGTGTTAAGCTAGCTCTGATACCAAAAATGATGCAGCAGAAAATATGGCTTTAATAATTCCACAAATGGGTTTACAAAACCCAAAAATAACCCCACCGAACACCCCTTAGGCTTGAATCTCCAATTGTTACTATCAGAACCCAAAACCTTTAAAACAATGGTTTTTTCCCTTTCGGGATCCAAAATACCATTCAAATATTAAAATTGCACTTTATTCCTTCTCGAGACCCAAATTACCCTTCATACGTTAAAACAATGCTTTAACGCCTTTACCAACAAATATAAGTATATTGCCGCAGATCCAGACCCGCCCGATCGAACGGCTCAGGATGAATCACAGTATCGGCGATCGGCTCCATCGGTTCCCAACTATCAGCGCTATTCCTCGGCCCGATGCGATATCGCTATCGCTATCGGCGATTTACAATGGCACTTAACACTTTATATAACTCCGCTCTCGAACGCCGATGCGATATATATATCGGTGATCGCAGTCGCAAGATTTTGGGACAAGCCTTTGCTGGCGCCGATACAACTGTGCGATGTGATTTATATACACCGGACCCGATATGGCCCAAATTTCCCATACATAATATTTCAAATTCGCCCTTCTGAATCCGCTAAGTTTTTAGCGTGATTTTCCTTTGTAAATGGCTTTCGGTGATGTGACAGTGGAATACATAGGGGTGATGTAATTTGTGGTTCTACGGATCTGATGGCCATAAAACTTCCACCTATAACAACTTGATGTACAGATTCTCATTCTAAATGCATTTTAGCCCGATACTTGGTTCTTTTGCCTGCGGAACCAGAACGAAGGTATGCACTCACCAATAAATCCCTCAACACCATAATCTCATTAAAAAAACATGAAAAACACAGGGCAACATTTATATCATCCGAATACTGAGAAAGCAAGTATTTGAAGGCCTACATGGGCTATTTAATGCACTATGCATGCAACATTGTTTTTATTTCCAATAAACAATACAGAGTCATTCCTTTCTTTGTATGTACACACGAAAACACATAAATACAATTTTGAGGCTCTCTGCCCTCTCAGCCTGATTATTCTATTTTGTGGCCTTCTTCTATTACACTACCCATAGGCTTCCAGGTGCTCCCGAATCTTCTCTCTTCCTCTCCTCTCTCACTAACTCTGAATTATACAAGAAGACACAATTTATACAAATAAATGGATTCATGAACAATTTTTGGTTCATAACCAGAAATCTCTCAACCTCTCCTAAAAAGTCTCTTCAAACCCACTCTTTTCTAAACCAATGCTAAATCAAGCTTTTAAAATTCCTCATATTCTATTCTAGCCAAATAAATCTAATTGTTTGGCCTGATCTCCACATAGGGAGGATCAATCAACCACATATACCCTTTCCTCATATTTAACAATAAATAAACACTCTCATACATTTAAACAAATAAAATTAATTAAACTATTATCTTCCAACCCCTTGTTAGTCACAACATGTGACCATGCTATCACATTGCTGACTAGGCCTGAATGCTCATGCATTACTCATTCCCACCAACCCAAGCGCAATTCATCATAATGGAGAGCATATGAAGAAGCTGGAACCTAAACGAGGCCTATAAAGTAAATTAGGAGGCATTTTTGGGTTTGTTTTGTGGCCACCCACCAAGTCCACTTGGACCCCCACCATGGTTTCTTTCAGCTTTTCAATTTCCTTAATTGTAGCACAGTTTACTATTTTTAGCATTTTTATGGGTCCTGAACTTCTGGAGCCGTTTTGAGGCCCTAAAAGATGTTTTTTGGGAAAACTGGGAGCAACATGGGTCCATGGATAGATGTTACTTTTCCCAAAGTTGTAGTTCTCGAATAGATCTTTTAAACGAGATATTGTACGCGTCAAACGGAGATCGTATGCCAAAGTTACGACCCTGGGAAGTTGACGTACCAATTTACCCAAACGAGGCCCACAATTTTGCATTTCATCTTCTAGGGTAGGGTTTTTGGATGTTTAGGGTTTTCCATTGTTTCTCAATAATAGATAGGCCTTCGAGCCTCATTGTAACACAGTTCAGAGGCATGTAGCCACCACATCTCTTCTCAGAAATAAGCTACCATTGCCCTAGCTGTTTATTTCCATTTTCTATTTGTAAGCGTATCTCAGTATTTTACATTAATGAAATGAAGGATTATTTCTGCTGCATCTTTGTGTTTATGGTTATCTCTGTAATTTGTTGCGTTCTTGTTTAAATCTGGGTCAGTGGTATCAAAGCGGTCTACTTTTTTCTCTGTTTTTCTTTGCTTGTCCCCAACGAGGTCGGGATATAAGGAGTTAGGGCTTGAACTAGTCGAACCTTTGCAAGACCAACCTTGCAAAACCCGACAGCCTCCCATGGTGGATGAAAAGAAAGATGAGGGGGAAGGAGATCCTATCAAAATATTGCTCGAAGAAGCCCTCAAGTGACAAAGGAATGCGATGACGGACAACTTTGCCCAGATACTTCAGTGGCTACCCAGGGGCGACGCATTGCCTTCCCACAGCTACTCTGGAAACGCCACACCATTTAATGTACAAGTTAATGTTGAGATCCCCATATTCGAGGGTTATATAGATGAAAATGCCATCGATAAATGGTTGAATCTGCTAGAGGGTTATTTTTCTGTTCATGATTTTTCCAGTCGGGAAAAGATTATTTTTCACTCTTCTCAAAGTAGCCCCCCACGTCAAGGATTGGTGGGAAACCTACTGCGAGCAGAAGGATGAAAATATGGGCTCACTATTTTCAATCGCACCCACCTAGAATTCATTCTGGGATGCCATCAAGGAGCAGTACTACCCTGTCAGAAGCTATGAGGATCAATACATAAAGTGGACCATGCTGCGACAGGGAAGGGACCAAGATGTGCTGGAGTTTACCAATATTTTCCATACCCTTCGCACAAAGTTGGGTATCAAGGATTCGGAGCAGCATTTGATACTCAAATACTGTGGCTGCCTGCACAAGTACATCTAGGAAGAAATAGAATTCCTGAACATCTCCTTGCTCGGCACGACATACCGATATGCCGTCAAGGTCGAGCAAAAGTTTAAACAGAAGAAGTGAGACTTTGGATCTGTGAATCCAAAACAAGGGAAAGGTGCCCCCAAGCCACAGAACAAAGGAAAAAACCAAGGAGGGGTGGCACAAGACAACCCGCCAAATCTACAAGCAAAGAGCAGTGCCATGAAGCCGAAAAAGGACACGGGAAAATGGTGTGAGTTCCATAAGATCTCTACTCACAACACAAGTGAGTGTCGGGCCAAGCAGTCACTAGTGGTTGACCTAAAGGTTTCAAAATCAGATGCATGTTCCGACTCTGAGTCAGAACTTGACAAGGGGAATGACAAAGGGAAGCAGATTATCGATGCACAGTCCAACACCACTGTTGCCACCACGAAGATCCAGAAAGAGGAACCCGAAGATCCAGAGGAGGAGGAGCATCTCTTCCATTCCCAGATGTGGGTAAAGGGATCCCCGTTGTAGTTCATTGTTGATAGCGAGAGCCAAAAGAACCTCATTTCGGCAGAGGTCATGAAGCAGCTGGGCTTACTGACCATAACACATCCACAATCGTACACCATTGGGTGGCTTCACTAAGGACGGGATCTTCGCGTGAGCCAGTAGTGTCGCCTTCCATAAAAAATCAAGCCCTTCACGGATAAGGTATTGTGTGACATTGCTCCCCTTCAAGTTTGTGATGTATTATTAGGACAACCATACTTGTGAAAGCTACATGCTGTGTATGAATCAAGGCCCCGTTCTGTTATTATTACTTTGGGAAATAAGTTGTACAAGATACTGGAGATAACACCACCTACCACTTTCTTTTTGGTCACTGCAAAATAATGTAGTAAGCTCATTTCTGAAATTGGAAAATTTGTTTTCCTAATGATACGCCCTCAAGAAAAGAAGAAGATGGTGGCCACAACCTCCAGACAGGGGCCCTCTACACGACAACTACAGATGGACAAGGTCGTGGAGGAGTACAAGGACATCTTCACCTCCCCCGCAGGGGTTCCTCTGCACTGTCAGGTCAATCACTCCATCGATCTGACCCCAGGTGCGCCGCTACCCAATGGACCAATCTATCGGCTCTCCATTCTGGAGAACGATGAAATCAAGAGGTAGATTCAGGAGTTGCTACAGAAAGGTCACATCTGTCCGAGTTCATCACCCTGTGGGAGCCCGATCGTGTTGGTACAGAAGAAGGATGGGACTTGGAGACTCTGTATTGACTATCGAGAGTTGAACAAGATCAATATCTATAATAGGTATCTGATTCCACAGATTGATGACCTCCTGGACCAACTAAAGGGGGTAAAATATTTTAGCAAGATTGATTTGAAGTCAAGATATCACCAGGTACCAATCGAACCCTCTGATGTGTGGAAGACTGCCTTCAAAGCTAAGGAGGGCCTTTTCGAATGGTTGGTTATGCATTTCGGATTGAAAAATGCTCCTGTAACCTTCATGAGGCTAATGGATGACATCTTGCAGCCATTCACCAACTCATTTGTAGTGGTATACTGGGATGACATCCTGATCTTCAGCTAGAGTTGGGAAGAGCACCTCCACCACATCCGACAGGTTCTCCAAAAAATGTGGCAACACAAGTTATGTGCCAATTTGGAGAAATGCACTTTTGGCATGACCCAAGTTCAATATATGGGATACATTATTGATGAACAGGGGGTGCCTATGGATCTAGCCAAGATCCAAGTCATTCGGGATTGGTCGTCTCCAACCACTCTAATGGAGCTCCGCAGCTTTCTAGGTCTTGCTAACTTCTACCGCAGGTTCATGTTGGGATTTTCTCATATCACTTGGCCCTTCAGTCAAGTCACCAAGGGAGGAGCGAAAGCAAAATTCTTTTGGTTTGAATCTCAACAGAAGGCATTCACAGAGTTGAAATATCGCCTCTGCTCGACACCAGTGCTTGCATTGCCAGACTTGAAACAACCATTTGAGGTCAAGATAGATGCCTCTGACTATGCTATCGGGGCAGTTCTTACTCAACACGGGCATCCAGTGGCATATCACAGTGAGACACTTTCAGACACAGTCTGAAAGTATCCCACTTATGACAAAGAGATGTATTCCATTATGTAGGCCTGCCGACAATGGAAACATCACAGGGGAAGGAAATGCTCATCTACACAGACCACCGACCCCTCCAATTCATACAGACCCAAGGGAAATTGTAAAATGATCACCATCAGAAGTGGTCCACATACCTGCAACAGTTCCAGTTGAATATCAAGTATAAGAAGGGCAACACCAATAATGTTGCAGATTGCCTTAGTTGACCACTGATCATGTCATTAACCACCGTGCTCAACTCTTGTGGGCATGAGACTACTGATTGGCCACTTCTCTACAAAATCAACCCAGAGTTCGGCCACACATACCAGACACTCTTGGAGGGTTGACATGTTTCAGATTTTCACCTCTAGGATGCCCTGTTATGCCCCCTGGGTCACCTTTGTGTTCCTTCAAGCTAGTGTGCCAAGATTATTTGGGAAGCACACTACAGTCGGGCTGCTGGGCATTTCGGGGTTGAGAAAACGCTGGCAGTACTACCTAAGTATTTCTATTGGCTGAATATTCGACAGAATGTTGGGAAGTACATCAGATCATGCATTGCCTACGCCATTGCCAAACCGACAGTCAAGAAGCAAGGCCTCTATACCCCGCTGCCTACCCCTAGTCCACCTTGGGAATCCATCTCCATGGATTACATGTCAGGCCTTCCTTACACTAAGCATGGAAACGACTGTGTTTTTGTGGTCGCCGATAGGTTCTTGAAGATGGCCATTCTGGCGGCCTGCAAGAAGAATATCACGACAGAAGCCACTGCTAAACTATTCTTTGAACGAGTGTGGGTACACTTTGGGATCCCACAGTCTATCATCTCAAATCGAGATAGTAGGTTCCTCAGTACATTTTGGTCCAGTCTCTGGTTTATGCTGGACACCAAACTCACTAAGTCCACAACCTTCCATCCTCAAACTGATGGCCAGACAGAGGTTGTCAACATGATGATTATACACATTTTGCACATGTACAACTCAAAGCATCCACGCACATGGGACGAGAGCCTCCCCTATGTTCAACACAGCTACAACTGGGCTCTCCACAGCTTGACTGGCCATAGCCCTTTTCATGTGGGCTTGGGATTCTAGCCACTATGTCCCATTGATGTGGCCATGCCATTTGTAGTTACTCACGTAGGTTCGGCTCATGTCCAGTCCGAAACAGATAAGGCAAATTGATTCATTGAGCACATCCAACATATTCGCCAGCAAGTCCATGACATTCTGGAGAAATCAAATTCCAAGTACAAGCAGCGACATGATCAACATCGGGTGCCACACAAGTTTTAGGTGGGAGACAAAGTTTGGTTGCATTTGCAAAAGGAATGCCTTATCGGAGCCTATTGGAAACACAGACCACTCTGATATGGTCCTTACACCATTACCAAGGCTGTGGGAGATAATACATTTGAGCTCAGCATTCTCCCATTCCTTGGTCTGCACCCAGTGTTCAATGTGGACCGCCTTCGGCCATACTTTCCACCATTACTAGACACATCCGACATTCTAGAATAGCTGACACCCACAAAGTTAAATCCAGATTGCATGGAACAAGCTACAAATGATTGGATCATCGACACACAAATCAAGCACACTCGCCAGTAGAACATCCAACTGTATCGAGTTGTCAAAGTAGGCCAACTCCTTCACCAGGGCAAGTGGCTCACTAGGGACCAAGTTTAGCAGAAGTTTCCTCATCTCATGGAGGACTTCAATGCAATGGGAACCATTGCCTCCTAAGGGGGGAGGAATGATCCAGGTGGGTATTGGTGGCCATCCGCCAAGTCCACTTGGACCCCCACCATGGTTTCTTTCAGCTTTTCAGTTTCCTTAATTGTAGCACAATTTACTATTTTTAGCAGTTTTTCAGGTCCTGAACTTCCGAAGCTGTTTTGAGGCCCTAAACGATGTTTTTTGGGAAAACTAGGAGCAACATGGGTTCATGGACCGATGTTGCTCTTCCTAAAGTTGTAGTTCTTAGATATATATTTCTAACGAGATATTGTACGTGTCAAACGGAGATCGTATGCCAAAGTTACGACCCCGAGAAGTTGATGTACCAATTTATCCAAATGGGGCCCACAGTTTGGTGTTTCATCTTCTAGGGTTAGGTTTTTAGATGTTTAGGGTTTTCCATTGTTTCTCAATAATAAATAGGCCTTCAAGCCTCATTGTAACACAGTTTAGAGGCATGTAGCCACCACATCTCTTCTCAGAGATAAGCTATCATTGCCCTAGCTATTTATTTCCATTTTTTGTTTGTAAGCATATCCTAGTATTTTACATTAATGAAATGAAGAATTATTTCCACTGCATCTTTTTGTTTATGTTTATCTCTGTAATTTGTTGCATTCCTATTTAAATCTGAATCCCTCCCCATAATTCCCCTACTCCCTCTCCCCCTCCCCCTAACTCCCCAAGAATAAAAATGGCTGATGACATTAAGCTACCTATCTTTAAAGGGCTTGGATCAGAGGATCTTGACCAGTTTTTGTTCGTAGCTAATGCAATATGGAAAGCGAGACATATAACTGACGAAGATGTAAAGAAGGCATAGCTCGTCACAAATCTATGAAAAAGAGCACTAACATGGTACATGAAGTACTTTGTGACTAATCCGGCTACTTCGCTAGATGATATTAAGAAAGTGCTGCTATCATAACTCAAGAAGCTTAAATTAGAATCACAGTGCATTACAGAGCTGAAGGAAATCAAACAATCAGATACTGAGTCCGTGTGGGAGTTGGATCAACGATTTAAGGTATTAATGGGACAAGTAAGCTTTAACATACCCTAGAAAAAAATAAAGAGTGGTTTATAGCTGTGCTACTGCCACATATTAGGTTACCCTTGACGCAACAGAATATCGCGACTTAAGCTGAAGAATTGGAGATTGCGATGAAGATGGAAGCTTCACCAATTGGAGATACTCATATAGGAGTACATCAGATTTAGACCCACCTAGAAAATTTGACCTTGGAATTGCAAGATCTCAAGAAAGGTAAATAAACTAGATCAAAAGTATGGTGTACAAAATTCAAAGCTTAAGGAAATTATAAGGATCAATGCTCGATGTTCTGAGATTATTTGGCAAGTGGAACACCTAGTCCACTAAACCCAAGATCAAGTTTGTGGTGTGATATTTGTAGAATGAGAGGCAAACATTTCTCTAAAGATTGCTAATTATTATAGAAGTACGTGTAGACCCCAAAGAAGTTGTTTTGCAACTTTTGTAAATCAATAGGCCACGATGAGAGAAATTGTCGAAGTTATGACTTGATGATGGAGCACACTGCTAATGCTTATATACTGCAAGCTGAAGTACATACACATGAGGAGTCAGGTCAACACACTGGTCGAGGAGGTTTCCAAGGATGAGGACAAGGATGAGGAGGAGGAGCTGATTGAGAGTGTGACCATATTATCTATTATAACTATGGATAGGTAGGACACCTCAAAGGAGACTACCAGAACCTTACAACAACCTGCAACTACTGTATGTGTTACACAATATTTTGTCACCGACCTCGCATTCCCTAATGCTGGACACTACTTGTCCATGTTATTGACATACTTTGTGTCATGTTTCAAAATATGTGATAGTGTCTTCCTTGTCATATCAGGAAGAATACCTCAGTTCATTACTCCTAGAGCAGACCCTTTTTTACCTCTGTTTTTGGGTCATCGCGGGTCATCAATTATTCTACTCATGAAGCTGGCCAAGATTGAACTAAGCCTAGTGACATCGTCACTCTATCCTTGTGTTTCACTCGCGACGAGCTACTTTTGGCGAGTTTGTTTTAACAAATTATCGATGGATGGTCCTACGGTTGGTTGTTGGATCAGATGAGCTCACCTCTCTCCTTTGGGATGGTTGTTCCACCTTTTGTGCAACCTCACAAAGGGATAAGCTCTTTTTCCAATCTCTTATGGAGGCTCCTCGTCCTACAAATATCTCCTTCATGGCTAAGATATACTAGTGCAGTTGGAGGGAGTAGAGAGAGTGAGAGAGTTTAAGTAGAGTTTGGAAGTAGCTTCTAATGTAAATTAGCCTGGGATAGTTGTGTGTGGATTTGGCTTGATTGTATGAGTGTTCTAGCATCATAATTTTTCCTTTTGGGTAGGAGAGAGAGTTATTCATCCTCTTGGGAGACAATTCATGAGTGAATGCTTGCGGAGACATGCTGGCAGGACCCTTCAAGGAGACCTACAATGTCAAGGCATGGTTGTAAGTTTTACTTTAGTTCATATTAATAAAAATCAACGGTTTATTTTCTACATCTTATGTCAAATTGCATATTGATTGCTTGAAGTTCCTTGACCCTTTAAGTAGATTGTTTTTGTTGTATTCTATTATGTTTGTTTCTGTTCTCTGTATGTTGTTTCAGGGACAAAAGTGATTAGACAAGAGCTGGAGCAACACAACGAGAACTTCATCAAATGAGTATTTGAAGGTAGGCCTCCATGAAGTTAACTATCTAAGGGAATTCGCTTTGATATTGTTCTTTCTGTGACTAGACCCAATCTAGGGCTAGAGGGGTTGCCTCTGTCTGCAGAGGGAACTTGCCTGCATCACAAGTTGGCGACCATACTGGGGAATTGTGTCTTTTGTCTCTTGATTTGATTTTTCTTTTCTTGTTTATTGTCTCCTTTACTTTCTGGGTAGAATTATCCATATTGTGGGTTGTTTGACTACTCTTGGTAGTCTTCCCTCTATCATAAGTGATACGTCTGGCCTTTCCTCAACTGAATTTTTAATTTGTTTCCTTTGATTTTGGGTTGTCGCCTTTTATTTTATAACAATCGTGATGATGGTAACATTTGCTCTATTTAATTAGTTGCGCCTTCTACCGTTTGGGGCAATTAAATCATCTCACAGTTGCGAAGGGCTCTAAAATAGGCTCATTGCTATTGACTGGTGTACTTATGCGTCAACGTCGCAAAGTTGCTAGTTAGGGGGGTGCGACTTTTCATTGTTGGCGCATGTTTTCAGTTTGACGCTCGTGAAGATTCTTGTAGGTTTTAATTTTGAAGTTCTGTTTGCTGATTGGCCCGTGTGTCCGATCCTTCTGAGCTTGTCTTCTGCCTATTTGTTGTGTGTCAAATTGTTTTTTGCTAGAACACTTGACTCTTGGTTTCATTCCCTTGAGACTTCTTCTTTTGAACTGTGTGACCTATTCACCTTAGGGTTTC